>OZ026615.1:68933108-69410608 GCA_964020975.1 Hermodice carunculata | reverse complement strand
GGTTGTGGCAAACTACAACTACTTAGGTACATTGTTTTCTACCAATTTAGCAGCATGGAATCCCCGTGAGAGGAATTCAGCAGCAACAGCAATGGTCACATTAAAACCGTGTAATGGTGCATATAGTATACATATAAAACGTCCAGATATTTATTTAACCATGTGACCGCATACATACTATATTATGGTTCGGATGTATGGAGCTGTAGATATTCAGAGTATATTGAAAGAACTATGAAGGACTAGCAATGTCGCAGACTTACGAGAACTGGGAAGACTAAAAAAAGAAGATTTGCGGCAAAGCAAATCTGTGTGTCTACAAGGGAAAGTTGTTACTTTGTACATTTCAAAGGAAATTCGAAAAGCTACATTACAGACAATATGAACCTTAAGGACAATGTAGTAAAATAAGGCTGTTGGCATGAACAAAATCTTCAGGTAAAAATGAAAAGCAAGACATAAAAACGGTATTCTTGATAAAACAGAATGTAAAATGTCAGCAAACAAACCATATTTGGTAATGGGTTCAGAAACTCTAGCCAGCTGTGCACACTTTTTATTTCAACTTTGATTCATTTATGGGTTACTATTGACATAACAGCATGGACTGACCACTAAATGGGCACCACATGGTAGCATAAATGTGTTATGTCTGACGTGAGTGGAAACAACGTATCCTAGTGATATATATATATATATATATACATAATTGACTGCTAATGACATATCATGGTCGGTTGTATTTCTGGCCTATCATAAATGTGTCCAAAAGTGCTATTGTTGCCGTTACTTTGCATTATTATATATTACACTGATAAGACCCCACTATGTTCAGAGATTCTAGCTTAAGGGGGGTTTAAGAGCTTAGCTCCGGACAAAATTGACGATAGATAAACCTAAGATATGAAGTCAGAATGACACATCTGCCCACAACAGTTTGAAGATAGATATTCAACATTGGAATTTCTCAACTCCCCCCAATAGGTATATACCGTATAAATCCGACTTGTACAACTTGTGTTTCTGGTTCACTGGATGCATCTACAGCGTAAACAAATTAATTGAAGTTAGAATGACACGTCTACCTATAATGATTTTAATATATTCAACATTTAGACTTCCCATTTTTCCACTTATTAGCATAAATTTAATTCAACAACTTTTGTTTGTGATGCATTGGATACGGCTCCAGCACAAACCTAAGAATTGAAGTCGGAATGGCATATCCAAGTATAATTTTGAAGATATTCAGGTTTTACGTTTTCAAATGGCCCTGATTTGCATAATTTTCAAAACTCACCTCTCTTTATTAAAAAAACAGACTATGTACAGGGGAATAACCATGGCATGTTTGGAGTTTCTGCGTACAACAGTCTTCAAATAAAATATAGGACAAATTTGCTAATACATGAAAGAAGGAAGGAAAAAAAGAAAGCTGGAAAGAAAGAATGTTTGTGTTGGCACACATACATAATTACCATTATCTGTAACATATATGCACATGGGTATGATGTATATTGGACAAAAATAGTTGCATGGGTACAAAAAGATATCCTAATAACTGTTATAAAATGTATTGGGGACTAGATGAAAGTGGAAGAACACATTGGCTACTAGCATTAGGGAGTTGTATACGTAAGTATTTGGTGATGTATGGTTATTATCGGTAAAGGTGTTGGCAACGCTGATGTACTTTTGGTGGAGTTAAACGTAAAACTGAAAGACGTTTCAAGACAAGAGTGGGTGCAATCTTTTAAGGGATATTGCATTTAACTCAGTGAAAATAAAATGAGTTATTTTTCATATTTTTTTAAACATAGGCCATGTATGTCAGAGAATACAAAATAGCTTTCGATAGATTTTTCTTGCATTATGTAAGGTCACAACCTAAATGTTGACAAAGGCAGACATAAGATTATAAGTAGAAATGAATATAATGTAAATACTGTCATGTTCAAGAACATGTTCGGCAATGTGAAGATAAATATTATGTGTTAATTGGGCTGTTCATCCTATTGTGGACTAAAAGAACAATACATCATTCCGGAGTGAAAAGTGTTTACAACTTTTTTAGCTTCAGCTAAGAAACACTGATGATAATATAATAAGCAAGACGGCTGTGTGAGCAGCCCATCCGCAGCGGACCTTGCTCTAGTGTTCCAAAATAAGACCGAACCTGAGATAAGTTGAGTTGAGTTTCACACGATGCTTGAAATGAACTAAGATGGGCAGAGCAGAGTCTAACTTAATTTTAAGCTGATAGTGTATGGATATGAGACACCCAGATACTAGCTTGAGTAATTTAGTTTACTAACATCTTGTCAAGTTACATGTACATCCCACTGAATTTGAATAGGATCAGATCTGTGCTTTTGGAAAAAAATACATAAACGTATATTAAAATCACATAAACATACATGTACTCCAATGTAAACCATGCTAACATGTGCTCTTACAGATCACGAAATGATATTTAAAATCTTTTATAAATCAAGAAATAACAAAGGTATCAAAATGTGCACACATTTATATTAGTTTGAAGAGAATCCAGGGTGGAAGTTATTCAAAAAAACATCACCTGCTGAACAAATTACAACCCATGTGTACTCATAAATCTTTGTCTGCAATTTTACGACAACGAGACAAGAACATTTACAAAAAAAAAATCTTTATTATCATGATTTTCCAAACAAAGTTACCAAAAAATTCACAAAAATACCAAAAAATATGGATGGAAGGGGAAACTGAAAAATCGAAATAAAGGCCCACCCAAGACATACCCCGGCCACTTTGAAGTGGATCTGGTTTACTGTTCAAAGCAGTATTTGAAAAATCCTTTAAAAATCAACAAATAAAAGTACATCCACCTAGTGTGCAGCGTTGATGGGGATTGAACCTATCTATATTTCTGCTAATTTTGAAGATACTCAACCTTACAGTTAAGAAGGAGAAGGGAAAAGAAGAAGAAAATACATAAATTCAAAAAAATGAAAAATAAGAAGGTCACCTGTACAGAGTTAACGTTTAGGTATCTTTGGAGCTTCGTTGTGCAATTTCAAAGCAATTGGCCCTAGTGGTTTGGTCTAAGGAAATTCTTTAACATTTTGCTACAAAGGTGAAACATGAGCAAAAAATATATCTTATGAAGGAATCTAAAAATATGAACCCTATCCTGTAAAAAAAAAACTTCGTAAAGATCCACCTAAGATGTATTTCCACCAAGGTTGAAGATCATATGGCCACCGGTTCCAGTGAAGATGTCGAGAATGGAAATTCTGACAGCGGGAAGACGGACAGACGGACGGACTACGTACCGTCCTCAGCAGATTATAGCAGTAGATTTTACAAGGCACTCGGGAAAATGCATGATATTTGAAAAGTGCTGCTATAATTACTGTGGACCTGGGGCCTAAAGTTGAAATACCTTTTGGCCTTGTCTTGTCTACTCTCAGCCTGCTATACTTGAGCGCACATTCACTGATTTATGCCAAATGTGTCCCCTCGTGGTGGTGGCTGCCCAGGTAACATAGGTCAGAGCTATTCGGGCCAAAATTATCTCCCGGGAACGGCTTATATATTAACTGCATGTTTCGCTAAGCGCCGACAACAGATGTCCAGTCCATGCTTCCAGGAACTGAATGGCGGCTTTGTCGGAGATCGAAACATACATTGATTATCAACGCCCCCAAGCGTCAGCGCGAAAAGATTGAGAGGACTCTTAATGGTTACTCTAAGAGTGTGTTGGAGATTTGTCTGCTGTTCACCTTTGAGGCGTCTCACCTTTGACATCAAAGTAGAAGAACGCCTATTCTTATGTGTAGTTATATGTCAATGGCTTGGACATTTGAGGCATGTTCCCGCTGATCCCCGACCTTGACTTGACAAATTACCGGTAAATGAAGTGATGGTGAATCTCTAGCTGCTAGAACTGATCAGGTACTATTCTGAAAGAGCCACGTATATTTAAGCTGCTACACTGTTCGGTTCGCAAAATGTTTCTCCTACCCAGGTAATGATAAAGACCCGATTGTCGGCTTAGTTGTGTGAACAATGTATTTATGTTGGTAATGGTCAAGTCACATGTGTCATAAGATCGATTAGCTATAAAGTGATTTTGTAAATATTCGAATAGCCAATTTGCAATGGTAACGTTGACTCCGACTTTGATGATAAAATCTGATACGCATCCTTTTTTCAAACCTGTAGGTAATGTCAAACTTTTATGGAACCATGACGAGAAACCTAAACGTGCCAAGGCAAAGCACTGATTATGTCATGTGTAGAACAACAGTCATGCACCAATTTGACTGGAGGGTTTTTTTATGACGATAGTAAACATAGAATCCGTAAATGCCATTCAGATGAGCACAACGTCTTGTTTGTAGGCAAAGGGTTAACATACAAACAAAAGCCATGTATTGTCCAGAATGTGCGTTTAAGGTTGTTATACCTCAGGTCAGTCTTGCTGCAACGCAGTTAGAAAAAAAATCAGATTTGGTTGTCGCGAGCGTCCTTCATTGAAATTGATAAATCCCTGTTGGTTGTCCAAATGCATAGCAATTACTGTCGTGTCAATTTGTTTACTAGTTACAGACCACACACACACACACACACACACACATACACGCACACATATAATATATATATATATATATATATATATATATATATATATATATAAACATATATATGTGTATGTATGTATATTTATTATACACACACACACACATATATATATATATATATATATATATATATATATATATATATATATATATATATATATATATATATATATATATATATATATATATATATATATATATATATATATATATATATATATATATATTGTAGAAGGCTTGCACATCAACTATTAACATTTTTGCGTCAAAAGTGGTCGGTAACTTAACAATAGTTTGGTGTTTGGTTGTTTCACCGTCTTGCAATTTGGGTGTTTCCGGTAAAAAGCTTTGAAAAGAGTCCAAGTGGCTATGAAAAATTCCTTTCAGAATTATCAGGAACGCAGCCTGCATGAGCCGGGTGCGCATGGCGTGCAGGGGCCATAATACTGAAAGATAACCGATAAATAGGTCTCACTGTGTGCTGTGGTGGGAGTTAATCTTCGGGCGCATACAGTGGTTGGTCTAAATGAAAAGACGGCTTAGAATGGACATTAAAAAAACGGTAATTAATTTGTGTATCCCCACAGATGCGCATTAAGATTTATTTAGTTGACACAAGAAAATTGGATATCTCAAGAGCCCAATTTCGTATCAACGTTTATAGCATGCTGAGACTAGAATCTCCGGCCGCGATGATATTTGTGAACATAAACTCTGTGAGGAAACAAACAGATGCAACTGACAAGTCCAATGATAGGTCTACGTATATCATGTCACAGGGAACCAGTATGATATACCAAATCATTTATTGCTACTTTCTCTCTCAAGTACACACAAAAACACCATGACGACGCTCCAAAAATCATTATGTGCGATTACAATTCATCATTATGCATTATGTCGCCCACATGCACGACGAACTAGAAACAAAATAGCATGTAATTATATTGACACTATTCTATTTTCCGCCAAGTGAAATTTTTTTCAACGGGAGATTCAATAGTCTACGTCGGGAGTATATTCCAAATTTTTCTTGTATCACTTTTGAACGAAACGTATTGCGATTAGAACTAATTCTCTTTAATGTATTTAATATTTCGCTTCAATATTTCAGCATGTACTTTAAAATTTTGTCCGGCGTTTTCGTATTTTGAAGTGCAAGGGAATGGTTTATTTGAGATTGTTGGGGGTGTTTTTCGGTAAAAATCATCCCCGTATCTGATTGATTATACTGCAGCCGATGAGAACCGTTTGTATTGGTACGTTGTAAATTCGACGATTCTCACTGCAAGTGTTATCTTTGACATTACCTGTTATGTTTCCTACTTGATCTTATTTTACATTTGACTCGCAAGTCAGTACTAAGAAGTTCCATACTATCAGTGTTCTGAATTTCTTCACAAAACTCACAGATGAGGACCATTTTATCGTATACTGTAAGATCTTGTCTGGCGTTTTCCTGTTTTGAAGTACAAGGAAATGGTACATTTGAGGTTGATCCAATATCTTCATATCCAAGATAATAACGGGGAAAATCTCCCCCCGTCAAAAATCAGAGATTGTTGAGATGGAGTTTGTATCTACAAGGATACAATCTGAAAGTTGAGCATGTCAGCAACATGGACCATGTAGTTGCTGATGCATATTTCTTGTTAGAAATCACTGTCTATTGTAGGTTACAATACCTAAAAAGGTGACAATTTGGAAGAAAAAGTTTTCTTATATGTCCAATTATTCTTTCCCCAAGCAGGGGTTTGTTATGGTTGTTTCTTTTGATTTGGAGAGGTCACCGTATTCAGTGAGTGTGTACCGGGTCTCTTTATTGGTCTGCTTTGTTATAGTGAACAATGACAACTGAAGTGATCAACTACAAATAGTTATAGTTGCGAACAAAGCAGAAAGTTCTGATGTGGTCCAGAAAAATCGATCACAGAGAAGTATGACGTGTTATGAATTAGAAAACTGTTGAATACTGGTGAGAGTTCTCAGGCTGGATTTTTAAGGCAGCTCCCTTTATGTGGTAGGCAAATTCTGAGATCTACACATAAGATGTGTTACTTCAAGCAAATCGGACTGTGAGCCATTGCTATTGCCAAGGAGATACTCATTTATACATTGTACCTGTGGAGTGTGAACAGTGCCTTTGAGTGGACTGGTATAATTGGTGCTTAATTGTACCACATTGAATCAAAACTGTACCTATGTGGGATTTTGACTGGCACCATGTTCTGTGTACCACATTGGAAAAAAACTGTGCCTCTGTGGGATTCGGACCAGACTATTTGGCACCTACCATATGACTTAGAAATGTGAGACAGTCCCTGTGGAGAATCTGTCACCAGGGATTAGGATTTACCTGCAGTCTGTTAATCATTGGAATATCAGCATAGCTAAGTATAAAATAACATTTACCTACTTTGTACTGATTTGTGCATTATCAATATATTGTTATTGTAAATGTTATCTTATCGTCGTCAATTCTTTGTTGAGTTTTGCTCCGATCTAGAATATTTTGAAGGTGGGCATCGTAACAAGATGATGCCAGACAACAAAGAGCTTCGGTTCAGAGACAAACTACAAAAACATGTTTTCGATCAAAAGGACAGATTAACATCGGCATAATTGGATACAGATGAAAAAAAAACTCATATGTCTCCAAGAAACCTGGCTTTCAAATATTAGTGCACATTTATCATTCTTTGACCTGGAAAACTGAAACTCTGTTTCCTCAGGTGTAACTTGCAGTTCCCATGGTGATTTTTGGTAATATATTTTGCACAACAACTTTCAGTTACAATATAAACACTTTCTCTGCACCTAACACGTTTTGGGAAGTTCAATTTATGCATATATATATTTGCGTTTTCCAGAGTGGAAAATGAATATCAACCTAAACACCAAACTAAATTATTCTATTTGAAAGAACAGGAGAAATTAGTTCCCTCTAAGTTGAATAATAATAAAACATTAAACTGGAATATCCACATGAATAAAATGGGCAACAAAATTTTCAGAACCATCGAAACTGTTAAAAAAACGAGGCAAAAAAGAAAACAAACAAATGAAACACTTTATAAGTTTCTGTCGACATGTAATGCATTACTTATTTATTATTCTCTGTTGACTACATCTAAACCATCCCATTGTTGCCACAGACTATCCACGCCTTTGTATAACAAAATACAAACAAAAAGAAATCAGTCATTAAACTGAGATGCCAAGTGAAATACAACTGACATACTGATCCACTTTTCAAAGTGTTGGCCCTAAAAGGCCTTTAAGATCTAAATATGTTGTATGTCATTACTTTCAAAGTCTACCTTTAAAATAGCCATAACATACTGCCTGAACATTTGACGCAATAAATTGACACCAAAAACAAAAACGAAACAGAATTTCGATGCAAAAAAAACAGTCAACCATCCCTATCTTACCAGACACGGACACAGTTACGCTATCCATTTCTGAGACGAAATACAACAAACAGTGTGTTAAATAATCAATGCCATCTATACTCAAATTGACAACTCCATGTATAAAAATGTTATGTCTGTAGATACAATTATATATACCTATATATATATATATGTATATGTATTATTTATATATACATATATATATATATATATATATATATATATATATATATATATATATATATATATATATATATATATATATATATATACACTCAGAAACCTTAACCATTATAAGTCATTATTACATTTCCAACATGTGTTTCCATTCTATATTCTTTCCGCAAGTACCTTTAAGCTCAACTTCTCTTAATTCTACATCCAATACATTAATGTTTCTACACATATAGATTTGATATTAAGGTGGCTTTGGTGACAGAGGAAATTAAATTCATAAGTAGAGTCATCCTGACGTTCTGCTCTGAAATGTGCTCTATTATCTGATGTTCTAGTTTTTTAACATTTCGGATTGCAGTCTTGTTGGATTTTTCTTGTATTGTAACTGTTGATGTAAAACAAACAAACATTATCAATTCTTAGCTGATTCTGGAGGCGATTGAACAAACGAATCATTATAGACACGTGATCATCAGTTTTTATTATAACAACGTCTTTGATGGAGCTATTAATCAATATGTTGTAAAAATCAAAACTAGCATTATGATATTACAGGTTTTATTGGTACATGTGGCAAAATACTCTAGATGCAGGGTCCTTATCCTAATAACAACACATGTATTCAAGCATTTGTCACTTTAGATACTGTAGACATATGATCTTTACTACCTCAGTAGACTTGTCAGTAAGTTAGTAGGATGGTCCATCATCCGTGTGTTATCCAATATTTTACGTTAACATATTTTGTCTTCTGTAATAATGTAGCCTAGATTCCTTTAAAACCAGATGGAGACTTACCTTGAAGTCTCAATCCAGGTTTTATAACAGGTCACGGTCCAGTGGCTTTTTTATTTGTTTGAAATTATGTCGGGGTTCATTTTGCAGTCAATGTTTTAAAATTCTTACACAATACATAGTGCAACATGCGGCACTACAATTTCTGTCTACTGTTGTGAACATGTGTGCGAATGTTTTTGTAATTTTTGCCTTTTCTCAAGGCACAAACTGGATCCTCTCCAAACGTGTTTGAGATGTAGATTACTTTAGTGCTGTTACGTGCAGATTTTGAAGCATTGTAAATATGTCCATAGCTCTATATTGGCACATTGAGTGTATTAAAAGCCAAAATTAACCACACTGAGAACATAATATAAAAGGATTCTTGTTTAGAATGGAAATATTTTGATGCAAGGATTCAGCAAATTAGATTAACAGAAGCAAGTTAGGGTAGATCTATGAATAAAAAAAATTGACAGTAAGGAAGTATGGGCCAAGCATGCACAATTCCATTTCCTACTCTGGCATCCATTCACAGTGGACGCATGTTGTTATAAACTCCCTGGATGGTATAATGGACGATGCTTTCATGAGAAACATCATCCAGTGTGGGTTCTCTTTCACAGGCAACTCCCCTCCACTGTCAAGAATTCCCTTTTTTCCTTCAATCCACCTTGTGAGAATCAGATCAGAAACTCATGAACAAAGCCATGGAAAAGCTTGTGGGCAAACGTGCCTTTGAGCCAGTCTTGGATGATGGGTCCCAAGGTGTTTACAATTGACTCTTTTTGGTGCGCACAAAACAGTTATCAACTTATCGCAAGTCAACTCTTATCTTGTTGTACAGCACGTCAAGATAGAGGCTTGAGGTTAGGCATAATTTTGAATCTCCCAAAGTCCAGTTTGACTCCCACTAGGGTTTTTTTTTTGTTTCTGAGGATTCAATTTTTGACAGTTCCTTTCAACTGTCCACCATCAGAGGACAGGTAGAGGAGACTCTTGGCTCATTTGCCCTGAAGGCACATCAGTGGATGTGCCTGATTGGGACATTGTTGTCCTTGGCCTCTCAGGTCCCTTTGAGGAGGCTTCATTGTCGGCCTATTCAGCTTAGCTTCGGAGATTGTTCTCATGCCAATCACCAGTGATTCAGACCAAGTGTTCTGTGAATCCCAGGGTGGTGGAAGCAGTCTGGGCCCTTTGGGGTCGGCTGCACATTGATCTTTTTGCCACCAGGGACAATGGCAAGATGGACACCTGTCCTTGTGTCCCTATTTCCCAATGCGCTGGAAAGGACGATGGATGCCATGTCCATTTCGTGGCAGGGAATGTTACACATACCTTTCTTCTAAACCTGCTCTTGTGAAAAGTCCTCACAAGATTTGGGAGGAGCAGTGCGAAGTTCTCCTTGTGTTCCCCTGGTGGCCCTATAGGGAATGGTCCTTGGAGTGTAGGGCCACCTTAGTCTCTGCCTTTTCTCCATCAACTGCTCACACATCCAGGCTCCAACAAGTTCTACCCCAAGCCAAAGTTTTTCAGGCCTCCTAACTGGTGACTACCACCTAGAGACTTAGGGTGTTACATTAGTGGGCTTCTCTAAGGGAGTGGCTGAATGAGTTGCCCATGGAAAACTTTGCGAGCCTACTTTGAAGATTTGTGACTCAGAGTGGAACAAGTTTGCATCTTGTTGCACTGCTAGGGACTTTTCTCCTTGGGATGCATCGGTTCATTAGGTTGTAGACTTTCTTTTAAGTCTGTTTGAGGACAGTCACTTGAAGGTTTGCACCATAGAGGGATACAAGTCAGCCATTTTGACTATCTTAAGACATGGGAGCAGAGTTTATGGATGGACCCTTTTCTCTCTGTGGTGCTAGTGGCTCTTACTAAGTCTCCATTTGAACATAAGGATTGGGTTTGATCGATTTCAAGATCCTTACCTTCAAGACAGTCTTTCTGTTAGCTCTGGCCACAGGTGCTAGGGAGATATAGACCTTGGATAGATCCCTCATCAGGTGGTCTGATAATGGGAAGGTTGTCTTTCTAAGACCTTATGTGGGATTTGGGTCTAAAACACAAGTGGTGTGTGGCCCTTCAACCACCTTGACGGGTTTTAGGGTTAAGTCACCACTTCCAACCAGGTTTAGAGTGTTTCTCCTAATTCAACAAATTTGGAGAGGGTGCACCAGGGATCCAGGATGGTCATATGGGCCACAGTTCTCTATACCACAGTTTTTGGTCTAGATCCTTTCGAGCTTCTTCCTTCCTCGAGTGTGATGTTACATCAGCTTAAGGTGGAAGGTGTGATTTTATTGCACAGTGAGACGGGCAACTTTGGATCAAAGTACCCATTTAATTTTTTCACAAGTACATTAAACCTATATATTTTCTGATTACTACATATCCATAGGTTTGTATCCATTGGGGTTTTTTGCAGGATTGGATTTCTTTTTGAGATTTTATAGCATTCTTTCAGAATTGGTGGGATTATCACATTTTTTGTGCAGAAGTCACACAATTATAAATATATATCTATGTCTAGGATCGAATTCAATGGCAAATCCTGAAATAGCATAAATAAAAAGTTCTAAAATTTCTTGTTTAGTCCTGACGGGTTGTTCATTTTCTTTCTTTAAAAGGCTTCAAAAAGTCAGGGAAGGGGTTTTCGGAAATACAAATCCTGGGAAATGCTCTTGGATTTTTTTTTTTTTTTTTTTAATTTTTTTTATGTCCGTTGATTTTAACGTGATAGGGCAATTCATGCATTTGTGAGGCGTGATACAAATTGCTAAAGGTTGAGCAAAAAACAGCTCCGAGAAAATCGCATTGAAAGCAAAAGTTACCAATTCTTGCACATTTATGGCTGTAATATGACACATACTCATTTTTTCTGTCCTATGTTTGAATTATTGTATCAAATAAACTTGTAGCTTTACCTCTGTGATATTGTCATTAAAAAAGTATATTTTGTGGCTTAAATCTAGACTTTTTTAACTTGGGAATATCATACTTGGCTTGTTTTGGTGTGGGTTCACACGCGGCTTTCCATATTTGGGGCCCAGTAAGTATTTTGTACTAATTTGTTTTTACATGAATAGAGAATTTCAAAGTAATCAGAACAATGGTAGTGATTAGTCTGAACTGGCCCATTCTTCTCTCCACGGAAAATGGTCTCCTGTTCCCTATGAGTGACCCTTGTAAATTGGTTTCCAGAAGTCATGGACTAATGACTGTGCAAACAATGACATGCCCCATTATCATGCCCTTGCAAACAAACCCCATGTGCTCGGCACTGCTTTAACTTTTCAGTGTAAACAAAAGTTTTGAGATCAATTTGCTCATATTAATTTTATGTTCACACATCTGAGTTTTGGGAAGCATGTAGTTTAAGTGACAAACTATCCAAAAATATGAAGAAGTGATTAGAGGTTATCCAAAGGTGCTGACTTCAGATGTTCATGAAGTTTTTCACCGAAAAACTATTATTAACAAACAGCACTCACCATAGGTCTCTAGAATTTCCACCCAACCAACCCCGCTTTTTGGTCCCTCCTCGTTAGTGTAGGAAACTGCTCACTAATATGTATTACGCCACCAAAACCTCTGTGCCATGCCACAGGGCCTTAGGGGGTCAATGTAGCAGCGTGGTACAGCACTGGATTCATGAAGTTTTTATGGGGACTCTTGCAAAGCAGGTAAGTACATGGACACCAGCTTAAGTGACCTATGGTGAGTACTGTTTCTTAAAGGTCCTGAAAGACAAAAGATTTATTTTTGTTCGAAGTGAATGACTTGGAGTATTTTGTACATTTTTTGCATTTTGTTGCCCATAACGAGCCTCAAGTTGACAAGTTCGCGCCTTTTTTGGCTATCAAGCGGGCTCTGGGTAGTATCGTCACGGAAGGGAGTCAATGTGATATGATGGGGGATAGCGATACAGAAAGCAAAAACAGTAGCGACTCAGAGAATAACATGCAAATCGGCTTTAGATGTTCCTATTCCGCGGAGGATTTCACTGAGTGTGTGTGTGTGGCGGGGGGGGGGGGGGGGGGTAGCGTCAGGAAGGGAAAAGGACAGAGAAGCTCTTCCTTACTAATAGTAGCCACGGGCTACGATAAAGCCGGTCAAGTTTGCCATTGCAACTGGTGTTGAATCTGTGCCAGGTACTAAACATGCTTTACCGTAGCTGCCACCGAAGATCACTAAAACTGGCGCTTGGGAAGTTTAGGCTGGTATTGGTAAGGGATGCTTTTCAAAAGTCATTGTGCGAAAATTCCCATATAAGTGACTGGTTAAAGTTTACGGTATGCCATATTACGCGGTTGCCAATAGCCAATACCGGCAGTGTACGCTGCACGCTAAGGTAGTGTGAATGTAAAAAACCAGTTTAATTTGAAATCATAGGCCTGCGTGCAGCAGGCTTTTAGTTTTATTCTATTTAGTGATATATATATATATATATATATATATATATATATATATATATATATATATATATATATATATATATATATATATATATATATATATATATATATATATATAAAACAAGGCTTGGGATACTTGAAGGTAAAGAGTCGCATTGAAAAGCATCTGTGAGTCATGCATAAACGGATTTATAATGACCACCGTATCATGCCGCAAACTTCGAAAGAGGGGAATACACAAACACTTGACCACAGCTTGAAAACACATAAGACACACAGCGGGAGGTGCTACTGCTGTGCCTTTCTTAGCGTGCAGCGTACAATGCCGGTATTGGCAAGATGGCCTTCCATCTTGGTTTAAATATATATTTTTGCTAAAAAAGAAAAAAGCTATCTGAAACAAGGGCGTAGCCCCATATGAATCCCCTTTGCATAAAAAAATAGGGGAAGAATACTTTAATGCACTTTTGTACCCACACAGGGTCCATGACATGCAGTATAAAATGTCACTATAAAACATATGGTTATATACACTCTATACATTTTTTTAAAAACCATATAAATGCACTAGAGACTGTTTTAACTCAGTCAGAACGGGGGTAAGGATTTACGAAATAGAAGAGACTGTCCAATGAATTTGTAACCATGCACCGCCTCTTCGGGCACGGGGAAAATCACAGGTGAGAGAGAAAATTTCGGGGGACTGGAAATAAATTTTGAGGGCGCTTTGAAATATATAGAATAGGACAAAGTAAAGCACTGTACGGCTAAAAGATGGTAGACGTCACTGAACTAACACAATCGCACTCAAGACAAAGAATCTTTGATAAAATAAACGGCCTGCCCTCTTATTGTAGGCTACAATCGGGCAGTGCTCAGAGACCTAAACCTCAGCTTGTTACTTCTATAGTAATTTTCGTACTCTGACTTTTGAAAAGCATCCCTTACCAGTCTAAACTTACCAAGCGCAGGTTTGGTCATCTTCCGTGGCACTGCGGCTGCGGCATAATCACTGTGGGCAAAGACCCGATCAGCCTCAGTTGCACCGGCAACGAGCGGCTTTGTTGTAGCCCATGGCTCCTTCCAATATCGGTTCACCCTCGTGGACAAGTTCAGACTGGACAAGCGGGAACAGTTTCTTGTTTGTATCGCCATTTTAATCCAATAAGTCATGAGCACACTGACATTTACCGCTGCAAGTCAATGCTTACAATCGCAGTTGGTGCAGAAGCTCCATTCCGTGACGTCACAGAGCACGGTGGTCAAACTATGATGGAAAGTAGCGATGTTTGATGAGTGCGGCCACCAAATGAAACGCGCACGATGAAACTATGAATAAAGTGTATAGTGCGTCACCCCAAAGGCAAATTTTCTTCACAAAGTGCTATGACAATTCAACTCCTTCACTTTTCATAAAAAAGAAAGTACTTGGCGAGGAAGAACTTTAATACAGTGTAATAGTTTTACGTTGAAAAACTTCTTATTTGCTTTCATCTACCCTATTTTATGAGTGCGGGCTTCAGAAGGCTTTGACATTAAGTGATCTGACAAACAATGATAAAGTATTCTGTTTATAATTGCATGTTATATTTCTTTCGTGGCGTAGGGAATTATGCATTGCCACGCTGGTCAATTTCCAAGTGAAAGACTTTCAGGGATTTCTTTATGTTTGAGAAATTTTTCGAAAAGGAGGTGCTTTCATAGAATGGAGAGACTTAACTGTGTTGTGTTTTGGTCAACTTTTGAACTCTCTTTAGGAAACGCGTGTGTATCTACGTCGAAACAATCGAGTGCATGCTTCTGCTCCTCATCAGAACACCTTTTCCTCTTTGTATCAAGGAGCTTGTACGCATAGACAAACAACTCCCGATACCATTACTTCAAAACGTTCTGTTTTAATTCACCTCAGTCGTTCGTTTCATACACTCAGGAAATATACTGTCCGCTCGGTCCATGAGCCCGTCCATCAGGGATATTATTTCAACCACAAACCTACCAATGCTTCGGAACTGCAGAATTTGTATGGGGATATATGAATACAGATAGGTATATTTTAGTGTATCCATTCCCAAGTATAACAATGCTTTCTCTATCAATCAAAGTGAAAACTGTATAAGTAAAACATTATTTGCACTAAAAGTGCTTGTCAATCAAATTATCAGATTTTGAACTTTATTATTCTTCCATTTTCATTTGTCGAAAAAGTATAATATACGTTTGCAAATCAACACGTACTTTGTATTTTCTTTGCGTCACCTATCCATTTTACTGCTATTGCAAACTTGCTGTTTCCTTTTGATTGTCATGTTTTGCACGCAGTCTAAATGTGCCTTTTCATCTGCACCTAAAGTGCCCGCATACGTACGCGTGTACGTAGTGCGCAAAAATGAAAAAGAATAGGCTTCAATATATCCTTCCCATAAGCTCGTAAAATTTATCCGAGTGCGACAGTACTGAGCGCATCCAGAGCGATTTTTGCGGAAACGGACAGTGCAAAATCTAAGAATTTACATTCCTATGCGGACACGTACATAAAAACACAAAATATATGGCAATGATATTTACAGATGCTCCCTACGATTACACGCACACGCATGCGAACATCTTGCGGACGTATGGAAATGCATCGTAAGACAACTTTGATGACTTGCAACGCGGAAACACGACCGTGTTGTTATTTGGACTGTTAATGACATTTTCATTGCGATACAGCACCCTAAACAATGTATGTGAGCACGCAACCATCATTGGCGAGCAAGTTGTTTCTCCTTCCATTCTGACCCCGTTTATTTTATATTTCTTGTTCGCCACACATGAAATTGGGCAAAATATCCGTACCAGCTTCAGCATGGACAATCAACTTTCTTAGATAACTAATTATTGACTATATGCGCCGAGAAAGTAACTCGCGATAGCTTGCCCACACCAAAAATTAATAGAACACCGCCCGCAAAAGGGTGACTGCAGAGTGCCTTCCACAAGCGCGTCCCAGAGCGCAAGAAAGAAGGTGAAATAAGATGTTCGCACCAATGAAGTGCGAAGCTTTTTGTTCAAGGTGGGAATCACGGTGTATTTAGGGCAAACACAAAATACCATGAAACAATCTGCTCAAACCAAGTGACTATAACGATGTCACGAATGCGACATTTTACGGGGGTGGGTGAAGTTTTTAGGCGAATTATGTCTATCCTATGGATTACAGGAAAACCGAAAAATGCTCCTAAGAATGACATTACTGGAAAGGGTACGACATGGTGGAGAAAGGAAAAGATGCATCATATATCTTTTGCAACTGTACTTCAACGATCCAATTCCATGTACGCAATTGTAATGACAAACTACACAGGGAATAGTCAGCACAGGTTTCTTACAGTGTAACATTTGGTAATAAGTAACATTGACAGTAGCCTTTTATGAAAAAATAAATTATGTAGCTCTCACAGTTTAAACCATCGGTTGATCAATGATGTAATTACAAGCAGCCGTGATCAAGGTCAATATGAACACATCTTCATGGCTACGTTATAAATCACGAGTTGCTTTGACTTAATGGTGAAAAATGAATGAAATAGCCCACCCATGCTATTTGGCTAATTTTTCAGAAATTTTAACAGTTTTATCGCTTGTTCTGGCGACGAGAAATCTGTGTCTCTTCATTATTAAGATTTGCCATGCAAGCAGATCAGAACGGATTCGTCAAAAGTTCACCCCTTGGATCGAAAGAGGATAAAATCGGTCTCATAAAAACGGCTGGATGGATTTGGATTCTTTGCCCAAGCCCATAAATATGGCCTGTGTGTCCATACATTTCGCTTTTGTTGTCAGGCACATGAAGGGTCAGCGTTACGTCGACTGGCAATGTTAACATTTGCAAGGCTCGGTCGCTGACCCCATATGTCCTTCGTATACAACGACACAGGGTAGCTTGTAATCAACAAGCTGACATACATTATTTGGAAACTATTTTCTATCAGTTAAAAGGAGATACGAAAAAAATGTTTCCAAACTGCTAGCTGAAGATATTCAAAGAAATATGAAGATGTTTGAAGAAATCTACTAATTAGTGCAACAAGAGGACTGTACCAATTCTGTCCTAAGCTGAATTTGTATACACATCTTGAAGATTTCTCGTGAAAATCGTAATAATATCAAGGTTACCTTTCTTTAAAATTATCACCATTGTTTCAAGATCAAGGTCTTTACACACAAATTTCTATAATCATCATTTTTAAAACGAAAAGTGACACGCTCCAGTATTGAGAAGAAAAAAGCAGATATGTCAGTTTGACCTTTGTAGTCCACAGCAAAATAATAACCACAGACCCAGGATCGACTATAACAGAGATCTAGGTCAAAATCATTGTCAAATTATCAAAAACAAAAGAAACCCATCACATAGGTGCAATTCAATTCGTGCTAGCACTAAAAATAATATCCAAAGAACGGATCAACCTTGACCTCCCGTGTTCTTCTCTTTTTCTCACAATTCATTTAATAGTAGTACCCACGGAGGGTAGAGAGAGTACGAAGCTTTATTTCAACTGCCATTTTTTGGCACTATAAAATCCATATGACATGTGGAGCATGAGCTGCCGGGCAATGCAAAATCCTCCAATCTGCCTTTTTAGCTAATAATAACAATGGAGTCCCCTGTCCTGAGACCGACAAACTGTCTTTCCCCCAAGCGAATGATAGCAAAGTCCGCAATTTCATTTTCTTTTGTGAACCTTGGCCACTCAGGCTGGCGGTCAAAACCGTCAAAATCCTGTTTGTTTACCAAAGCGGACGATAATACAAACAAAAGAATAATTCTTCCAAATCAAGAATTAAATAAGCAAAATAATTGAGAAAAGATTGAAAAAGGGGCCTCATGATATTTGCTTATTTTCTTTTAGACTAAAACATATTGTAGTAGCAGGTTAATTTCTAAATTTAAGGGACAAAATCACCGGTGGTCATTTCAAGACTAAAAGTGACAAAACTCAACGGCACCCGTCTGCCAGTTGCACACGGGTCCATCCTGATTCCACAATCCCTTTTGCGTCCGACCTGGAAGCAGGTATATTGCCACTGCCCTGGAGGCACGAATCGACGACAGACGACTGGCCATTGTATCAGCTCAGTCACCTGACACGTTAGCTTAGCTAAAATGGCATGCGTTTTGTGGTACGAGAGAGAAAGAGAAAAATAGCGAGAATGATATAGAGAGAGAAATGACATTTTACTTCTTGCCAATGATGACAAAAGCAGTTAAGGATATACCTATGCTTAGCAGAGGTGGAAACAAAATTGGCCATAAAACACAATATACTGAAATAAGTCCAACAAAATCTATATTTTTTAGATGTACTTATAGTTGAAAATTGTGTTTATCATTGTCATTTGTGTGACTTGTCTTGTGGTTATTAGTCTCTTTGTCACATCGTTAAACTACATGAACGCTTGTATCCAAACGGTTTAGAAATCAACTATTTCAGGGAATATTATGATTTGACCATACAACGTTTTAAAGAAATTTTACGAATTTCATATCCGTTCATTGCACATAGCCAGTTAACTAACAGTCCCCCAACCACTAATGGAACAGCCTATATTCTCCACTTTGTTTTCACTTAAGCTTCAGAGTGGAAATTTTTTCCCGTGGGCTTCACTTCTGATGACAGGCAACGGACAAAGTTTATGGTATTTCTGCAGCTAAAAGCTGCAAATACACAAGATCAGTGGCCTGATATGATGGCATTTTAAAACTCCAGTCTTGTATTCTTTGCTTTCGATGGGTATATCCCTGCCCAACAATTATCTTCCCATTCTTGATATAATAACATGGACTACAGGCGAGTTACCTGTCTATGAAAATGTGGAGTTTCACATAAATTCTATTGCGGCCAAACAAATTTATTTTACTGCAACATTTTATTCGTGGGGGTGAATAATGTTTAACGACCTGAACCTATCTAATGGAGCTCTACTACATACGTCTAGGCATATGTTTAATTGCATGCTTTTACGGTTTACAAAAGCAAAAAACAAAAACGAAAACAAAAACAAAACAAACAAAAAACACATTAAACAAGGAGCTGACATGCTATTTTACTTTCGTCTGAAAAAGAACGGACTGCCTGAGAAATGTAACGGAGGGGAAGGGCGTAAAGAGTTAGTACTGTTGGAAAACTTAACTCGTTTACCACATCAACGAGTATAACATGTCTGCTTGTTATAAAACTAACATAGGGAGCCCCTATGTCGTTCAATGCTACGTCAAGCATTAAATGCTGAATAACTGAAGTTTTAATTTGACTTTGCGTTTCACCAGAAAAGCGTGAAGAGACATGTAAAGACTGACGGTATGTGCCCAAATCATATCACACTTTCACACAGATTTGCGGCCAACCAAGTTATGTCGAAGGGCTTCAGATTAGAAAATATTCAAGACAGGGGATGGTCGAAGCGTTTGGTGGATGCACTGGGATGAAAAGATAATTTTGCAGCCTTCAGAAGGCACTACTTTGAATTTCCTGTTTTGAATGTCCAATCTTTCGTGAGATTAATTGCTATAAATTATACTGTGGCGTCCTTGGAGATACAGGTCTACTGCGTGTTTCTTCCACGATAGGTAGATTTTTGCATCTGGGTCCCTTGGCATGCGTGTTTGAAGCACCCTGTTATGTGCAGAATGCACCAACCATAACCACAAACCGTCTTCAACAGACCATATGATTTTTTTTCGATCCTACCAATATCAGTGCCGTCATAAATTTCAAAAATGAAATACTATTTGCCTGACGTCTTTAACAAGTACGTTTCGTTTACGAATTTAGTTATGCAGGAACCCTAAATTAAGGGTAATAAAGTTTAATTGCCTCATCTAGTAACACAGTACGCCTAAACAATGCATAGGTCGGGCAAAATCCGTGTTTTGGGTTTTGCATGTGTTGATTTGCCAACAAAGTACAGCACGGTTAGGATATGGAAGTACGTGCAACGTCGTAGCTATCTTTTGCCAAAACAATAGGGTGTGATGGACCCTTTAAACACACACACAGATATATATATATGTATATATATATATATATATGTATATATATATATATATATATGTATATATACATATGTATATATATATATTTATATTATATATATATATATATAATATTTAGCGGGAGCAGGGCTAACAGTATAGGATCAAGTTGATGATTTTAGAATGACCATAAATATTATTGCCAATTCAAGTTTTTGCCCAAATGTGCCTTTAAGGTAGTGGCTTCACATAACGTTTGCTACATTTGTATTATGAGTACTTAGTATGCATCTCATCGAGTTGGCAAAAAGGTACCCGGGAAGTCCCATGCAGTTATTGTGAGGTTTATGAGCTATCGTACTGGACAGAAATTTTTCAGTGCCAGGAAGAAGAGTAACGATGCCTATATATCCGAGGACTTAACCAAGAAACGCTCTAGCATCATGTATGCTGCCCGCAAGTTGCGGCGTGAGAAAAAAATCCACTCTTGTTGGTCCCGGGACGGTAGACTGTATGTTCGCGAGGTAAACGCTTGGGGCAGACACTCTCCCTCTGGGCGCATAGTGGAAGTTCATGAGCTGTCCGATTTGGATGGCTACATTTAAATGTATATTTCGAGAACTATTTCAGAATTCTCACGTGCATACTATATACTTTATATCTGCAGACGTGCAATTGTAAACACATCCAGTTTGTTAATACAAATACATCACGTATCTTGATTTCTGATATTACCATTTATACTTTATTGCCTGATGTAAGCAGGCTAGTCCAACAAGGCTTTCTATTATCGAAAGTGATGCTCATCTGATATACATGTACTTCACTCTTCACTTTTTTCTTCATCCCCGAGCATACTGTTTACATTTACAGTTGTGTATTGTGCAATTCTATTAGCTCGACTGTATCACTGAACTTGTTTGAGATCTCTTAAATTATGTTGTCTTGTATTATCATATTATTGCAAAAAATGTATATCTCCCTTGACACTTCCTCTTTCCACCTCCCACCCATTGCGCCGTGGAATTATGTAACATGTTTATCTCACGTGTCCCTGCGGTATAATGATTCTAAAATTTCTTCGTGCCAACCACGTTTTGTCATATGCCGGTACTACATGACATTAGCATTTTATGGTTAGTGGGGGCGTTGTATTACAGTGTATTCATGTGCTGTAGGGCCTTCCTATACCGGGCACCCTTGGGACCGGAAAGAAAGTGTTTAGTATGGTGAAGTGTACGGTGTGGGGAGGTTTGCTCACATTGCGAGTGTGTGTTTGGGACGGGGGGGGGGGGGTTGGTTCGGTGCGGAGAGGTGTTCGGTGTGCGGAGTTGCTCGGTTGGAGAGGTTTTGCTGTATTATGTTAATATTGCAGTGATATGGTATTGTCATTTATTTGTAACATGTGTGATTATTCATGGTCAAGCGTCTTCATGGCTGCCTATTGAAGCTGGCGTACCCCAGGGATCCATACTGGGTCCACTCTTGTTTCTGGTGTACGTAAACGATCTAGTCGACGACCTTACCTGCGACGTAAGACTCTTCGCAGATGACACAAGCTTGCTCGAAATTGTTCAAAACCCAACAGAATCTTCTCGACATTTGAATACCAATCTTGCTCATATTCAAACTTGGGGAAAATCATGGCGAGTCATTTTCAATGCTGCTAAATCTTTATCTGTTGTCTTCTCTGCCAAAATCAATAAACCACATCATCCACCTGTTCAGCTTGGTCAGTACCCGAGGCTAATTTCCACACTCACCTTGGTATTACTTTTAGCAGTAATTTATCTTGGCATGCTCACATAACCCGTATTGTAAATAAAGCTAGCCAGCGCATTGCCCTTCTCCGTAGGTTTAAATTCAAACTATCCCGAAAAGCCCTGGCCAGGCTGTACTTCTCCATGGTAAGACCCATCCTAGAATATGGATGTGTTCTTTATGATAACTGTGGGCAAGGCCTGACAGAGTTACTTGAATCTGTCCAGTATGAGGCGGCCAAAATATGCACTGGCGCTTTAAGACACACTTCTCATATCAAACTATTACACGAACTCGGATGGCCTACCCTCGCTAGCCGACGTAAATACTTTAAATTGATCCTACTTTACAAAATGACCCATAATCTTACTCCTTCCTATCTCTCCAACCTCCTTCCGCCTACTAACATTGGTCGAGCTCTGCGCCATTCCAGTCCATTACGTACCATCCAGTGCAGAACTCAACGTTTTGACAAATCTTTCCTCCCCGACACCATCAAACTTTGGAACAACCTTCCTTCAGATATTCGGAATTCCATTTCGCTTCAAATTTTTAAATCCAAACTCAAGGCAACCTTACTAGCCGTGGACGATGTGCCTGCCTTCTTTTCCCATGGTCAACGTTACCTGAATATCTGTCAGACCCAGCTGCGACTGGGCTTCTCTAGGCTTAACTTTGACCTCTGTAAGGTAAATGTTATTCCAAGTCCTATTTGCTCCTGCTCTTTCCTCACTGAAGATACCTCTCATTTCTTCTTCTTTTGTCCTAAATATCTTCCCTTCAGAAAAAAACTTCTCGATACTACTATACCGCTCATTGCTCCGGGTGTTCATCCTAACTTGATAATCCACATCGCTAATGAAAGACTGCTTCGTATTTTCCTTTTTGGCAGCAGGGAATTACCAGATATCCTGAACATACAAATATTCGATGCAGTTCAAAATTATATAGCAGAAAGCAGACGTTTTGTTTTTTAACTTTAATGCGACCTACTGGGTAAACAGAAAAAGCTTCGTTTTGTCAATATTATAATGTATAACCTCTTGGTGACGTAATCATGTATGTACTTATCTTTTTATATACCTGCTCCAATTACTGTTATTGGTTTTGTTTTTCTTATTTCTCCTGTCAACAGTGAATGAATAGTTATATGCCTTGTGTCGTAATCTCTACCATATATTCTGTACTGGGTATTACTACCCCGATTTACTTGTGTATTACGACATTCATATTTTACATTTTACAAATGATCTGGTAACATAGTTTGTAATGTCCTGTGTGCACTGTATATATATTGTGCGTTTTCTCCATGTTTGGAGAACCCATTATATTAGTCATTTCATGTACTATAGGGTAATGCAGTAAAAATAAATATGTTTAAACTAATACTTAGTATGCATGCACAGGAGATATCCCGAATAATATATTGGATGGTGATCCAGAGCAAATGAGATGTAATGAGCCGTGTAAAGCTGGTGTGGCTTCACATAATGATTGTTACGTTTGTGTTATAGTAGTTGATATGCATGCACAGTAGATATCTTGAATTATATATTGGATGATGAACCAGAGTATTTGCGACGTAATGAGTGGTATAAACCTGGTAGCTTTTGCATAAAAAAGCAACAAAAGTGAGGTCATCAATAAGTGTGTATGTAAATAGTGTCTTCTTGATTTGAATAAACATCATTTTTTGCATGTTGGGATGGTTGCCATCGGGATGATTTGAGTAGTAAATTTATATGGATTATCACAGTAAGCAGCGCTATTGTTGGCTATGGCATGGCTGTTTTGTTTTTGTTCTTTGGTTATGTGCCCTACAATGATATACAATTTAAATGACAGAAATAATTTAATTGTTCAATGACAGATGGTGCTGAACAAGATGAAAAATTACCGACTGGGGTTTTAATGTGTATATATTTATATACAATTTAAATGAGAGAATTAATTTGATTGTTCAATAACAAATGATACTGAATATGGTGAGAAATTACCGACTGGGGTTTTGATATATATATATATATATATATATATATATATATATATATATATATATATATATATATATATATATATATACGTATATATATATTATTATTATTATTATTATTATGTTGGTTGTCTTTGCTGAATAATAAGCTTAGACAAGGAGCCGCTACTCAGAGAGACATGTACGGGTACAGGCTCCGAAACATGTACGCTGTAGTTACCCGCCGAGGACCCTTTAATTTATTTGGGCTAATACAGCCTTTGTTAAAATTCGACAGAAGAACATGTGCAATATGAATGATAGTACTTCTATATGTATGTAGGTTAGACAGTGGCAGGTTAGCTTATGGGAGTAAAGGGTTCTGGACAAAAAGACAGAAATACAAATAAACCAATGGAAAGGAATTGCACCGTCTCAACTGTGACAAGGTCAATGAGGGTCTTTGAACCTTAAATGAAACTTAGTACTTACTAAATCTTAAATCTTTTGAAGTCGAAATCCTCAAAGCAGTACCACTGGAAAACAGCTCGAAAGATCTTTGAATAAAAAAAACGGAAACAAGACCAAACTATATAAAGTGTATATAAAGTGGACGACCTTAAATGTGTGGGGGGTTTTTTTGGAAAACAGTGAAGATCCGGAATCGGCCAGATTTTTTATGCTTAATATTGTATGAAAGTGGGTGAACTGTTTAAAGATATACTGAACTTGAAGGCGGAATGTAATTAAGGGCACACGCAGAGTCTAACTCAGTCAAATACTTACCGCGGCCAAGGCTACAAGTGATGTAGTAATAACATACAAGGAAGGGTGAATGTCGACTTTCTAAAGAAATTAACAATATTGTTATTTATGTGGCAAATCAAAGGGCCTCTGGTAGATATGCGTTGCCTAATGAGGTATTGAAGTTGTATGTTCATTGTGTGGTTGTAGCGTAACCAAAATGTAATGAAATACTGGGATTAGGGATCTAATGGGGAACTATGGTGCGAGAAAATTATTTTTTCATTGCATCTTACAATGTTGCCAGCTGAAAAAAAAAACTCAAAAATGCCATGTAGGACACTTGAAAGTTGGCGACTTTTCAGAATGCAGCATAGTGGTAAAAAGTGCCGCCGGGTTATGAAAGTATTCCTGATTATAAATGATTTCATTATCCGTCAGCTGATTATCCACTACATGTCAATTGGATTTATTTACATCAACAATGACACAGTATCCAGAAATTGCAATCAAAAGTGTAGCACAGTTATAATTAGTATACCTGTTGATCAGTTTGTTTTACACGTGGGTCAATTGGACACCAGATGGAGCTACAAAATGTATGTTGAATAATAGTAAAATGATGATCATAGAATGTTTTAGGTTAAACAAAAGTTACCCTAACAAGACATTTTGGAAAACAGCATTTGATTGCAATTCACTTTTCAGTCAGCTGAGTGGAGTGGGCATCAGGTTAATACAAATCTAGATATATGAGTCAAAGCAACCGTAAATAATTCGTACATAAAACGGTTGAAGCTAACTGACAACATTTGTCACAACAGTAAGCTATAGTCATGAGATAAGTATGAAAGCAAAAAAAAAATCATTAACACTTCATTAAATAGGCTTTCTGCAATGATATAGAAATGAGAAATGTTACGCCAACCTGAACACTTATGAAATTACATAGTTGCATAGAAAACAAGCGGACAACGGTTGAAAAATATGAAACAAAGTTGAATTCCAGTACAACTGTACTAAGCACGTGTCACATTCGAAATAACTAGACATGCTAGGCTAGAAAAACCGTTCAGGTTTAATACTTGAAATGTCTGTTTCAAATTACTCGCAGTGTCTTGATGGAAATACCACACATTTTTACCTGAACCAACAAGTCAGCTAAGGTTATAGTATGGTCCATCGTCCGTTGTCCGTCTGTCCACAATTTAAATTTTCGACTTCTACTCCAAAATCGCTATCCAGATTCACTTGATATCTGGTGAGGATATAGATCGTGTGGATATGCACTAAGTTTGTTCAAATGGTCATAGTTCAATGATTTGGGATTTTTTTTCTTTGGTTCCTTCTTTGGCAAAAATCCTAAAAAATCTCCGAAACTGCTCAGCCAATTCCTCGGTCATTGCATATGGACACTTATGCGAACCCCTATAACTTAATTTGTTCAAGAGGTGGCTCTGCGATTTTTACTATTTTTTAAAAGAATTTTTGTGTGTTTTGCCCATTTCCGAATTCTCCAAAACCGTGAATGAAATTGCTCTGAAACTTGGTGGAAGTGCAGTGTGGGAGTGGTAAACAAAGTTGTTCACTAGATACTGATACTCTGGATCCGTGATCTTTAATCAAGTTTTCAATTTGTGTATCTGTCAGTTAAATGCACGCTTTCCTATTTATTATCATGTTAGTGAATGAGAGATGCAATGGAAATTCTCATTTTTGACTTCTCCAAAACTTTCACCAGATTCATCTGACACTTGGTAGGAGGGTACCTTGGGTGGGTCTCTACTAAGTTTGTTAAAAAAGTCACTCTCCGATGATTTTTTTTTCAATTTTATTGACTTATTTTTTGTCCAATTTATCCTTTTTTTTTTTTTGCAAAATCTCCAAAGATCTTCGACGAAACTGCTCATTCAGTTGCTTTGATATTGTATAGGGACACTTCTGGGGACCTCCAGACCTTAAATTATTCAGCAGGTGGCGCTGCAGTATGTATTGTTTTAACGAGTTTTAGTGATTTTCTAATTTTAGACTTATCTAAAACCGACGTTCTGGTTGATCTGGAACTTCTGGAACTGTAACTATGGAGAGGATAACGCAAACTTGTTTATTAAGTGGTGAAACTCTGGATCCCTGGTTTTTAATGAACTTTTCAATTTGGGTACTTGTCAATTAATGCATGCATTCCTATTGATTATCATCTAAATCAATGGGGATACAATGAAAACCCTAGGTTTTAGTACTCTCCTAAATCCTCATACCCTGGACTAGAGTGGTACTTATTATGTCAAGGTCAGCTGAGGACGGGCTGTTCGCACAGGCCTCTTGTTAAAGTTTGAAAGCATGCATGAAATTTGCAGCTCTATTATTTCGCAATTTTTTTTTCAAATCAGTATGTCTATTACCCTCGTACAGGTTTCATGTTTCACTGTTTTCAAAGTTCGCTGTTAGGAATACAGGAAGAGGGCTCTATAAAATATTATAGATGGTCTACGTACATGTTCTGATTACCCTGCTGGCGAATCTCCGTTCTAGTCATTCTATTTGAAACTCTCAAAGAAAGAGAAACATATGAGCATATTTCCTGACCAATTACGCATGCTCAGGAAAATGCTCACTTGCAGTTCATGCTTTCAGCTCGGTACCTCCAGAAGAATTGATTTGGTTTGTACAAATAACTACATACGTGAAATTTACCATCGCCGAAGTAATGTGTAGGGACAAAGCAACTCTACGTTAATGCACGCAGGCACCTGTTTACCTGTCACACAAACCATATAAAACAGGTACAAGGCCCTGAGCATAAATCACCGCAAGTACAAATTATGTCAATTACGTGTACATCACGCGAGTGTGTTGCACGACATAAGCAGCCAGTCAGACCACATTGTGTGGAAGATATCCTGCTCTACCCATTTCCCATTCTGCAATAAGATAACATTTTTCCAAAATACATATGTGAATGTATATTTTTTTTTCAGTTCTGAGAGGACGATGTGCCTTTGTGGACATGTGTCTGCATATCAACTGGGACATCTGAATATTTCAGATATCGACTGTCAATTTTTTGCTAAAAGCAGGACATAAGTCACAAGGGTCTCAAAACCGTGATATAATGACTCAACCCAGTATATAAAAGTCTATACCTGAAACGTCATTTCCATCTGAGTGAAGTTTCAGAGGAGACCAAACAGGTCAGATCACCATACATGAAATAAATGCTGGGATTGGGTACATTATTTTCGTCGAATCGGTAATTTTATACCCATGTTCGCAACCCAGATTTCTTTCCATATTTTCGGGAACCAGGTTTAGCTGGAGCAACTTTGTCCTCGTTTTCTTTTATTTTAGACGAAAATAAGTTGATTGTCTATTTTTTAAATATTTAACTGAATATTTTGAAAAATTCAGAGGTAACGTTATCAAAAGACGGCATATATTCCATTTGTCGTAAGTGCTTGCAATGTTTTCGAGCGCAGCGGACCCGTGAAATTTCCTTTTTCCAAAACCAGATTTAAATCAAAGTGTACCTCACCTGCTTAACGATAATTCAGGAAAGAATTTGGCTGCAATATTTGCACTTTCGCTGTGTACGAGTTGGTAGGACACGTCTTGTGTTTATGATGGGAAACCTGAGGTCAATACGGATTTTTCAAAATTCAGTGACCCCACTCTAACCACCTGATCAAGACGATCGTGCACATTACGGAATTCACTGGTTTGGTGTGCTTTTTTTGCCAAGTGAAGTCACGTTACTTCGACCCGCATCGCGTAGTTCAGCCTGTGTAGGAAGCTACGGAGAGAATTTCCGAGTATCGGGAGAACACCCTGCATCTTCCAATGGTTCACATGTGTGCCTCCTTCACGGTGTTTTTAAAATACAACCTTACAGTTTAGAGTATACATCCTCATGGTTGCACGTAAGCTATGTAGAGCAAAAACTGGTGCTCATATTTGTAAGGAGTTTAATTAAGCAGGTGTGTTGACAGCTGACAGCGTCAATGGAACTATTTACTGAACCACACAGTAATCACGAGTTTGCAAAAAATGTAAAAAGCTGAATCTTACGCTTTGCTGCTCAACGGGAAGCGCCGTCCCCAAGATATCGTGGAACCGCGCTGCTGCGCAAGATTCAGTATCCTTTAAAATGTAGGAAACACTGCTGGAACAGATAACATTCAAATTTTTGCTAGTCGATGTTTTGAACGTGTATGTTCACATCAACACAATGGTACAATCTGGGAGAAATGAGGGAAATGTGTGATCGAAACCTATCCTTGATAGCCCTGTGACGAAACAAGCAAAACCATGAAAGCTGTTATATGAAGTTCCGTTGGCCATTCCAGGAACGGCTTGTTGACGACGTATTCTTATCAACTGTTCGGTTTCCATTTTGAAAACAAATATTGGAATTTTGTCGTCAAAAGACAATAATAATAATAATAATAATAATAATAATAATAATAATAATAATAATAATAATAATAATAATGATAATAATAATAATAATAATAATAATAATAATAATAATAATAATAAAATTAAACAAAATTTGTAGGCAAATAATGGACCAAAAATGTTATATAGTGGGAAAGTTCTATATATATGAATCTGGCTATATCGCAGTTTCGGTTGGTGTCACCAAACGGGTGCGTAATTAAATTTGAAAGCAGCGCAAAAGGTATATATATAATATATATATATATATATTAAGAGACAAGAACTATTTCTAGCAGCTAATATTTATATTATAGTCACTCCTTGCACTTGTTACCTGACTAAGAAACTTGGCTCAACAACCGCTTAGACCGGAAACACTTATTTCTGTATTTGGCGTAGCTTCCGGTGAATCCTTCCAGTATTTGTTTGAACTTATTGAGCCTGGACGCCTGTGAACGGAGATACTCCTTATCGCATCAAACACTCATCGCACGCAATGTCCTCAAATTATTCTATAAACCAGACAAGGTACCTAGTCAACTGTGAATTCCGGAGCTTTTCGCTGACACAGTGTCAAGGACTTGTGTGGAATTAGTCGGGATTACAGTCTGCTGAAAAGGGTCCCACTGAAACATCCGGCTGAAAAAATCCATGAATACGTTTTTTCCTAACTTTAGTATCAGATTTGCATTGCTACTGTGACTTTAAGACCTTAATTAGGTATTGGTTATCAATTAAATGGCACAGCAATGGCAAATCAATGGAATAGATGAATAGCAACAGTGATTTGGGTCGAAGGAATTCGTGCGGAAGTATATTGGCAAACGTTAAGGGAGGAAACATGGGAGATTTCGTTGACTGTAATCCACAACAAGAGAGAATGACGGCAATGAAAGGTATTATTTCTGGGCCCCTTTATACCCGTAGATTGTCTGTTTTTGATCACATGCAATGTTTCCTGTACACTGAAATACATTATTGTGTAAAATTCCCACCACCGAAGAGTGTATCTGAACGAACAGCCCAAAATTGCGGACTGGAAAGTAAGCAAAATGTGTATTTTATCTAAACAATGAGCTTGCTGATTTGTCGTTTAATTTGTTTTAAAGTAACACCAGAAAAACCAGTTTATTGTCCCTTTTCTAAGACGGAGTCAACGGTTTCAAACAAGCAATAATTGCAACAAAGAGAGAACAGTAACACAACATACAACTTTCTATAATGAAATGTCCCTTTTAATGACATATGGAAAAAATGCGGAAAATGAATGCAAATGAAGTTGGAGTCAGAACACTTCAAACAAAATTGAAAGAAACAAGGGTAGAATTAAAATGATCAGTTGAAAAATGACATTAGCCTGGTCAGAAACAGTTAGGAACAGTTTTATCGAATTTTGACGACAAATATTCATAGTATGCTTTGTTAAATTGTTGGTCAATGTTTTTTATGATGGAATAGCTAAGTAGGAGTTCCTGTCTGATCAGTAAAAAACAAGAAGCAATTTATCATGTGAGCAAATTTCGTAAAAAAAAAAAAATGACACAAGCTGTTTGACAGTATTACCTCCACCGTAAGGATATTTTCAGCGGGAACCTTTTCGTACGCCAAACGTCATATATATGTAATACTAAGACTTCATAATGCATGATCGTTCATATGGTGGTCCGATAAGAAATATCCGATATCCGATAACCAATATATAATGGAATTTGTAATCCAACATCCGATGCATTCCGTGTAGCTTGAAAGTGTTTATTCTGAGTCGCAATCTACAGTATGGTCCTGGAAAGAACCTTTTATTCTTGTTTAAGTTGCCTTCAGAATTATTATATGTGTATTCTGAACCTAAGTCACAATCTATAGTGTCCATATGGTCCTGGAAATAACTTCCTATTCAGGTTTTTGTTTCCTTCAGAATTACTATATGGGATTGATTTTAAGCCTGAGGGACTTCACGCTGATGATTGGGATATAACTGATTTGCTTTAGAAATTACCAGAACGCCTTTGGTGCCGTAAATGTCGGTTGCTTCTCATTTCGGCTTAATTGTCACCGGTTTGTCATCAACAAGAATAATACAAGTCAACAGGACGTTAAAGTGGGGAGTCATATATCTTTGAAGATGAGATGATCATAGGAGTGAGGTGGGAAAGTCGCAAATTTAACAACAGTTAAAGCATGCCCGGAAATTCCGGTCGCAGATGGATATTTTCAGTTCTGCCCGGTACATGGTCCGTAATTCTAACACCCGGACTGCTCGATCAAACCGGTGCAGCAAAATATTACAAGCGTTGGAACTATATGATCAGAAGACAGAGGCCAACGTCTTTGTTTTGAACAGAAACATTCCGCGAGCAATCCTGGAAAGGATACAGCTCAATGTTCATGTGGCGTAGCTGTGGAAGGTACATGGCACTTCTTCTCTTGTTCCTGTATATTATTCAGCCATCAAAATTGTGCGCCGAAATTTCCCTAGATACGTTTCCTTTACCCTGCAAAGAATGATAAATGGTTGGACGGGTTGTTCCTGTATTGCAAATGTTCAGATTACTTTCAGAGGTTCATGACTTCATCGTAAGTAGCGACAGGTGGAAATCGAGGGGGTATTGCTAATTCACTTAATACTGCAGGTAACATTTTTATCTTATTACGGATAACTCTAGAATTTATTCATGTTGAATGCACATAAGTTGGTATTTTTCTAGGTTAATCATTGAGAACTTTAACATTTAAGCCCCTGTTTTCTGTTTTGGTCTTATATTTTGTCCCCTACATTATGTTCTGTATTTTTGTGCATCTTCTATTTTCCTGTAGTTAGCCTTCGTCCCACCAGAGGGATCCATACATGGCAAAATCCTCTTTCCAATTTCTCTTTTTTCTGTCGTTTATCATTGTACTGAAGATGTGTATGTCAGCTTAATAAAACAAGGAGTTCTGTCTCTCTCTGTCTCTCTCTCTCTCTCTGTCTCTCTCTCTCTCTCTCTCTCTCTCTCTCACTCTCTCTCTCTCTCTCTCTCTCTCTATATATATACATATACAATGGTACCTGCTTTATGTGATCACCCCTTCTGCCAAGAAAAAGTGGCCACATACAGCAGGTGACCTGTCACTGCAGGTAGCTTTACAAAGAGCAGGTACCACTGTAAATATATGTATATGTATATATATACATATATATATGTATATACATATATATATATATATATATATATATATATATATATATATATATATATACATATATATATGTATATATATTCTCAGGGAGCCAGATTGAAATGCTTTCGACAATTGTTATGACAAATACATTGATCGCCTCTTTATGATTACTTACCCACATTTTTAAAATGTTCAAATGTGAAGCTATCAAATTGCGAGTCCTTCACTCCTAAGGCTTGTACTTCCGGAGCACTGCCTTTAACCACAGACTTGCAATTTTGGTTTTAGACGAGCATATTTGAATTGGTGTCTACTGCGCATTCCTCACGATAAGGGGGTGGGGGGCAGGGAAGCATCAGTTGCAAGATTTACATATTTGTGGCAGGCGAATTGGTTGGACACTTCTTGCGTGAACCGCGAAAAACGGTGGCTCAATTGCTTTCTAACCATGCATAAAGGGAGGATCTTTGCTCATCTTAACAGGGAGTTTAAGCAGATGTGTTTACAGAGTGAGCTGAACTAATCACTGAACAGATTTTCTGTGAGGTGTCGAAAACATGTAGAATGATGAATCCCACACTTCGCCGATCCCCTTGTCACAGATATCAGTGAGTGGCGCATCCCCACAACTTCGTGAGGTTACGCTACCGCGCGGGATTCACCTTCCTTACAAAATAACGATTTCAAGCAGATGATCCGTAATCTGGTCGAGTGTTTTATATTTAATACCGTGAGAAGAATAGTGCAAACTATGCAAAAAACTTATGCTGTATGACACGCTTAACCATGCTCATAGGACCAATAATGATACAGGGCCGATATGGCCTGCCTCATCGGGCCTCTGGGCCCGTAAAATTCGAATGACAAGTAATTTTTGGTGCTGAAAATAAAAATTCTGTTCTAAACACGCTGGTAATTATGCTGGACGTGCTGAGTGTTCTTCGAGCTCACACATAATATGAATCACATTTTTGTAATAAGTTGGGCAGCCTCGTAAAGAATATTAATATTAAAGAAAACCAGAGTCTTCGTTATCTGAGCTAGCTGTGATACATGCACTTACGTAAAATTTTGAAAGTCTGTATGTCACCGGATCTCAGATGATACTTCTGGTTTCCACGTAGCTTTGTCAACATGTTACTATGATTCATGAAAGATCTCATAACTCTGCACTCTGGAGGGTTACTGGTTTTAACCTTATTCATGGTCAAATATCATAATCGAAATTTTAATCCAGAAAATGTTAAAGTTAGGTGGCTATTGCAGTGACCTCTGTTGTTTTCTCATCTCTAAGTATGTTGTGAGGGGTGGGGTAAGTAAGAGCACTATTCGTACAAGATTTTTGACTTTTGGTGTATGCCCTCTTAAAGGTCTTTTTGTTATGCTACGTGGTATTGCTAACAGGAATTGGACACCATGCAAAGATCTTCGAGACCATTAAAGGCTAATGAAATAATTGTGAACAGCTTATGATATTTCATTCACAATAAGAGCTACAACCAGGAAGAGTCATTGAACACTTTATTACCAAGCTTCTGGTTAGGGTCCTTCGAGGTGGGTCCTTTCTATATGAATGTGTTACTTCTGTTGTATTATTATTTTTTTGTGCTGGTTATATTTGTATTACATGTTTGGTAACATCGGGCATGATGTCACATCTACATTTATGCACGAGTAACTTGCACTTTACAATACACCAGATTCATGTGGAATATGAAAGTGCTGGCTCAAGCAATTGGGCCTCCAAATGGGTGTTCCAGGGTCAGCAAGTTGCTCTTTTTCAGGTGTTCAGATAGTAAAGTCACGAAAATCTTGGATTTTTCATTGCGAAAGTTTACTGTCTAGGTCGTTCTTTGTCTGAATGAATTAATATCTCAGGTCACCAGGTGGCCTCTGAAGGCTTCCAGCGTTGCAGCGGTCGTATACCCGACTAAGAGCCCTCAATTGGCGATTCATCATTTAAAAATGGTATGCAATAAATTATCCCACTTAGTGGAGAAATTAACTGCAGGTCACCCCAATGCACTACCACCTAAGTCATAAACGTAATTCACTGAGGAAACCTGTGACCTTGAGACAAATGTAAAGTCACCAAAAGGCAATGCGGAGCATCTCCTTGTGGACAGTCAGCAAAATGTCAAAAGTCAATATTACATTTTTTACAAGTTAATAAATTTTCAAGGTCTTACATCTGAGATTTTACAAAACTAAAATGAGTTACCTAATAGAATTACAGCGAAGAAAAAACATCAACAGACAAACACATTGGCAAAACGCCTGTCGTTTAAAGTGCTTGAACAGTCGTCTGTTCATATTGAACAACGTGATTTGTAAACCAAACACAGGCCTACTTTGGTAAGCAAAATGCGTCCAATTTGAATCACGTTGTAATAGACTGTGAAAAGCATTATATGTCACCAATGATTTATTTACTAATGTGTTGTGAAAGTAGATCAAGTGATTTATCATATAGCAAGATAGAAAAAATTGAATAAATTATATTTGTAGCTCAAGTTTTAACGAATTTTGAGGACGGTCATCAAAGGTACATCCCAGCTAAGTTTGGATAGAATCTATCAATAGGTTTGGGGAAAGTTTCACACTTATGTATTTACACAAGAATCCCATTGTTATTCATTTCTCAAAAACAAAAGTACTTAGTATGGTTATTATGGGGAAGTAAGTATATATATACTTACATAAGCCAGTCAAATACCAGCAAGCCTAATCTAAAGCAAAAAGTAGTCTTAGTCAACAGCTTTCCTGGGGGCACTTTGCGCAAAGTGCCCCCAGGAAAGCCGTTGACTCAGTCGTAAATCAGAGCTTTAAGGGTTAAAGCTGATTGATTCATTAGGGTGTAGTGTAGGTTCGTGTTTATACTTGCATTGTTCTATTATTCACCTGTAAGCGCTGAGATACATTTATATAATTGGGAGAACAATGTTGCGGTCCATTTAATGAACGGTATTAAGACGCACATATTTGAAATCCTGCACCATTTGATTAATGCACACTAGCCATCAGATGGCGACACCTCACTGAACAATATTATTTCTGAGTCCTGAAGAGCAGCTGCGAGAAGAAATGCATCGCTGGTTTGAATGAATGCCGGTAGATGGCAGCACAATACAGTGATGGCTGCAATTTTTACAACCAAGTTCGAAATCGATACATGGCAGCCATCAGGTTTCAGGCAGGGAGTTCATGTTTAACAGCTCTCTCTCTCCCCCCAATTTACCAGTAAAGGTACCTACAATGATATCTTGCACAAAAGAGACTATATTATAACCATGATACACCCAGCTAGCCGGCCAGTAATCATGTGAGAACGAATAGCTATTTCCTAAACATCAGTCAGCTGACTCTGTGTATCAAATATCTTGACAGCAAACAAACACCAACAACTGAAAGGCAAATTATGCAGTTTTGCTGGACAAATATCAAATTTTATCCGAACTTTTAGCTCCGTGACATCTGTCTCTTGCAGCCCATGTCAGCTGTCACCCTAAACTGAATGTTTGACTTTATCGACAGTCACTGGGCTGATGCTTCGGATGCAGCTGTTTCGTATCCTGGATGGATCTGCACGAAGTATCTCTGAAGTACTGGTTAACCTTTTAACCATTTGTAGATGATAAAGATGCTTCGATTTCGTGACTGCTTTGTGCTTTGCGCGAAGTGAAATAACATAAAAGTGGGTCATTTTCAATACAAAGCAATAGACCTATGATATTCAGGATATAGTGAGGCAGCAGACGGATTGATTCAAATTCATAGTAGCTGCCACGTTACTTTGAGAGTGAGCTGTAGGTCACCTTTTGTATGTAATCGTATTTTCACCTTTACAAATAATCATCATCAATGAGTGACTCACTTTGGTATAAAAATAAATTATGTTAATTGATCTTCAAAAGTGCAAACTACATTTTGTCAAGGGGTCTCATTTGAATTTGGAACAGGCACGCTCAAACATTACAAAAATAGCATATTTATGATTTGTGAATTAATACTTTATGCCGTAAATTAAGGGGTGGTACTTTCGTTTTTCCTTAAAATGTGGTTATCTGTGTTTTATAAAGATTCCAAATGTTTTGTGACATATATTGACAACTTATAATCATTCAACTACAAAAGCCATGCAAAGAAACAAAATATTGCCAAACAAAAATCCACCGCTAAGATAGAACCTTATCATTTCCTCATTGATTTAATAGAGATTCTTTTATTTTTCATTTTCAGCGTGGCTGCTTCAAAAATTAGTGAGTCTGCAGGTTCATATTTTTCTTTTTTATTTCCATTTAAACCTGGCAAAACTATTTTGTTTGCTGTTTACCTGTCGTGTGACACAAACTTGGGCCACTCTAAAAGTTAATATTTCAATCCTCGGCTAACATTGACCAGCAACAGGGGTAGCAACTGCATGCTTTGATGCGTAAAATAAAATACTCTCTTGACATATGCAGGCGATTGAGAGGTGGCTGAAGCGTGATTGTTGTACAAATGTCATGGTTGATGACTGTGTGATCAAACACAAACTGCTATTGACTGCATTAACTCTCACTGGAATCTTGACACTTTCTGGGGTATATTGTCACATAAGACTAAACATTTCTATGTGAAACTAATTGGCAAAGTAAAACATATATCTGACCAAAGTTGGCAAAGAGTCATTTTTGAAAACCTACATTGTTCAAGCAGTGCCTCCCATACCTTGGTGATGGCAAGATTTCCCCATATATATAAATCATTTGGTAACATAGTTGGTAACTGTCTTGCACGTACTGTATATATATATATATATATATATTATGTTGGGAACGAGCGGGACTCGAACCTGCAACCTTTGGCACCAGTCGCCTAGCTGAAATGGGCAACGCACATATCCACTGGACCAAATAAATATATATATATATATATATATATATATATATATATATATATATATATATATATATATATATATATATATATATATATATATATATATATATATGTCTCCCCATGTCTGGAGAATCTTTTATATCAGTAGTTATATGTACCATAGGGTAATCCAGTATAATTAAATATGTTTAAACTAGACCTTAGGTACTCTGTAGTAAGTGTAGGTATACCTTGGTATCTAGCTACTAATTATGCCAGCATGTGCTTTAATGGTCATTCAGCAACTTTAAAAGTCCCTAAAATTCACAAAGAAGCAGGATCGCCACGTGTACACGTTTGAATCGGGGTGGTCTGGGTTGGTTTTATTTCTTGACACACAGCCTTTTGTTCCCATGATGCATGCAACCCATGCCATTTGAGATCAGGTGGGTCAGCAAAGCCCATTATATTACCGTAAACCTGAAAGTTTCACCCTGCATATGAGGACAATTTTTGGAATTATCATCTTCTAATCTACCTGAAGTACATATAATTTTCTTCCAAATACACCCAGGTGTGATTAAATGAAAGTTAAATTAATATCTGCTAATTCCCCATGATAATCTGTGAAGATAAAGGGAGGGTCATGGAAAGTGACCACAAGATGTGGGTGGTCAACCATGAACAGGATGGGCAGCACCACCTTTAGGCGCATTTACAACTAACCCAAATATAGACCATTAATTGTGTTTTGCCTTCAACGGTTCAAAAAATCGATGCAGGCCTTCTGGACAAGTACAGAATGAAAGGTTTTTTTCTTAATCAAGAGTGAAAAAATAAATAAAATCTGCGCGAACGACTCAAACCTGGCTGCTGTACAAACTTGATAGAGATTCATGGGAGCTTGAAATGGATGTAGCCTACATTTGTCGAGAAAAAAACCCAAATTATAGGTTCAAATTAATAGTTTCATGTTAATAGCTATTTGTTTGTTACGCCATACCAAACACATTATATTTTTAATTTGGATGACCTACTTGGATCCATAACCACTATACCTACATTGCAAACTACGTCATACCAACAACAAATACATCAATAAGTTAACAGTCACGGAACTTAAAATGGTAGCTATCCAGATTCATTAACAACACACGTTTTTTTTTGTGCTTTTTGCAAGGAGCTGCAAGCATTGCGTCATGCAAAAGATTATACATAAAAAATTATAAGAAAAATAGCTTCTAATGTCTGATTTAAAAAGGGAACTTTGTTCAACTGAAACAAATAGAATGTTTGAATATAAAGTTAGCCCTCGTATGTGCTATATTAATTTCACTTAGTGCTTCAGTCATATGCATAATTGGAGAGTTGTATGCAGCTCGTGTGGTATAATTAAATGTTGTTACGGTTAGCGAAGACCGCCACAATTCAGCTGCAAAGGAAGCACAGAAAGTAACACTGCTTTTTTGAGTCACACAGGTGTGCCCAAGAGAGCGCTCACCATAGAATCGAGGGTAGTGCCAGCTATTGGATAACTGCTTTCAGATAATCTATTGGAAATTTTGCTGGAGTCCGATTAAAATTTTTGGCCAGGGTCGGTTGTTTGGGGTTGAATGAAGATCTCGCCAGATGGGGATTATCACATGAAATTTGCAATTTGTGTCACTGCGAAAAAGAGGATCTTCCGCATTTCATGTTTAAATGTAGTACAATAAACCATATTAGAGTCAAATATATATTTATGTTGGAAAATGGTCTAAGAGAGTGCGGTATGGAGCACGTATGGTACAAATACATGGGTTCCTCACAAATAAGAAAACTTTGTTTTTTACTTGGCGAACAAGCATTTGACTTTGGAAAAAATGTTGGGTCACTGTTTGATTTTATCTGTAAAAAGTTTATAACAGAAGCGTGGCATTACAGGCGCGAGTCACTTAGCGACTCCCTGAGCCCGACCTAATTGTTTTATTACTTGATTGGTGTGTATAGTGACGTATTGTGTTGTTTTTATACTTGTATATATTTGGACGCATCGCGGGTCATGCCCTGCCCGCGGTGCCCCCGTTGTAAAGGGGTAGTCTCATCAATAAATAAATAAATAAAAAAATTGAAAGAATTATAGTTTTAAAGAATCTTCCCTAACGTAGAGAAAATAATTTATAACAATGTTTGAAATCGATCACTTGTAACGTTGAAGCCATATCCGGCACACACACACACACACACACACACACACACACACACACACATATATATATATATATATATATATATATATATATATATATATATATATATATATATATATATATATATATATACATATATATATATATATATACATGTGTGTGTGTATACATAATACAGATATTATAAATACCTATATACGAATTTACTTCGAAGTGCACAATTGTCATCGGTATATACAGTTGCTGTAACGCTAGAAGAAGTATATACTTATTAATTACCTGTTTTGTGAAATGAAGAGCATCAAAACGTTTTGTTTCCGAGATGAAACTTTCGACCGACCGAAATAAGTCCGTGTTCCATATACGGTTTTGCTGTTGATCACCAAATAATATAGCATAAAGATTCAGTGTGCCATTTGCAAGTCGAGGGCCAAAATGTCGATTTCTAATCGTGGTATAGTTTGTACATTCAAGAAGGAAATGGCTAAAAGTTTCTCGGTCAGCTCCGCAAGAACAACTGGCCGAGTTGACCAGGCCCGAACAAAACATGTAGCTGTTGACAGTACAACAATTCATTCTCATATGATAATAATAATAATAATAATAATAATAATAATAATAATAACAACAACAACAACAACAACAACAACAACAACAACAATAATAATAATAATAATAATAATAATAACAACAACAACAACAATAACAATAACAATAACAATAACAATAATAATAATAATAATAATAATAATAATAATAATAATAATAATAATAATAATAATAATAATAATTGAATATATTTATTCTGGGAATCCGATTCAGCAGAAATGCTGTTTTTCAATCGGGCCCAGTAAAATCATGTACAAAAATATACATAGTATGAAAAGTGGTACATAAAAGAAACATGATCAGATCCACGACATACGTAAAATTAAAGCACATAAAACCATAACCTATAATGTGAAAATTCAATGTTAAAATACGAAAGCCCATTAAAAGTTAAAACTATACATGGTCCAAACGTTAAGATTGTTCTCTGGTCCTTGTGAAATAAAACTGTTTGTATTTGAGCTTAAAAGACAATCTGTCGTGTACACGTGTAATAGCGTCCGACAAGCTGTTCCACACAGTAGCACCACAATCAGAAAAGGAACGTTTAAAAATTGCCTTGTTCACTGCAGGAACAACAACATCTAATGAACAGGAACGTCTAGTATTGTATGAGGCAACATCAGATACAAGCGTCACCTGGTCAGACAAATAATCAGGTGCAAGACCATTGACACATTTGAACATAAGGCAAGCTGTGTGAAATTTACGCCGGTCTTCTAAAACTTGCCAGTTGAGTTGTCTGACCAGGTCCACGCCTCTGGTATTTATAAAGTCAAAATTCCCAAAAATAATGCGGGCGGCATAATTTTGAAGCCGTTGTAATGATATGGCGCCCCTAGTACTACAGGAGGCCCAGACGGTATCAGCATAATCTAGGTTAGGCTCGATGTAAGATTTATAAAACGCTGCGAGGTAAGAAAGAACTAAGTCTACGAAGGATGGCCAGTTCACTATTGACTTGCTTTTGTAGGTGAAGTAAATGATGTTGCCAATTTAATTCATCGTCGATAACCACACCAAGATACTTGAAAGAATTAACTCGGGCGACAGGCTCACAATACATATCGATAAGAAGGTCAGAGTGACCACGTGTGCCTGAACCAATCAACCATGTATGTAACTTGCTAGGGTTTGCACACAATTTGTTTCCCTTAAACCATTGTTCAACGCTAGGAACGTCATTCTGGAGTCGAGACTGAACTTCACTCAAACTGTTAGCTGAGGTGTAAAGGAGGGTGTCGTCGGCGAACAGATTACAACAGCCCTCGGTAACATATTGGGTCAGGTCATTGATATAAAGGATAAACAAAATAGGGCCATTTACGGACCCTTGAGGAACCCCGATTGTTACCTCACGAAATGTGGATACCTTGCCATTACATTTTACCTGTTGCAATCTGTCGGTCAGGTATGATTCAAACCATCTGCATTCAGCATCTTTAATACCATGCTTACGTAGCTTGATCAGGAGAAGACTATGACGGATGGAGTCAAAGCATTTCTGTAGATCAAGTGAGCATACACCAGTAATTAAACCGTCGTTAATGTTATGTAACCAATCATCAATAACCTTGTGCAAGGAAGTTTGTGTCGAGTGCCTCTTTATATACGCTGACTGATCTGGTGAGATGAAGGAATGTAATTCTAAATATGTAAGAATTTGGGATTGGACAAGTTTTTCCATAATCTTAGAGATATGGCACGTAATAGAAATAGGTCGATAGTTAGTCTTATCGGTCTTATTGCCAGCACCTTTATAAATAGGCGATACAGAAGCTTTTTTCCAGTCGACTGGGACGCTTGACGAAATCAAAGACAGATTAAATATATGAGCTAAGGACGATCCAATTAAGGCAGCCCCAGTTGTCAGTAGTTTTGTGTCAAAACCAAATAAATCAAGCGTACTAGCATTAGGAAGATCACTTAATAAGTGTTCGACTGAAGAAACATTAATTGGTCGAAACTTGAAAATATGAATACTTTCTGGACCTTTCCATGGCAATTCATTTCCAGAGGCGTACTTAGATGAGACTTGGTGACCTATGAAGGTAAAATATTTGTTGAAATCGTCAGCGCTTATATCACTGTTGACAGAAAGATTTGATTTCTTACCCGGAAAAACACTACGGATGGCATTCCAGAATTTTTTGGGCTTCTTGTTCACTTCACCAGCAATGCCATTAAAATACTCTTGTTTAGCTTTGCGTACCAACCTTGTCACAGTATTTCTGGTCATTTTGTACTCGGACCACAATATGGCTGAATTTTCTGAAACAGCTTTCTCATGTAAATGATCACGTTTGTACATTAGATACGTAATTTCACCATTTACCCACGGATTGCGTCTATTTTGTAAGCGTAACTTTTTTAGAGGAGCATGCGATTCAAAAATACGCAGAATTTCATTCTTCCACACTTCCCAAGCAGTATCAACATTGTCAATACTTGATATGCCGCTTAAAAAATCGGAATTCTCAAGAGCTGTAATGAAATTGTCTGTGCAAAATTTCTTGTAGTCACGAAAAGTTACATATATATGTTCTGGTTTACCAAGTGAGAACTCAAGAGACGTATGAATTAAGAAATAATCACTCAGAGTAACTTTCTTAACCCCTGAACACAAGTGTTTATCTGGCATACTAGTAAGGGATGGTTCAACATTTTCATCATTTTTGAATTAGTACTTACGGTACGCAAGGGGGGAGGGGGTTAAATGGGTCTGTACACTTTCACAGAATATGGAAAATGATGGTAGATTTTTGGGCTGTTTTGTGCAATTTTGCTATGACTTTGGGAGAAAATCATCATTTTTAAAGTACTAATTTGGGGGGAGGGTGGGGGTCATGAAATTTAGTACCCTAAGTACTAATTAAAAAATGATGATAATGTTGAACCATCCCTAAGTATTACATCAATCAAGGTGGATGACGATAGAGTAACGCGAGTCGGCTCCGTAATCAATTGATTTAAACTAAACAATTGTTCAATGTAATGAATGGGATTTTTATGTAAAGTCTCATCCCATTTGTAGTTGAAATTTAAATCACCCAGTATTATAATTTCTTTCTGCAGTGTGGAAGCGTTAGTAAGATTGTCAATAATCTCTTCGTAATAGGTAGTTCCTGCACTAGGCGGCCGATATAAGGCGCATACTAAGAAAGAAGACACTTCAGGTAGGCTTATTTCAACCCAGCATGCCTCTATGTTATCATTAATAAACAGATCATTCCGTGCATAAGCTTTAATGTTTTCACGAACGTATAAACCAACTCCGCCATCTCTCGAACTTTTGCCCCTGTCTTTTCTAAAAAAGTTGAAACCAGGTATTACAAGTTCACTGTCCAATATGGACGTGTTCAGCCAGGTCTCACCAAGACAGAGAATATCAATCGAATGATCGTGAATCAATTTCTGAACAAGGTCAACTTTATGATAGAGGCTGCGAATATTGATATGTGCTACCTGAAGTGTAGATTTACGCTTGATTGAGACAGCTTTTTCTCCATTTTTGACCCTCTGCTTACATGACAACGCTTGATACGATTATTGCCTGTTGGAGCAGAACTGGCACAGGCTTCACTGGTCAAACTGTGTGTTGACCGCATGGGTGAACCAGGACCAAAACCATTTGAATCACGAGATTGACGTGGGCACAGCGTGACCACAGGTTTACCGTTTAAGCACATCTCAGAACCATCACATACAGATTGCTGTTTGGGACCATGATTTTTAGTTTTTTTATTCACATGATTCACACGGACTTGGTTAGTCCCCGCCACTGAAAACCCTGTAGGGCAGCTACCACATTGTTAGTAAATAGGGACTGGCCCTCAGAATTTAGATGGATACCATCATCAATGAGACAGCCAAGATCAATGTTACCATTGTCAATGTAAGTCCAGTTATTCCTAGAGCAGATAACCTCAAGGGCTGTGTTGACCAGTGTAGTCTTTCTCCGAAGCGTATCGTCATTCTGGTAGATATGCGCGTGGTGTATTTGCGCTTTGCAGTTTCCACCGTTAGAAACCTTAAGATTCCTTTTAAAACTAGCTGGAGACTGTGAATTTTGCGTCTGTATGTCCAAATTTGTCCATAAATTGGTGGTCGAAGGAAAGAACGACTTTTTACGTTGTTCTGTTCCACAGAGAATGGGGGTGATGTCCTGTGCATGTCATGTATCAATGCCAGACTCCTGCACAGGGGGCATTCTGCGCTGAAAAATACTCAGGGCCAGGCCATTTTGAACTTTGAACATGATTATAAGTTTCTGGTTCTGTCTCCTTTCCTAAAGCGATTCCCATTTTAGTTACTTGTACAATACGTTAAGATTGACACTTTGTGTAGCTCCAGTTACTACTCGTGGTGCGGCATGCTGTACTCGCTCCAATTTTGTCCCAGACAACATTTCCATATTCGAGGATAGGCCTTATAAAGGTGAGGTACAACTTTTTGAGATGTTTCCTGTGTAGGAGAAATTTCATCCCTCTCATCATTGCTTTGATGTATATATTATTCACATGCACTGACCAGGAACCACCGCACTCGAGGGTGAGACCAACATGTCTGTGCTAGTCTACTTCTTTAATGGGCTTATTTTTGAGAAACAACGGGGTTTTGTTGTGAATTTTGATACGACTACATGTCACAGATTCTGTTTTTGATTCATTCAAAAAGACAAACCACTGATCTGTCTAGATCGGTATTGCCGAGAGGTCACCGTTCAGAGTTATCGCTCCAAAGACTAGATCGTCTTTGTCCGAAATAAAGAAGACCGAAGCATCGTTTGCGAATAGTCTTATTTTGGATTTAACAAGTTCAAAAGTGGGCCCAAAATTGAGCCTTGTGGAACACCAGCATTAGCTGTGTTGCATGTAGGCGCTTGTCCGTTTATAACCACTCTTTGTTTCCGACGGGAAAGATAACTCTGGAACCAGTTTAGTACTGATCCCAGCAGCTTCTAGTTTTTCAGTAACCCCCTGTGCCAAACGATATGAAAAGCATGGGGAACATCTAGAAAGACAAATCTAACTAATTTGCCCTCATCCATTGCTTCTAGAACTATATCATATATTTCCAAAAGCTGACAAACTGATGCGTCATGTTCCTGGTAGGCTTATTGGAACTTGGTAAGTAGTTTGTTATCAATAGGATGATTGAATGTGGATTTAAAAACACATTTTTAAACAGTTTGCCCACAACGCTTGTAAGCGATATAGGGCGAAAATTACTTGCCAACTGTTTTGAAGCCTTTTTGTGTATTGCGGTAATGTTAGCCTCTTTCCATCTGTCCGGGAAAGTAGCTTCTTGCAAAGGCGAATTAAACATTTGACAAAAAAGCTTTGAATAGAATGAACACATCTTTTTAAAAGGTTTGGACTTAAATTATCCGGACCGCTGGCCTTTGAAACAGTTTATGCAATCTTTCACTAAATTTTCGTCAATTATTATGTTGTCTTAGACAGATGATAAGTTATAGCATAGGTCGCTAGGTTCTAAATTAGAGTCATTTAAACGGCATTGCTGTGCAGAGTAATTATTGAACAGCTCAGCCTTTTCTTTGATATCAGCAACTAGTGCTTCGACGTTTTTTAAAGGTGGGAGTTCTGAGGTTTTAGCTTTGTTTGAGCCTAAAACTTCCTTAACAAGCTTCCACCATAGCTTACTATCGTTTGCAATGATATGAACTTTATTGGCTGAACCATGTATATAACAAACAATGGCATTTTGCCAAAACAATACAATATGACACTACAAAAACACAAGTATATGAAAACTTAACACACAGCGTAATATTTTCTTCCATTTTCATTTTGTGGTTTGCTTTGGCTTTGCGCAGAAGGTCAGTTACTTTGCTTGTTAAACTTCGAAATCTTGACCAGTGTCTTGACTGTTGGTCGGTTTAGCTTTCTTGTGCATTCGATTTCTTTTCCTCATCGACCACTTTCTTTTACTTGTAAGCAACTGAGGTTCGCCTGGTCTGACTGTAATCACTTTTTTGTGGGTGGGAACACTTTGGCGGTTTCGACAAACACCTGAGACCACTTGTTTACCACTTCATTTACATTTAAATTCTCTCGTTCACTTTGCCAGTCGATGTGACTAAGTGATTCATTTAACCGTATATAATCAGCTTGTGCGTGCATCCAAACTTCTCTTTTATAGGCACATGACCTATGCACTTTTTGATTCAGGTTGCAGAAAACAGCGTGGTGGTCGCTTTGACCTGTGTCAATTGTACCGGCCAATTTGACCAGGTCAGGACTTGAAATTTCTATGATGTTAATACATGTAGGCGTTTCATTTCTTTTACATCCCCTGTGTACTGGTGTATCTCACCAAAGTACATTCACAGTAAGTTCAAAGATAATTCTGTGCACAGTTTTTTAGATGTCAAAATATAAAAGATGAATGAGCAGCAGAGGGAAGGACAGATGAGGACCCACCTAAAATATCACTTCACAAGTGATGTGAGCCAATCAAATTCATAAATCTGCGCTAGTTCAATTGTGAGCTAGGTTGACTTGGTTAAAATTCCGGGCTATTGTGCGTGTCTGGTAGCACAATTGTCTGCCACGTGAAAATCAAATTACTGAAGAATAGAATAAGTGTGCAGCCGATTTCCTGGCGGTCTACTTTATTTTTTTTTTATGAACAAAATCGCAAAGGAACAAGCACAATCTTAATCCCTGTTGCGACAGGTAACTTTGAATTCCCTCACATGAGGGGGACCTGCCGGTGCCGCCATACTTTACCATAAAACACGAAATAAAAATTCAGTGAACCGTGTACACTTGAAGTTAGCATGCAAAAATGTAATTTACTTTATCCTGATACATACCTCTGCATGGGGACAAGACTTTTTTTTCAGTTACGCCTATCCGGTAATACTTTTTTAAAAACATTCTGCTCACAGGACAAGATGCCTTCAAGCTCTTCGCTTGATGACACTCAACTGAAACGATACAATTATTTCTTTTGTCTACCAAAGGGAGTTGACTGAATTATGCTAAGGAATTTTACCCTTAATGACCCATAATATGCATCAGTTACTGCACAGACCGATATTTGCTTTCTAAAGCTTTAAATAATGACAACTAAATGGACGAGTTTATGTTGTTTGTTCTATCTGGATGCCGGCATACCGGCATCGTTGTTCTTTTTCCTGTCGTTTGTGTCCTGCCTTTTTATATTGGTTTAAACATATTTTTATTCAAAAAAGCGATCGGGAAACAGGCTCTGCCTGTATAAATCCCTCTCGTGAAAAAAAAATATAGAAGAACAATACAAATACTGTACAAAGGATAAAGACGGGCCACAGGACGCCACATTGACGTAACATCGACAAGGACATACATACAAAAAGATTTTTATATTAGCCAAACTGGTAAAATTAAACTGAGTCACATCACACTACATTGCCAAATTAAATTTTAACGTGTGATATTTCACCGGAAAACTGTCAAATATTATGCCAAAAATAATTTACAGAAATATAATATTACAACCAAAGTTTGACAAAAACTGCGCAAGGTTACCACGAAAATCACTTTAGAGTTGAAAGAAGTTTCCCAACTAACATATCCGCAAGTGATTCACAGCAGCGCGGGTTGGGACTTTTCTTTGTTTCTTTTTCCTTATTTGTTTCGAATTTTTTATTTTGACACATGCCAATTGCTGTATGTTACTCTGTGTACATATCGACACCTTTTAAAGGAAGGGGTGAAAAAGAAAGCAATAATACCCGAGTGTATCGACGGCAAATGTCACGCCTCTCACACTTCAAGAAGTAAGCATGGATGCTCATGTTTCATAACAATCTGAACACGTTTGCTTGACAGCATTGATTGTGGTGTGCTTCTGGCCAAACAAACTCAAAACATCACCCACCCACCCCAAAAAACGAAACAAACAAACAAACAAACACTGGGCAGTACTTATCTGTGGTGAGCCTGCTCTCTGCTAAATGGTCGCTCAATGAATTACAACTGCTATCAGGTAGCGTGTTACTATCAGCTAAAATTGAAAAAAACACACACGCACACACACAATTGGAAAGAAAGGCGGGCCCTACGTGACTACCCCAGTCAGGTTGTTTGAAAATGCATAGACTATATGTGTGGGATATCTTCAAGCAGCATTAGATTCGTGAGTCCAAGTGACCATTAATCTTGGAAATGCATGGGGAAGTACTGCTCGTAGCATAGTTGATTGTGTTTGCCCGAGTAATGAAAACAAAAACTCCACTGAAGTATTTATCCATATTGGGTATATATACTCACCCAGGTCAAGGGGGTTGTGATGAATTGCAGTGGTCATCTGTCGGTAGAATATAACGCGTGCCTTGCTAGACATGCATTTCGTTTTTCCGCCAAATGAGTGAAAAACTCTTTGTAAGCAAGTAAATTATTTTTTTTTGCCTCTGAGAGGTATCCGTGAATCTTCAATGAAGTCTGATAAGAACCAGCAATTCTGTAATTGATTATGCATGTACGTTGGAAGCCCTGGTCGCGTGATTCTGTGACCTGTGTATTGTGTTCGCAGCAATGGGGTAAAAAGGAATTGTGGACGTAACATTATCAAAGATTAGTGGTCACATGTGTCTTTTTATCTAAATATTCATTTTTTTTTTGCATTCAATTACACAAGGGGGATAAAATGTGCCTTTTCATCTAAAACCAGCTCTCTTTGTCTTTCCACTTTTACACCCTACAATGTGCAAAACAGGTTAGAAGTCTCTTTTATTTCATCATATCGACAAACGTTACTATCACCTTAATGTCACGTCTTTTTTCATTCCACTTACCATGCTTTGGGGAAAACGTGTCTGTTCAACTAAATATCAGTTCTGTTTGTCATACCACTATGGTACCGTGCAGTGGGCAAAACGTGTCTGTTTTTATTTTTTGACGGAAAAAAGTCCTAAAAGACAGTGTTTTGACTCGTAGTGTCTTGTCATCCGACCGTGTTGTATCAATTCAACCACTGGAAATATATGGGATTTTGCAATTTTCTGTGCTGGACCAACATGCCTTGGGCTTTCTACGTTTAAACATATTCAAACTGTGTTGACAAACTGTTCTTACAGAACTTCATTTAAGACACAGAGTTACCTCCTGAGAACATGAATATGTAACTAAGTTGGCGTAATAGCAATCAGTGATATATTAGGTCTGCAGCACAGACTTAGAAATGCTTGCAGTGTTTTTTTTTTTTTTTTTTTTTCAATTTTAAAAGAAGTTTGAATATCACGATCACCAACACTCTTATCGCAATGGACAAAAGTTGAGCAACTTATGGCAACTGGTCTAATATTTTTCAAAATGAAAATAACGGTTCTGCTCAAGTTAATACCAATTTCAAACATCACAATTTAGGACATGAATTATTGCTTTGTGCATGTTATCTACATTCGCTTTTATTTTGGGTGGAAAGGGATTCAATTTTTTGCCAGGGAAGTTGCTGTTATATGCATATTTTATATCATAAATACAATCAAATATCCCAGACAAATAATACTACTGGTCCACTGTGCTGACCAGGGTCCCAAACAACTATACCGAGGCAGGTTGACTGAGCGACCTCAACTTGTGCATCAAAATGAAGTCTCTTTCGCCATTGTACAGCGTGATAGCCAATGCAAAATGTAAAGTCTCCAAATTGTGCACTTTTTCGAGTTAAAATGTGATGAAAACATTTGGAGCCGCAAAATATGAAGACAACACGCGTAAAGTTGAGATCCACTTAATGGATCTGCGGTAAAAATTCGTACCGATTGGTATGACAAAGTACTGTTGCATATCCCTTTCGAATTTGCATATTTGACACACATGCTTGTATTTGTAGTTATTCATGCAGGTGCAATATAATTTATGTAAACATGGACCTTGATTTTGTAGGCAACCAATCGTTATAATGTGGTTTGTGGCACAGCAGGTTGTTCTAGAGCGTGCTGGTGCTACCGATGAAACAGATAGGGACAAAACAAAACCACGAAAATAGAGTTGGTTTGCGAAAATTGCACGTGTATACAGTCAATATAGTCAAGACGACAAATAGCTTATTGCACCTTATTTATCGTAAAAATAAAGTGAAATTGTTCAATTCTTTCAAAATCACACAGAAACACTTGGGGGAGTCGTATTTCTTAATATTGATTAACACGTGGCGTTGATATTTTTTTCTATTTATCGATTTATTTAAGCTATATGTATAAAACAATGTTTCACTTCACTCTTGAAAACTGACCTCGGTATTTATCCCACACATGGTGGGAATATCTCTTAGCAAATCTTTACTACTTTTTTTAACTTAAAGGGAATAATGTTATTTCCTGAGTTTGAAATATTGTCAAAGTTGCGCGATGTTGCATGAGCATGTTACAGCTTCTTTAGAATTTTACTCTAGTATACAAAACCCCCACACATGCGCATATCATGACTCAATATATACCGCGAATTTAAACTGTGTCACAAGGTCAAGTACCTGGGTAGCAGTATTTTTGGACAATGTATCCTGGAGACTAACAGGGGCATCTCATGAAATTAGCTCACTAGGTCATGTATCCAGATGACAATGATATATCCGTCGTTTTCATGTATCTGGATGGCAATGCTGTTATTGGTCATTTAAGGACAACTTAATTCTCTGTGCTTTAATTTTGTTCCATAAATCCCCACACTGATATATATGAGAAGTAAAGGGTATGTTGAGTCAAACTCAGGCAGGTGATGGGTCTGCGTTCCATGGATATAATTTTCTAGCTACGTTGCTTGCCCGATAACAGTTTTTCGCTTAGCAGTGGATCGGATCGGGTGGGGGTGGAAGAGATGCGGGAGCAACAGGACCCCTTCCCTTCCCGTTTAAGAAACGGAAAAAAAAAAAACAAGAAAGTACATGTATATTAAACGAGGAAATAGGCCTTGTGTCCCTACGTTCATGTCCAGAAGATGGTTCCAAAAGTCCAAAATTCTTGTTTCAATAAAACTCTGTAAAGTTTCATTATTGACAGTCACCTAATGTTAGCTCAAAGCTCACCTCACCTTTCCTCGCCACATCGTAGTTTAGTTCAAACTAAAGGTGGAGCTTTCGCTTAGCTGAGACCAGTATGGGACGTCATTTTAATGAAAATTTCAGGTCAGCAGGTCAGTTGAACATTGCATGTTCATACAGCCCTCTCTGGGTTTGAAGTGTTCCCCTGTTTTAACACGTAATGCCCACACGTGTATCCAAAATATCCACCAATTGATTCTCTTTTACTAAACAGTTGAAACGTGAGACAGATATTTAAGCGACCACTTTAGCTTACACGGAATTCGAGTCAGACCAATATCTGTTCCTGTTTCTCCAATTCTCAAGGTACTCTAATTCATTTCATGTTCAAATCACATGTCTTTATTCAGAACTTGCACTAAGCTGGCTGCAGTGGTTTCATGGTCTACTCGAAATAAACAGTTCCATTATCCCATATAACAGTTCATTCTCGTTTTTCCTGAAAATTTACCACATGAAGTCCATTTAGATAAACAGCTTTGTGAAAAGGTGTCTAAAATGAGCCTGCATGACAGCTTTTACTTCATAGAGATTCTTATTCTTTCAACATGTCAATTTGAATTTGGTACTCTGGTTTTGAATTCCAAAAAGTAGTACCCTAGAAATGTAAGATAGCGGAGTAGTAGCTCTCTATCGGTGATTCAGGAAAAACTCAGTCAAATCAAAGAATTAAGCTATCCACAAGTGGAAACAAGAATATACATCATGGAACATGAACACACACACATCACTGTTTGGTAATTGGATAGGGAAGTGTATCCTTTAATATAACATGTTTAACTTAAGCAACTCCCACTTTTTCTCAAAGTTTTAAACTTTCTCTGAAAGTTCTTAGTGTATTTTTGGCTCACGTAGCAATTTCTGATACACTGCTACTTCCGACAGCTTCATAAAAATGCAACAAAACTGGAAAATTAACTCATGTTAATATGTTTCAAGATTGTCGAAGGGAGGGTATGTAATACTGCCGTCTTTCGTGTTTCGTGATTGAAAGAGTGAATTTTAATATTCTATTCTGAATTTCTAAGACTTTTGGGTGAGTGCCAATGGATTTATGAACATTTATAGTCAAGAATATATATGTATATATATATATATATATATATATATATATATATATATATATATATATATATATATATATATATATATATATATATATATATATATATATATATATATATATATATATATATTGTTGTGTACCAGTTGGTAGTTGAATTGTTCATTTCATGATTTTACTTTTCTTTTAAATTTAAGTTAGGCAAGGGGTTAAAGAGTCAGCCATGACAGAGTCTGTAGCAGGCAGTATCATACTCTGGTTGTTACAGGACACCCATAATGGGGGACCCAGTGTCTTTCCTTAAACATATGAGGTGTGAAATCTCTTGATGAGTGTTTAAGTGTGCCATGTCTGTGGCATCCTTGTTTGGCCATCTATGGTATTGCATTCACTCTTCTGATGTGGTTGTGTTGTGACTCTTGTGCTGGTTATCCCGTGAAATGTGCCTGATGTGAGGGTAGATAGTGCTGTGTGCACACAAGTCACAGTGTGGGAAAATGTGAATGTGCAGTGTGCAGCACAAGCCAACCCACACAACAAAGGATGTGTGCTGTGAACTTGTTAATTGTGACCTGCTCTCACTTTATATGTTGTGTTGTGCGTATGTTATCTCATTTGTGCATCTTTGTGTAATGTGCATTCTTATTGTGGTGTTATAGTTGTGTGTACACATTGTGTCCCTGTCATAATGCACATCCATCCTATATAAAGCCTGGTATTTTCTGATGGAGAAGGAATTGAAGTTTGAGGCTTCTCAAGTTGAGCAGCAAGAGTTGTCAAGTCATTAAAGGTGTGCTGTCTACTTCTATGTAAGCTATGCCATGTTGTACACATGAATGCATCAGGAATAAAGTCATCTCAACTGCACTGCAGATCCTGACTTCAAGAACTTGTCTCTAGCAATCCTAACATTGGTGGCAGCGTCGCGATCCGGATTTGAGACACGCCAAGTATGGACATCCATGTATTTGAATGTGAGTTCTGTTTTGCTATAATACCAAGTCACAGATATCCTCACAACTGTCCAGACTCTACTGGCCATGAAGAACCTGGAAAAGCAGTTGAAGAATACTGGCAATTTATTGGGATGCCGAACCAAACCTTTGATTTGCTGATCAAGAGTGGAACCAAGCTTATATGCACAGAGGTTTATTATTGAAGAATATCCTGCTTGTTTTGTTTTGAGGCTGTGTTGTGAACTGATTCTAAAAAAAAGAAAGAAGATAAAAATGGAAAGGAATCAAATGAAGAGAGTCATGCTTCTTACAACACTTTCACTGATTGACATGGTGGAGACGGCTATTTGTGATGGCAGGTACAGTCACCAAAAGCAAGTTGAACTTGTATGGCTCATGAGAAGGTTGTTCCATCTGATCAAGTCTTTGTAATCAATTTGTGAAAGCTATAATTCTTGTGATATGGCACCCACCAAAAAAAGTGACAAAACTGCTGCCGAGGGCAAGACTTCTCATGAGACACAAGCCGGTGGTGAGGCTGCAGAAAATGAAGTTGTTGTGAAATTACGAGAGGAAGTCGCATTACTGCAGCAAAAATTGCAAGGGGCACTTATCCAGTCAGAAGAGGCCGTTCAAACGGCTGCTGTAGCTGAGACAGAAAGGGCCAATATAGCAGAGGCAACAAAGAGACAGATGGCACAAGTGGCAGAGGAAAGGGAGTCCTCACTCAGAGAAGTGCTGTATTCTGCAGAGGAAGCCAAAAAGAGAGCAGATACTGCAGAAATGAAAGCAGCTGAGGCAGAGAGAAATGTGGGTTTGACAGTGAAGGAAACCATGGATGCCAATAGGACAACCCTGACTGGCCAGCATTCAGCAAACATCATGGAACAAAGGGGGGCAATGAATGTTTTAGAGCAATGGAATCAGCGTCCCATGCGTCCCCAAGCTCGTGCTCCCCCTGGACTGTCTCAGCAAAATTATTCTTTCATGCCCAGTATGCCCTCAGATCCAGCCTGGCCACCAGGACCGACTGCACCATTTGCTCCATCTAACACAAGTATGCCAGTGCCAGCAGCATTTACTCAACATAATCCTGCAATCACAAGTTACACCAACCCAGTGCAACGTACCCATGACATGCCACTTCCTAGGCAAATGACATTCAATGGTAAAGCACCATGGGACAGTTTCATTAGACCATTTGAAACTCTCGCTCTGTCCTGTGCCTGGAGTGAGCAAGAGAAACTGTTCCGCCTGACAAGTAGCCTTAGGGAGGATGCAGCAGAATTTGCCTTTTGCCATTTAGACCCAGATATTACCGGCTCATATGAACTGCTAGTGACTGCTCTGGAAGGCCGTTTTAAGGAGAAACAGGCTATCACCACATACTTGGCTCAACTGGAGGGTCGACGAATACAGCCTAAAGAGAAGGTGGCAGACTTCATTGCAGACATCAGGAGACTCGTCATAAAAGGCTACCCAACAGCAGATGAAAGGACAAGGGAAACCATAGCACTACGTCATTTTCTTAAAGGCCTGACAGATGAACCAGCCGCTGTAGCCGTAGGAATGACAAATCCAAAGACAGTCACTGAGGCCCGCACTGCGTATGAAACCTATACTAGCCTCAGAAATGATCTAGGTAGGCCACCTAGAGCACGTGCCGTCACTTCTGAACAGGACCAATCCAAATTTGTGACCCAAAAACAATTGATGGATTTTGGGAAAGACCTGAAGGATACCCTGACTGGACAGATGGAGGAGGTTAAGAAACTCTGCACACAAAACCGGAGGCCTAAGAAAAAGGTAGACAAGTCCACTATAGAGTGCTATAAGTGCCATGAGATGGGGCACTATGCCTCTGAATGCCCTCTTGCTGCAGATAATACCACCTCCACCAAGGAGCCAGTGAAGTCAGCGTCTCCACAGGAAAACTAGCAAGGACCGGGCCAAACGGCCTAGACCCGGTCCAGAACACAGGTGATGTGACTGTAACATGGAAGCAAATTACACAAGGTGGCATATCTTTGATGCTACCTGTTAAAATATGTGGCATTGAGGCCAACTTCTTGGTTGACACTGGAGCAGAGATCACTATTTTGTCAAGGCGAATCTACGAGTCAATTCCAGCTGCATTTAGGCCCAGACTTAGACAGCCAAAGTGTAAAGTAACTCTTGCAGCAGCTAATGATGGGATCATGAACATTGATGGGGTGGTAGACATCAATATGGAGACTGGTGGAGAAATTTTTTCATGGCAAGTGTTTGTGGCCAACATTAAGGATGATGGTCTACTTGGAATGGACTTCCTATGTGCCAATAATTTTTCTCTTAGTGCCGATGGCAGGCTTGAATTGGGAGGCAAGCTAGTCTACACTGAAGTACATGGCGATGTTCCAAACATATTGGAAGTTTCTACAGCAGATGATGTAACAATACCTGCTTTCTGTGAGTGTGTTGTGAGTGGAACTATTTTGATGCAGAAGCCGAACTCTAGATATTGTCTTGTGGAGCCCTTGTCTGATAAGCCACCAGGGGAAGGTCTTGCAGTTGGGAGCACTTTAGTGGATGTGCAGAGGACTGACATTGGAATTCCCTTGCGAATAATGAACACAACCAGTGAGAATTTCCTGCTGAGGAAAGGTAGCGTTGTGGCTTCATTACAGGAGGCAGAAGATGTCCATTTCTTGTCAGATGTGGAAAATACTGCGGAGGACTGTCAGGAAAGGTTGCTCGGAGTTCACAGGGTTCACAATCACAGCAAAGCAGACGAACCACAATTTACAGCTATACCAGTGCCAGACACAGCAAGCTGGCCTGATTCAGTGAAGGAGCTTTTCCTTAGGAGCAAAACTAATTTGTCAGAGACTGAGGCAGCAGGGTTAGCCAGAGTTTTAGACAAATACATAAACGTTTTTGCAAAATCACCTGAAGATTTAGGCCGTACATCAGTCGTGTGCCACACCATTGATACCGGAGATGCCAAACCCATTAAACAGCTTCCACGTTGGCCCCCAAGAGCTTTTGCTGGTGAGGAGGAGAAGATAATACAGCAGCAATTAAAAGCAGGTATAATAGAGGAATCTACATCTCCGTGGAGTTCCCCAATGGTCTATGTTAAAAAGAAAGATAACACAACCAGACCATGTGTTGACTACCGACTTCTCAACCAAATTACCCAGAAGGATGCCTACCCACTACCTCGTATAGATGATTGTTTGGACTGTCTTGGTGGTGCAAAGTTCCTGTCTGTGACGGATCTCCAGTCCGGCTACTGGCAAATTTCTGTAGCAGAAAAGGACCGACCAAAGACTGCCTTTATAACCAGAAGTGGCCTCTATCAGTACCGAACCATGCCGATGGGTTTGACAAATGCTCCAAGTACCTTTACTCGGTGTATGGAACTTGTAATGAAAGGGCTTCAATGGAAAACACTAATAATATATCTGGATGACCTAATTTTGTACAGCGCCACCTATGAGGAACATCTGAAACATCTGTCGGAAGTCTTTGAACGACTAATCAAGGCAGGCCTAAAATTGAAACCATCTAAGTGCCAGTTGTTTCAAGAAGAAGTTGCCTTCCTTGGACATATTGTGTCAGAAAAAGGTGTCAGGCCAGACCCCAAGAAATGTGAAGTTGTGTCAAACTGGCCTGTGCCGAAGAATATCCACGACATTCGCTCCTTTTTGGGCCTATGCTCCTACTATAGACGTTTTGTTAGAAACTTTGCTTCAATCGCCAGTCCTCTCACACGCCTGTTAGAGGCCGAACGGACATTTGAGTGGAATGACAAGTGCGAGGATAGCTTTATGATGTTGAAGTCTTGTCTCATGGGAAATGAGGTCATGGCTTACCCTCGAGATGACTGTACATATATCTTGGATACAGATGCGAGTGATACAGGAATAGGCTCAGCCCTTTCTATATTAGTATGGGATGAAGAAAAAGGGATGGAAGTAGAGCGACCTGTTGCGTTTGCCAGTAAGACATTGAACAAAACACAGAGACGTTATTGTGTAACCAGAAGGGAGCTCCTGGCTGTGATTGTATTTGTGCAACATTTCCGACATTACCTGCTCGGGAGAAAATTTATCATACGGACCGATCATAGTGCTGTTCGCTGGGTGATGAGCTTCAAGAACCCAGTAGACCAGATGGCCAGGTGGTTAGAGGTTCTGTTACAGTATGATTTTGAGATCCTTTACAGATCAGGAAAAAGGCATGGGAACGCGGATGCCCTTTCCAGACTGCCATGTGATCCCGATGATTGTCAATGTTATGATGGCAAGTCGATTTTGGAAGACCTTCCATGTGGTGGTTGTGAACAGTGCAAAAAGAAGCATGATGAGTGGTCAGACTTTGCAGAGATTGACAATGTTGTGCCCCTGATGTCAAAAAATGCCTTTGCCAGTAGAAGTTGTGAGGCAATCCTAACTGCCGCTGCCAGTAGTACAGTTGACCAAGAGGGGAGCCATTCACTGAAGCTGCAACCATCCCAAATGTACAGCAATACTGACCAAACCACATGTGCAGAGGGACAAAACAAGCGCTGTTTGGTGGAGAGTTCATGGAAGACAATTTGCACACTTTATGTGTATGTAGGCATGATCTTTGGGGCCCTGTTGCGTGGTGCAGTGGGTTTATGGACTGTTGTCGAAAGTTGTGTTGCTAGAGTCCTGCCATTGACTGCCAACCTAGTGAATAGAATTGTCAAAGCTGTACCATACAGGAGTGACATGGATGGCAAGGTATCTTCTCTGAGCTTGGACAATGACTTTTCAAGCAGTGATGCAGGTTCCGGCCACACTGGTGTGTACATTGTTGACTCTGACTTCTGCTTGAACTTGAGCTGTGTCAAGAAAAATGGGGTTAGACAACTCAGCTTTAATTTGAAGAGGGGGAAGGAAGCTTATGTACCAATAAAAGGTGACACCCCCAGCTTGCAACTTTGGGATTCAGGGAGGTCAACAATGGTAGCTGAGGATAAAGTGGAATGTATCCCAGATGGGAAGGATAACCTTGGAGAATGGGAGTCCGATAATCAAACAGGTGTGTGTGCACAGGAAACTGGTGCTGAAAAACCTGCACAGTTGCCCAGGAGAAGTAAAAGACAAAAGAAACCCCCAGATAAACTTCAAGTACTCCTGTAAGGTTCCTACTTTGGGACATAAAGAGTTACAGTAGTGCAGCCTTTTCAAACTTTTGCAAATGAGTAGTTGATTACCCCCAGATGGACTTGTGGTCACTGGTAACTGTGACACACCTCCTTTTGGTGCCAGCTCTATCTTTCTGCACATCTTGCACAATCCAACTTCCTGTGTGCTGGTCTGTGCTCAACTGCCCAACTTCCTGTGTGTTGGTTTGTGCTCTCTCTCTCACACACACACGCACGCACGCACGCACGCACGCACACACACACACACACACACACTCTCTCTCTCTCTCTCACACACACACACACACACTCTCTCTCTCTCACTCTGTAGGTGTATGTCTCCTAAGACAGTGTGAAGTGTATTTTCTCTTGATGCTATGTTCTTCTCAATGTTATTGAATTGAATGGGTTACCAATGATGTATCTTGCTCTGTTTGTATTTTGCATATGTTTATCTGCATTCACATGTATTATTTCCATATGTATTGCTATGTGCATGTGTATTGTTGTCTGTATGTATTGCTATATGATCATGTGTATTGATGTCATACGTTGACATATTATTGTTGTTGTACCTGTGCTTGCATTGTTATTATGTTTATGTATTGATATCACACCTTCTATGACAATGTCATGCTATGTATGTTCCTGTATGCTATCAACATTGTGGGTGGTGTTGTTCTGTATGGAAACACTGCGTGATATGCGGTATTTGGATTGACAAAAATTGCCTGTACAATGTATGAAAAAGAGAATAGTTGTTCAAATGTTTTGAAGACAGAATGGGTCATGTAGATCACTGTTTGTGTGAAGTAATACATTGTAATTTCTTGTGTATTGTCAGTTCTACCCTAAACCCAGCTGGGATGTTGGCCGTGCAGAGACTGGTATATATAGAATTACGTGTCAATTGATAATTATGATGAATTCCAAAAGGTAAATGAAACATTGTAATCTTTAAGTAGGGTGTGTTTCCCAGGCAAGCAGCTTCAAGTAGTTTGTGAATTATACAGGTATATTTTGTTTTCTGATGCCCTTCAGTGACACTTTCCACTGATAATGTTTACCAGGCAAGTCATGTTGTTGAATATATGTCAGAATATTTCTATGTAACTTGAGTAAGGTGAAATTTAGTTATAGCTTAGTATATGACAATGGTTTCGCAAGGAACTTGATTCACAGCTAAAAGAAAAAAAAAAAGGTGCATTAATTTTGTTTAGGTTTCCCTTTTGTTCGGAAAATACAAAATTGCTTTGGGGACAAAGCAAGCCAAGAGGGGAGCTGTGTTGTGTACCAGTTGGTAGTTGAATTGTTCATTTCATGATTTTACTTTTCTTTTAAATTTAAGTTAGGCAAGGGGTTAAGGAGTCAGCCATGACAGAGTCTGTAGCAGGCAGTATCATACTCTGGTTGTTACAGGACACCCATAATGGGGGACCCAGTGTCTTTCCTTAAACATATGAGGTGTGAAATCTCTTGATGAGTGTTTAAGTGTGCCATGTCTGTGGCATCCTTGTTTGGCCATCTATGGTATTGCATTCACTCTTCTGATGTGGTTGTGTTGTGACTCTTGTGCTGGTTATCCCGTGAAATGTGCCTGATGTGAGGGTAGATAGTGCTGTGTGCACACAAGTCACAGTGTGGGAAAATGTGAATGTGCAGTGTGCAGCACAAGCCAACCCACACAACAAAGGATGTGTGCTGTGAACTTGTTAATTGTGACCTGCTCTCACTTTATATGTTGTGTTGTGCGTATGTTATCTCATTTGTGCATCTTTGTGTAATGTGCATTCTTATTGTGGTGTTATAGTTGTGTGTACACATTGTGTCCCTGTCATAATGCACATCCATCCTATATAAAGCCTGGTATTTTCTGATGGAGAAGGAATTGAAGTTTGAGGCTTCTCAAGTTGAGCAGCAAGAGTTGTCAAGTCATTAAAGGTGTGCTGTCTACTTCTATGTAAGCTATGCCATGTTGTACACATGAATGCATCAGGAATAAAGTCATCTCAACTGCACTGCAGATCCTGACTTCAAGAACTTGTCTCTAGCAATCCTAACAATATATATATATATATATTCGTTTTTACATACTCAAAGAAACGATTATGAACACGATCAAAGCATTTATTGACCCATCATTTTGAGTAAAGTTTGAGAAATTTTAGTATGTAAGCATACATTGTTCGGAAATAAGAGAGGGTCCAAACAGTGCTTTTTCTATTACTTTGTTTTTGGTGTGGTGCCTGAGCTAAAGTCTATCGCATGAAAGAATTAAAGAAATTAATTTCTCATCCTATCCTGCATGGAACTGTCCAAATGCTACCCATATGGCATGGCTAATCTTGTCAGAAAAATAGTCTTGCATAAAAATCTATATGTAGGCCCCAAATTTACTCAGAATATTGGCAAAGATATTCTTTCTGATAACCTGAAAAATTACCCAGCGCCACAGCCCGATGAGCACAGGGCAGTTTGTTTAGTCTAGTATCCTGCAGACACACGTTATAGCAAAGATATTGATTTCCCTTTTATCAAATCTGTGGGGAGATCGAAGAGCAAGGATGTGCATTGAGCTTTTAAAACTACAGTGTATACTCTTGTTATTGTTCTCATCACCCCCAAATTATAGGCTGTATGACACGTACAGGGTTAAATACTACCATTACTTGAAATATACCATAACTGATATGAGGCTTTGTAAGCAAGTTTTGGACGAAATGAGTCATAAATTCGAACAAGGACGTAACACTACATGGCCATTCTGTGAAGACATTTTAGGTATACTAGATAATGCAGGGATGGATTGGGAGATGAAAAGTACAAATGGAAACTGGCTTACCGAGTACTCACAATTAAGCGGTGAAGCTTGGAATTCCAAAAATGGATACAAAAAGTACTTTAGATATACAAGTTGTTTCAAGAAAGATGCCACCCAAGAAACATATATGTTAAATTTTCATGATTTTTAGAGGGGTGCAATTTAAATTAGTGCCCGCATCGCCATTTTAGGATTAAATGCAGATCGTAAACGATGGGGCCTCTGTGATGGAACATACGATTTATGTGGCAACGATACAGAAGATATTCATCACTTCTTTTTCACATGTCCCATCCTCGGCGATCTCAGGAATAAATTGTTCAGAGATCTTGAGGAGTATCTAAAGAACTCTGATTTATTACATGTTTGGCAAAAATTTATGGCTTCCTCGATGGATACTAAAATATGCTGTTTGATAGGCGATATCGCCCAATGCCTAAGTTATGAAACGTGTACAATTTTTTATGGTGCTGGTCGTCAGTTTCTCAAAGATGCCTTTGACCGACGAAGTTCTTTAAGCTACCTTTTACTTTTGAAGCTGATGGTTTAGCGGGGCCTCTCTTCCTTTGCTTGTCAACGTGAAAAACCCGTCTTTGATTCCGATTTTCATTGTAATGTGTATTTTAAGCTCAATGTATATATTTTATCATGTGTGATATCTTTTTCTCATGTAAGTGTAGGGAATCATTGTACATATCCCTTTTATTGGATGCCTTCTGCACTACTACCCTGGTGTTAGGTGTCCCCGTTGTAAATGGGGATAAATCTTCAACGAATAGATAATAATAATAATCATACTTGTAGCTATCAAAGTTGCATGAGCAGCAAATCATGCAAATCCGAATTCAACGTTTCTTACATTGAGAAAGCAATGAATCCTGCATAATCAAATTAAATGTTGACATATGGAACAATTGATGTTGTCAGTAATTAAAAATTCAAGCACTACACAAAACTGTTTTTGGGAGACATAAATTTTCCTGAGTGATGTAACAATTTTTTTTATCTCTTTGTGTATTTGTTAACATGTATAGTGTTGGGTATGTGTGACATTTGAAGCCGTTTGAAACTTCTATATCATGTGATGTTGTACCACTGGTACTCAAAATAAGCATGTTTTATTCATGTTGGACAGTTGCAGTCTGCATAAACCAGCTCGACAGAGTCCTGAAGATCTGGAAAATCCGAGACCCGCAGCTATTGCACTAAATGAAATTAAAATTACAAACGGAGCAGGTATCACTGCAACCTGCCCATCAACAATGAAGGATACAAATCCCTGGTGGGTGATGGACTTGTATGGACCCCTTTGAGTTCACAAAGTTACTATAGTAAATGGCCCAAGAGTACATAGTAAGGTCCACACGCAAATGTATATTGTGTAATTTGAAGGTATAAAATGGGTCCGGAGCGTTATGCTCAATTAATCAAGACCCCAAAACCTGAATTCACCTGAGCATTTTTGGGTCAAACGAAGGAAATTAAATAGATTTTTTGGTAATTTGGATGCATAGCTAATCAATTTGCTCTTTGAAAAGAAATGCTAATTTCAGAAAGTAATTTGCTTCTCGTTAATATACGTAAGATACTGCCCTTTGGAATTATTTCATATAACTTTAAATCACGGGAAAGTTCATGGAAAATGCACGCAGGTAACTGGATACAGCTTTAGTTATGAGATGAGCATGCGCCGTTAAAGAGATAAATTACGAAATCAGGAAAGCGGTCTCCAGTTACCATATGGTAGTCCTATCTTTATTTCATTTTTACATTATATGAATAAAATCAAATAGGTAACGCATTAATACTAGATGTTGACAGTGGTCTGACTCTTGTTTGTGGTTGTCACCCATACCAAGGGTGGATCAATTTCAATTCTATTAAGTAGACTAAGCATCCCAGCCAGTTTAAAAAATGACCTCTGCCAACAGTGTTGACAAGGAAAAAAGGAAAAAAATCCAATCACAGTATATCAAGAATTGTTTCAATAAATAATGACTGATCAAAAGGTGGAAATAGCAAACTATTTTGGGATTCATCATTCCCTTTCACAGAATCTGTTACCTGAAAACTGTTCTGAGGACTCTCATCTTCGGCAAGTTATCAGTCTCATTTACAGATATATTTTCAATACCTAAACTGCCTGGTGACCTTATATTTTTGTGATATATTAACTTAACCCTCATCACGTGTTTTAGAATGTGTTTATTTTCAGCTACCCTGGCGAGTTTTTTTTTTTTTAAAGTATCAGGCCTACCATATCTCTTTTTATCTTTGGAGCAAGTGATATTTTTTTTGTTTTGGGTGGTTAGGATTATATCATTAGGAGAAAAAAACGTAAGTCTAAAGTTAATGAAGGACATTTCAAGGATCGAGAGGACCGGTTTAAAAGTGCCAAATGCCTTTTAGAGACGACTGTCTGTCTCAAATCAGGAGCTAAATTTATTTCTTCACATTTGTATTGGAGACTGAATGTTAATTAATTTGTTATTCTTCAATCTCTGCCTAATGAACTTTGCTTTCATTATTGGGTTAAAATCTATGATTACGGGTATGTTTTTGTCCGAACTAATGCATGGAGTTACAACCCGTATCAAAAATGTAAAATACGGTTTTGCTACGAGAAGTGTACTGTCTCATTTCAAATAAGAAAATAAAACTTCCCATTTTTGGCGTTTGTGCTATATTTTTGGGGGGAGGGAGGGGGCACAAAAACACAAACTAAAAGGTTTTTATTAAGCAATTAAAATTCAATCTATTAATACTGAAAGGGATTTCATCATATTTAATAGCTTAATCCGAATGAGTACTTTTAGAAAATATGTTTTTTATATGATCTCAAATGAGAAGTCTAGTGTACACAAAGACATGTTTGGAGCAAAGTCGTACTTTCTCGGTAAAGTGCCGTTAAAGTGCACCAGGTCCTTAACGTTGCTGTCATTGTTAGGTTAACATTTATAAAGGTGGGTAATGTTTTTTCTGAACTATTTGTTGCCGGCATATGAACAAAAGCAGTCCCTAACATTGATGTTTGTCTCTGTGCATTCTTGTCACAATGAGCTTTCATTTTAGCCTTCGCCATTTGATTCGCCAAATCGTTTCGGTTATTTCTTGAAAAAGATACACCCTGCTGATTATAGGGTCAAACAGTCATGGGTACCGTCTCTCTTAAATACTCGGGGCACAATATTACATCAGTTGGTACATTTACCTGCCTTCCATATAAAAAGGGGAGGCAAGATTACAAAATAGGCTTAGTTGCTGATGAGATTCCGTATGCACAGAGCACATTTCTATAATAGGAGCGGAGAACTAATCTTTGCTCTGTCACTTCTTCATCTCTGGGAACATTCGTGGCTGTATTCTGATAGGTCTGTCATTGTCCCATTCCAAGTGAAACATTTTAGGATATATCATTTATTCCTCTTCATTAATTTCATCATGGTTAATCCTAGTAATTGGCTCATTGTTGCTGTGGACTCTGCCTTATTTGTGAGTCACCATATATATTGGTATTCTAGTACAGCCATTAACACATGACGAGTCTTCAATGCTTGGGGATATTGATTAAAATCTTAGTATGTCAAATGCCATTTGGCATTATTCTGTCCACTCAAAGGGCGCTTGTGTTTCCAATAAGGTGAACAAGGAACTTGCAATTTTTGCATAGCCTTCAAAAAATCTTCTGTAGTAAACAAGTAACCCCAAAGCTTGTCTTAGGGCAATCATACTGAGCAATATAGGGTAAATTTTGTATAACCTTGACCTTACCAGATTCTGGTCCATCTGTTGATATGATTATGCCCTAAATACTTAAATTTTCGTGAAGCTACACTTGGATGGTTACAGCTTGAAGTGTTTTTACCTTACCGAAAAATTTGCTTTAAATTGTGCAAATGAGCTTCAAATAAACTTGCATTAACAACTACCTTGTCCAGATACACAAGGGCAATTTTACAATTTAACCCTCTAAGCACACTGCCCATTAATCTTTGAAATATGCTTCTGGATTTTTTTTAGGCCAAAGCGCATGACTGTAATTTCCCACAGCCCCAAGTGTGTCACAAACGCTGCGTTTTCTATGCTTCGTTTTTCCATAGTGCATTGCCTGAATCCTGACCTGGTATGGAGGGTCAAGAACAGAGTAGGGTTGGTGACCCCTGGGCTGTTAAGGGTGTGATCTATGCGAGGAAGGGTATATAGGTATATATACATCACTTTTTATGATTCTGTTTAATACTATTTAATGGTTTGTAATTTATATACATTTGCTTGCTTCTATTAGTAAATAAGTTCAGTAAATAAAACTTATAGACAGGCACAATTAGAATTTCTTGGCTTAATTATCTTGACCTATAACATCTCCATAATTTATTTATCAATTTTTCCCTTTCTTCAGGATTGGCCCTATAGGGCGTAGATAGTTCTTAAAGGTATATGATCGTTCTCAAACAGAATTTTGTGATCAACCGAATGGGCTCTACCAAACTCTGGAGTTGTGTTTGCATATATGATGCTGTATTGGGACAGCAACTATGTTATTGTTCTTTTTCACTTGCTGACACATCACATTCACTCAAGTCATTATCATTTCATCAGGAAAAGAGCAACAAGCAGCTGCAATGTTTCCTGCTACCTGGCCTTCCTGCCCACAATCTGTCAGATAATTAGCTGCAGTGTTTGTTGCTTTCTGGCTTTCCTGCCCACAATCTTTCAGTTAATTAGCAGCAATATTTGCTGCTCCCTGGCCTTCCTTTCCACAATCTGTCAGTTTCAGGGTAAAAGCGAAAGCTTATCATGTATATATCAGGTGGATTTGAGATATTTTATAAATAATAATATAGTGAATATGTTGGCCTAGACCTAACAATTGTAGCTGATATTTTATACAATACATATAAGAGGCAAGATATTTCTTGAAGTTGAGAGTTGCTAGCATCAAATCGATTAGAACCACTACTAACCTTTGCTGGTACCTATCTCTAATGAGGAGAGAGATGCCTGTCAACTGCATTTCATGTAAAAATATCATGAAGCTATTGGTATGTCTATCTTGAACTTCTGGGCTTTGATGACTGACAGTTTTGATTTTTTTCAATGTTTCCATACAAAATAAATTGATATGTTCATCTGTTCTGCGATGATAAGCAAGAACAGCAGTGTAAACATAAAGAATTTTTAAAAAATGCACGCAAATAAAACATACACAAAATCAAATGTCCAAACGCCACCCAAGTATATGTTTATCTCCCCCTTTCTTATAGGAAATACTTTTTTTTGTTTTGATGTGGGGTATCAGTTTTCAAATGTGGTCCCTTTGTGTGTTTGCATTTATGAATGCTGATGCATGGAAAATATATAGGGCTCAGAAAGCATTTTGTGCATAGCGCATGCATACTCCGCCAGTTTTTCCTCTCCATTGCTGTACATCTAGCGTTTAAGCACACCTAGCAACGCTACAGTATTATTACGGGTTCACCATGACGGGGACCCGTTATCTTTCGTGTTGTGGCCGACCGTCCCTCCGTGGTTTTCGTCCGTCCACTATTTGTGTGTGAACACATATTTCAAGGCTTATTTTCCACTTTCAACTGAAATTTACCCCATTAATACATTAACACAATTTTTTCAGTTAGTTACATTTTAGTTATCTTGGTTTCATTTTCAAGGTTACAGGAGCCATGTTTCCGCAAAGGTAGACCAATGGGCTCATGCTTCCCAATGAAACCACGGGACGTGCGTCAAATGTCATGTGGTACTGTTTGTGGCTTTCATTTTTCTAACACTCACGAAGCCATTCCAGAGAGTCGGTCGTTTTCCTTTCTAGATTTGATTGCAACCCACCACTGTAGCAAATAAAACTACAAAGGTGAAAAATGGTTGACTTGGTAGACAGAAACAGGGACACCTGTATCCAGACATCGTCAAACAACACCATCGTAAGACTGACCCTCCAGGCAGAAAATTCTATGATCAGTTGGTATATGGTACAATAAAAGTGACATTATTTGGCTCAAAGCTGCTCCCAGCATAACAAATGATCGTTTTTATGTCAGTGGACCCAATATGGATTCTTTAATATAAATATTGTGTGTGGAGTGACCATAATATTCGCCCGTATAATATTCAGGCTGACGCCTGTGGAAGTGAACTTATTATATTGGTAACTGTCTAACAATAATAATAATAATAATAATAATAATAATAATAATAATAATAATAATAATAATAATAATAATAATAATAATTATAATAATAATTATAATAATAATAATAAAAATAACAAGAAAAATAATAATAATAATAATAATAATAATAATAATAATAATAATAATAATAATAATAAAAATAACAAGAAAAATAATAATAATAATAATAATGATAATAATAATAATAATAATAATAATAATAATAATAATAATAATAATAATAATAATGATAGTCATAACGATAGTAGTAGTAGTAGTAATAATAATAATAATAATAATAATAATAATAATAATAATAATAATAATAATAATAATAATAATAATAATTTATTAAGAAAACTTCCCCTTTACAGAGGGGGCATCAACGGAACGGGGAAAATTCCAAAATCTAGAGACAAACCACTCACTGGGACAAAACTCTAGAAAGCGTGAGGGCATGTACATTATACATGTTTCATATACAATGTAGAAGATTTAGCTTCCGGCGTCATTATTAAAAAAAAAAGCAGGTATTACCACAATATGAATGTACAAGTCAGCTACTAAATTATCCATTCACCATTATCACATACTCTTTGGGATGTGGGTTTGTACCTGGGGGACCCCCCCCCCCCTTAGAGTGATGGGGGGAGGGGGGCAAAGCCGTGCAGAGAACAAGTACGCCGCAGCGTACCCAGCTCGGTTGGTTTGACTCCATTTGTAAGTTTAAGCTAAGAGAGCACCATCGCGTGTTGTTTTGTGGCGTTACCGAACTTCCTTACAGAATTGTATACAGTATATACATTAGAGGAGGTCTACTTACAAGAGTTACATGTAGAACGATCATACAATAGGACATTCCGAGAAGTCATTAAGTGACTGTCTCCTGTAATGCCAAGCCTCAACCAAATATGTTTTAAATGTTTGGTCAAATAATTCACCAATGTCGTGTCCACGATCATATAATGATAATAATAATAATAATAATAATAATAATAATAATAATAATAATAATAATAATAATAATAATAATAATAATAATAATAATAATAATAATAATAATAATAATAACAATAATACATACATACATACATACATACATACATACATACTTTAATTCTTTAACGAAGATCGAAAAAGTAGCCATAGGCTAATATTAAATTCTCTCCTCAAGTAAATACAAATAACATTACAAATACAATATAATTATGCACATATGTACAAAAAAGATTACCAAGTAAAAATTAGAATGATGGAAATTCAATAGAAACTATGTTGAACACTTCCTTTTTGTACGTCAATATTTTCCAAATTTGAAGGGAGGCACAAAAACGTAACATACATTTAATTCAAGTAACGTCCATATCATTAGTGTCTAAAAACCTGGAAATCGCATAGAATTGACTATATAATTGGATGTTGCCTCCATTATTGAACAATTACAAATGTGAGAGGCAGATGGACTGCCATAAAGTAGTAAGTGAACTTTTTCAGATCTGTTTAAACTGTCTAAGTTAATATCAAGAAGACCACTTTGTAGGATATCTGATACCCCTCCAATGAGTATCTGTCTATGTGTTGTGACCAGTGGACACTGCAGCAGATAATGAGTCACTGTTTCAGAACGAAAACCACAAGCACAGAACGGGCTGTCGCACAGGTGACGTGAACACAAATGTGCATTTAAAGCGCTAAAATCTACTCGTAAACGATTCAATAGTGAATTTATTTTTCTAGGTCCATGCCGTAGGTGATCAACCCTAACAGGAAAGTACAGACTTTTTACTAATCTTTTGAAGACGTGCAACAAGAGAGCATTCCGAAAAGTTAATGGTAAGTTAATCTATAGCCCAGTGGCAGAAGGTACAAACGTATTCCCAAATGAGGAGGTGCGAGCTGAGATCAGTGATCGATCGTTAATATTACGCAAAAGGTAAGCAGCTGGCGCCATGTTAAGTCTCGGGATTAAAGCTTGGTGATGCGGAGGGCATAAGTCACGGACAATTTTGTAGTACACATTGTCAACTAATTTGTGGAACTTGCGTCTGTCTTCCAAGCTTGGCCAACCAATACATTGAAGTACTTTGGATGTGCTGGAGGTTTTCATTACGCCTGAAACGTAAATAGCAGCGTTATATTGCACTGATTCAAACATAGATTTACATCTTTTAGAACTTCCATCAAATACAGGTGCTGCATATTCTAGGATTGGTGGAATGAATAATACGTATATACTTTCGAGTGCATTACATGGCAATAAATACCCACATGATCTTATACGTCCCAAACGTAAAGCTGCTTTATTACAAATATATTTGATGTGGCTCTCCCAGGATAAATTGTCAGCCAAAATGACTCCTAGATGTTTGTGTATTTTAACTCGGGACACCTGGTCATCCATAAAAACCAAGGGTCCGTGTCAGTTTTTTTCTTTTTAGCAGAAACTATCATTTCTTGTTTTGCTGGGGTTAAAATGCATTTTTTTTATCCCATTCTTTTACAATTCCTAAATTATGATTAAGACAGATAGTTGTTTCCTCTGACCTTTCTACTATTGCTAATAATGAAGTGTCATCAGCAAACAAATGAGCGTTGCATGTTAAATCGTGAACCAAATCATTAATGAAAAATAAAAAGATTAGAGGACCAAGTACATTGCCTTGAGGAACGCCAGAGTCAACATTTTCCTAACCATACAAACTGCCTTCCATTACAACTCTCTGTCTTCTACAACTTATGTAAGATTTAATCCAAGATAATAAAGGCTCACAAACTCCATGTTGTTGCAGTTTAAGAAGTAGATCCCGATGCCACACTCTATCAAAAGCTTTAGAAACATCTAGGAATATCATTCTGACTTTTTTACCTTTATCTATGGCCTGGCTTATTTCATGAACAAGATTGATCAGTTGGTAAACTGTACTATCAAGTTTTTAAACCCAGAGTAACGATGTCTTAATAAGTTGTTGTCTGTGAGAAAACTGTCCAGTTTCTTGAACACACATGCTTCAAAAACTTTGGATAAAGAACATAGTATAGAAACTGGTCTATAGTTTTTACAACAGTGGGGGTCCTCTTTCTTAAAAAGGGCAGTAACATTAGCGTCTTTCCATAGATCAGAAAAATAGCAGAACGTAACGATATATTAAACAACTTAGTGACCGGAGTGCAAGGAGCAAAAACGCGCAAAACCTTGTTTGGAAGCTTATCTGGTCCACCTGTTTTGCTCATTTTCAGTTTAGATAACCAATTTAATACTTCTTGTTCATTAATTACCATATTTTCCAGCTGATGGTCAGTTTTAATAGTAACATCTGGAAGAGGTGAAGACAGGTCATCATGTACACACCTAGATGCAAAATACGTATCAAGAGCATTGGCTTTCTCCACAGGATCTAAAGAACAACTCCATTTTCAATAATAGATGATACAAGTCTTTTGGTGTTCCAACCGCAAACCTGTTTCAGTGTTGACCACCACTTTTTTATTTCGGAAATTTTGTAATTTAGGATGTCACACACTTTTGTATAATAATCTCGTTTCGCTTTCCTTACCATGGATACACCATTGGAAAAACGATGGAAGTTCTCCAGTCTTCTTCTTCTTCTTCTTCTTCTTCTTCTTCTTCTTCTTCTTCTTCTTCTTCTTCTTCTTCTTCTCCATCATCATCATCATCATCATCATCATCATCATCATCATCAGTTTTTTGTTGTTTTTTTTTTCGGTACGCCCTATCTCTGACATTCATATGGTGACCAGTCATGAAGGATTTTTCACGAAGGTCTAATTGTGACTTCCTTGTGGGGTATACATTCATAAGAAACTTCACTCAAAAAAGTGGTCAAACTATTACAGATATCATTTACATCCTCATTAACGAATATGGCATCCTAGGGAGCAGATGATAATTTTTCATGTATGTTGTCACCATCCACCTTAGAGTAATCCCATGTAACTTTTTTATAAGCAGTGTTCTTACCGAGCTGGATATTTCAAGATCATATGCATGCTCGCCAAGGAACCAATATAACTTATTTTTCAGCGAGGAGGCGGAAAAACGCTGCCATTTCTGTTTACAATTCTCATTCATAGAGTTGATTTCCAAATTTCTATATGCCTGTAACCTGATTTCATTTAGTGCTGGGCCGACAAACAGAAAATGTGCCAAATCTTCTCTACTATCTTTACATAAAGGACATCTTCCGTCTGATAAACCCCATTTTTCCAGATCTTCCCCAACACCCAAACACCCAGTGCGTGCCAAAAATTTCAATCGTGCACCGGCAAAGTTATTTACATTAAACAGATAACCTTCACAGAAAGAGGACGGTTTAAGCATTTGATCACATCGTAAAGACTTTTTCAAGTCTATTTCCTGGAAAAAGTCTAATTCATATGCTTCTAACGATAATTTTAAGAAGCACCTCAGCCATTCAGGATTCCTTGATTCCAGGGCACAATCCATGTCTATGGTAATTATGTTAAATATCAATGTAGTTTTTTTTTTTTTTTTTTTTTTTTTCAGGGCGCACGCAAAATTATTGAACCAGAGTAACTGTGGACACAATTGTGGAGTATATTTCCCTGCAACACCTTTTGTTTATTTATTTAAGAATATGTTTACCCTGGTTGATCCTTTCAGAGCACAGCTCTGTTCTTCCAAGGGGCCTAGCATACATCTAGGTGAATAACTTAACTAAAAATTGATATAAAAGAAAACAAAACTAAAACTAACTTAAAGCGCATAAGGTTTAATATGACAAGGCAAGATTATCAAACAAATCTACAAGACTAGAAAACTAAAAGGAGTTGAGAAACACAGGTACTAAGATACATCATTTAAAAAAAAGTGAGCCTCATTCTGACCTTTGGATTAACACAAATTTTTACCTTAGATAATACACGCTGGTATTATTGGTTCAATTTTGAATTTGAACAAAATGTGTAGCACAATTAGGGAAAATATTACCGTTTGGATACGCCTTTATCCAAATTATCTGTTGATATCTCACAGTCCAAATGATTCCAATAAGTGTAGAAAGTGTAGACAGCACAACATTATCATTTTGACTAATCGCACTGTCTAGCACCGGGAAGGATGCAGATAATCTAGTCTCAAACAATGTGTTAGCTATTAAATGAATGCGTTCAAATGCATATTTGTGCAAGTTATAAAATGATTAAATGTCGCGAAAGAAATCAATGTTGACTTTTTTTTTTAATTAAGATGTTTCCACAAACACCATTGTCAATACTTAGCTCTGTTTGTAAAATTGATAGCTATAGTTTTTTGTGACACATGACGTTTTGTGCTGACGAAATACCTACAGAACGATGTCCCCCATCACATCAGAATTTCAGTAAAGAATAAAATGAACGTATCGGTACATGCTTTCTTTCAATCGGAATACACAACCGTAGCCCTCTCGACTGAAGTACACTCTGCAGTGAGCGAGAGCAGCCGTCTGTTCTTGCTCTTCTCTACTATATACGTGCATTGGCACAATTACACACACACACGCACCAATGCATCGTACAATAATAAACCTTCTTCACTTACAAATATTAAAGATATATTTCTAATATGGACAATGCCTTTGAATACCATAAGTCGACGAGACATTTTGTCAACCTATTCCAATATACATTTAAATGTGTACCAGTAAACATTTTTTGTGACCGTCAAGGAAACAAGTGATCGAATGGTAAGGGTTTCATCTCTGCACATTTGAGGTTATGTGCGTCATTCATCACAACTTCGTTTCGTAAGGCACGTGTTACTCAATCCTTATGTTACCTTTTGCACAATAAGATCCCATGTAAAATTTACGATATCATGACTGGCTGCCATGAGGCAGCTATCAATTTTGCAGTTCAGCGTGTTTTGCTCACTAATTTCATGTCAACAATTCTATTCAAATTGTTAGCCCAGCAGTATCGTTTACACGGCTCAAACGTTGCCTTGGTATGCCCATGCATGTCACTACCTGCCTGTTTCCATGGCTATGATTTTACCTGAGATATCTATGTGATATATGGGTATCGAGAAAAGTTTGATATTGTCACATTGCTATGTTTGCATGGCTAACAAAACGTGGGGTGCAGTATACGTATAGGCCTATATGCAATGCACACCATAATGTTGTTAGCTGGTCCGGCAACTGTTCTTTGTGCAGCGCACCAAAATAACGGAAGTGTAGATTTATCACCAGAATTTTTTTTCCTCTTTTTTTTTTTTTTTGGATCCTACTGAGTAATATACACTGCGACACTTATATATCAGCAATACCGGAATTCCTTTATCCAACTTGTATACTCGTCCTATGCGTATCTGCCAGTGCTTGTTTCCAATTTATAAATAATTTTTGGAGAACTTCTTTTCAATCACGTTTGAACGGGTAAACCTACAAGATAATCAGGCCCCTTTAGCTTTAGTAAATTGTCAGCAAATATAACAGCATGTCATATCCCCCACAGCGATTAGCATCCCAGCACCCTTGGAGGAGGAAGGCATACAACAAAAGTATTGTTTGCGAGGTGTGCTCTGATCAAATGACAGAATTCAATTGGGCCAATTCGTAAATGTATATTCTTTATTCATGCGAAATTCTGTTTGGTTCCAAGTTCTCTCATCCCTAAATGCGCTGTGTTTATTTGCTGTGGCAAAATATGGTGGTAAGAAAAGTATGCTTACAAAGTGAATTCTTACAGACACAACAATACATCTTACCCATGGTTTAATTTGTAAATGGTGATCCAATTATGCTAGGGAATATTGCAATTTGCAAAACAGATCCCATTCTAGTATGGATCAACTCGTCTGTGCGACTGAACTCGGACATAAAACAAATTCTAATTTGCAACTCACTTTCGTATCGAAAAATTTCAATCCGTAACACCGGGCTGTGGGACAAGTTTGTAAATGAATGTCTTGTTGAGTTTAGTTTATTTTTCTTAGTGTTGTTAAATTGCCAACTTTAGCACATTTATATGTTTCTGTTATAAGTGACTTCTGTTTTTTTTTGTTTTTTTTTTGTTTTTTTTTTGTTTTTTTTTTATTTGACTGACTGATAGGCCCTTTTGTATATTTTCTTCAGTGATACTACTGAAAGAACACGACTTTAAACATTTGATATGACAGATATTCATTAATACATGTGAAAGCGGACCAGCCATCGGTTGTCCACTTCGGCCTTGCATAAAATGAGTCCATGTTGATACTTATATCCCACAAAATATTATAATTTTGTATAAATCGTCTCAGTGTAAAGTTGTTGACCTAGACCAGTCATTCGTCGATGGCACTGCAGGCATGATAATACTTGAATGAAAGTTATCTTTATTTTAACAACCACTTTGAATCTGGAATCATTATTTTAGTTTAGACGAGCATCAAACATTGTTGATATTTGCACCGGTGTTAAAACACAAACGTAGAATAAAACACTGGTACCTGAAAGCATGTTTGATCTGGGAAGTCATGAAAATAAACCTAATGTTGGTCACGGACATTTATGCAATCTGTTTGGATGAAATTCGACGCTGACTGGTGAGTATGGCTTATGTAAAAAGAGAACTGTTATTGGTCAGGAACAACGTCCTAATACCGGAATATGTATGATGTAATCAGGAAATGAAGGATACCTTATCGTTTTTGATTGCGGACAGCGGTTGTATTTGCATATGACAAAAGTTGAGGTCTGGTGAGTGGTGATAGCGGTATACCCTTGTATAAATTCTACAGTGGCTGAGTAAGGTTCACTTTCAAAGATGATCTATCTTGTTACCTGATCTATATGTTGGGTTGCTTTTAGATGAAAGTTTCATTTCCATTGTTAGGATCAAAGCAATCTATCTTGTCCGGTCGTTCAGTTCCCAAGGGCGTTATACTTTTTCTAGTTAGGTCGATCACAGTCGTCAATAGCGGTAAGTATCACATGGTTTGATTCTTTGACTTAGTTGTCGCAATGCTGTGTGTGCATTTACAAGCATTCTCTTATGAGTTCAACATGTGAAACTTCATTTGTTTGAACGATTTTTTTCTTGGATTTGTTCTTAAGGTTATCGTAGTGGTTGACCTCCACAAACTCTTTATTAACACACTTACACAGATCCGGTTAGCGAGGCGCGTCGTTATCCATATCACTGTTCCTTGTGCGAAGAACAATCCAGTATTACGGCACTCGAGGTCAGAAAGTGCTTCGTTCGAGCCTTTGCTCAGATGTTGTCAGTTTTAGATGTAGGGACACTTCCAAGCTAAATTTCCTGGGAGGTCAATAGGTCGTAAGCGCTCAAAGTGTCAGTATATGCGGCTGTAAAATAAAGGAACTTCTACAGAAGTATAGATTTTACACACTCTAAATGTCTTTATTTGGCTGAAAATAAACATTACAGATTTATCTTCTTTTTTTTTTTTTTTTTTCGTTTCAGCCGGTATTTAATTTCGTGAATTTGTCTATGATGACTACTGGCCATAAACCGGCACTTTATTTCACTTTTCGCATATAAACGTGAAATTTTATATATTAATGGCATGCATATACGGATATAAATAAGTATATTAACGTAATTGAAATGATAAATCAAAAGAGCTGGACTGCCATCTGAGCAACACACCCAAGTGTGTACACGTTGCTGGCACTCCGCATCATCGAGTATCCGTGCCAGATGTGGTTCACATCCACAATCAGAGACTAGCTATGATGCAGCGTGGTGCTTGCAAAATCGTCAGTCCCCACACAGTCGAAATGCTGAGACATGAATGAGATTGATTGGCTACCAGCACGCCTCGGTTCCAAGCTAAGCCTTAGGCTGTGACGTCACCAAAATACACAAAATCCAACATGGCGGCCATGATATTAACTGGTATCACATACAAATAAGAAATTTGTAAAAAGTGGTACAAAAGATGTGTTATGATCTCTTACCTTTATATGTCCTCTTTCCACAGATTTAAATCCACATTATGGTATTATTCCAGTCTAATAATAGGGCCATGGTAGTCCAATATGTCCATTTCATTTCTGATCTGTCAGCCATTGCTGACCAAAATATCCAGAAGTCATGTACATGTAATTTGATCAAATTTTGTGCAAGCAATGTGATGACAAAATATTTTGCCATCCACTGCAAAAATACTTTCCTGATGCAAACAGTCAGATGTAGATCCAAATTAGAAAGAAATAATCTTCTGACCTTACTTTGAATTTCAACCTCTAAAATCCGCCATGTTGCAAAAAAATCCACTTTTTCTACAAAGCTCCACTTTTGTAACATGGGGTCTATTCCCGGCAATTTGCACCAAGAATGCACTGCCAAAGCATACAGATCCATAATCCAATAGGGGTGGTGGGATAGTGACAACCTTGTGTCCACCTTTCAGCCAAAAAGGCAGGAACCCCAAAATGACATATTTAGGGGGTAGGGCCCTTTGAATTTTGATCAAATCTGTACAATTTGCCCTAGAATGCTCAAACATATTTTTTTCACAACTTAAAATATCAGTAAGTATGAAACTTAGCCTAATCTATGTTATTACAGAAAAGGTTTTATTTTATCAGTAGTTCTAAACCCCCTTTACTTCTGATTCTGTTCTGTTATTCAAATTGGACCACTTGTATCTTAAAAAATTAACCCAATCCAGCCCAAATTTATACCCTCTTGAAAAGCATGAACACTTGTTGGTCAAGTTACAGCGTGAAAGGGTCATGGATCTGTTTTAAATTAAAATGCCAGAGCAGAATCTGGTTGGAGGGTGTTCCAAACAGGCATCTCTTGTGTCTTCAGTGGGGTATCGGGTGACAGGATGCTTGTAAAATGACCATTAATCGTAACCCAATAAATGCACTGACTGTTATATACAGTAAAGCCTCTCTAACCGAACACCTCCATATACCGAACACCTCTCTATTCTGAACACCATTTCTTGGTCCCAAATGTATACTTCCAATGTTAGCAAACTTCCCTATACTGAACACCTCCCCTTACGGAACACTTTTTTCAGGTCCCAAGGGTGTTCAGTATAGGAAGGTTTTACTGTAAGTGGTAAATGACTTATCACACCCCTTTCATGTGATCTGCGAACACCTCAACACTCCCAAATAGCAGGGACTAAGATGTGCCCATGCGTCTTTGTTTACATAAGCACTGCCCAGCAATGGAACCGAGAACGAGGCTGCTGATTTGACCCCTAATCTCGCATCTCATTAAACCCAGGTCAGCATCTCGACTGACAAGCATATGCAGATTCAGTAGCTTGTTTTACAAACGCCAAATATTATTCAGATTATATATTTTTATGTTAACTCTTCTGTCAACTCATTTTGACCAGATATTGTAACATGTCAGTGTCTTTAATATTTTAACTTTATTATGGAATAGTGTGTTAATGTGTCGTCGTCCTCTATAAAGAACATTTGGATGCGTGCCAAGACTGAACGAACTTTGATGCGTGTTATGAACAGCACCAAAACATGTTCACGTGACAAAATTGATATATAAAAGATTTGGAAATATCAGGAAGAATCCTAGACTGGAAGGAAAAGGGATGCTTAAAATTTTACACTTGTATTTTCCTAGGCAGAGATCGAAAATTATCAGTCGACTTGTATGTTTATGTCGATGGACCTACCTGTTATTTGGCCTTTTCTACAGTGTGCACCATAACATCCAAAAAAATTAAGAACAAAAAAATGAAAAATAAAACAAACAAAAAAACAAACAAACAAAAAAGAAAAAAAAACTAAAACAAAAACAAAACAAACAAACTAAAACATGGATTTTATTTGAAGATCAGAGACACTTAGTCGTGAGAAGTGCATTTTACATTTGGCAAGCATCTTTATTCATCTGATTCATTTTTGTATCCTCACTACCATTTGTCGAATGTTCCGAAAACTTCGCTGATCCTGGTTTGTTGGATCTGTCTCCCTTTCCAAATTTCGCCACAGCAATTCAAAAAAAAAAAAAAAAACAGTTCGCATCTTGAACCAATTCAAATAATATAAAGGCTACTGTAAGTATGTGGCGTTTGCGTATATTATGCACCTTAAGGCCTTGTCCGTTTATACATATATATATACACACATACACACACTCTCTGTCTCACACACACACACACACACACATATATATATATATATATATATATATATATATATATATATATATATATATATATATATATTAAGTGAATGGTTGTTAAAATAACACAGGTGCTGGTCATAAATCAAAGTATACTAGAGCTTTGGTTGTTGATGTTTTAGCTTGGTGAGGCCACAAAAAGAAAATTCCCAATTATAACTTAGAATTAACATCTACGAATTGTTTTCTCGCAGTCACAAGCTCGTTAACCCATAATAGGAGGAATTCATATCACTTCGGACATGTTCTTTCTATTGATGTCACTAGGCAACAGACGTATGTTTCCACCATGATGAGGGCACTCTCAGCAATTTTTTTATGAGAAGCCAAGAACATTACACTTTTTTCTCCTAAACAAATGAAAACTTCTGACCATTTTGGCCAACATTTGGTGCTTTGAACCCCACGAAGGACTTTTGTTAGGCGTTTTCGTTCGCAGATTGCTATTTTTTATTACAAGAACACATTTTCCACTTCAAAGTACATGAACGTGCCCTCCTTCCTGTCAAATTACTTGTTGCAGAATAGTGGACAGCACAAGACCACAGTTACTTAATTATCACGAATTTCGCGACCAGATTAGCAACTTTGTGACAGTGACCTGAGTGACTTGTTTGACAGACTTACTGCCCTTTGGTAGACTTATTGTCGTTTGGCAGACTTACTGCCCTGAAAAGTCATTTCTGCACATTAATTCAGGAACATTTTATCTATATTTTTGGCACAGTGCTATAATCCTCTATAAATAAAGTATAAAGTGGCCTGGATGATCTGTGTCAAAACGAAGAAATCCATTTTACACCAAGCACTTTTTGTCGTCAGAAAGCGAAGGCTTTTTCAACAGTTTGTGGAGCCATACATACTGAAAATAATCTTCATTCTTAATATAAATTCAAAACTATAGTTATTATTATCATCATCGATCTATTTCACTGATATTGATTGTAATTTTCTGTGTAATGTAAATAAGCTGTTAAGGATGTGCATGTACGTAAACGATTCACGCGACCGAGAATTCGTGATCACAATATTCCAAACAAAACTGGCATGACAAAACCCCAACAGATTAACGGTTTTGTAATATATACCCGACTATAGGAATGAACTATGATGTGCCATTTCATGTTATGTAATACTGAGGCTCAAAAGATTCCCATTTCAGTACAAATGATTCGTTACTTAAGACAAATTTTCCTGATTTTTTTTCTGAAATTTAAAAGAAAAATTTTTGTTCGCAATGAAATGTGAAAATGTTGATACAATATACATTATTGTTTTTGGGTTTTTTTTACTTTGTAACGGCACTTACAAGCTCAGTTAAGGTAAGGAAACGTAAGATAAAGTAATTTTTTACGTCAATTTTACAAATTTAACACGAACGGTACAGAGCTTTTGTCACCGAAAAATAAATTCATGTACATCGAGATATAATAGTGCCCTGACATTTACAATCAAACATGATGGACGGCCGAAAACAATGTAAATATGAAATGGTATATTTCATGACTGTGAAAAGATCCCCTACATAGAGAGATGGGTTGCCAAAAGATGTGAAAATATAAACATGATAATGTACATGATAGTATGTTACAAATTGTCCTTTTCACTAAATTTTTATGATGTTACAACGGCCAAACAAGTCATTTACATGGCATTTGTGACAACATTTAATGAACAGCACCACACACGACAAACAAACAATGGAATGAAGCATATTTACACAAAACATGTGTATAAAACTCTTGGCGGCATGTTAAGTCTTATTTGACAAAGACCTTAAAGGGGCATACTCATTTTGATTGGCAGGACTCACACCATGGCTCCAGATTCTTCTCAGTCAAGTACATTATTATTATTATTATTATTATTATTATTATTATTATTATTATTATTATTATTATTATTATTATTATTATTATTATTATTATTATTATTATTATTATTATTATTATTATTTCTATTATTATTATTATTATTATTATTATTATTATTATTATTGTTGTTGTTGTTGTTGTTGTTGTTATTTTCATATTATGACGATGACGACGCCGATGATGATGGTGATGACGACGACCATGACGACGACGATGATGATGACGATGACGACGATGACGACGACGACGACGATGATGATGATGATGATGATGATGATGATGATGATGATGATGATGATGATGATGATGATGATGATGATGATGATGATGATGATGATGATGATGATGATGATGATGATGATGATGATGATGATGATGATGATGATGCATGCCATGCCACCCCTTCAGCGTTTTTTTCTTTTGGGTTAGTTAAGTCCTGGATCCATTTGGCTGAGCTCCTTGACAGAGGATTGTGTTTTTCCATCGGTATGCCATAGCGTCATATAAGTATGCGATGTATGAGAATCTCAAATGGCACTGCTTCCATAAGCTTCTGTCAACGTTCGTAAGATATGAAGCTACATCTAGCGGAATCAAAAGAATAATTTTGGGAGGCGTGTTTTTGTTCATCATTCAAAAGGTGTGATATGAGAGAACAATCATAATGTCAATTTTTAGTTTGAGCTTAAAATTTATAAGCATACCCTTTTTAAGTTTGATAATCCAGGACAGCAGAGCAGTCGCTCGCAAGATAGGTGGAACAAGTGTTGTTGTTTATTTTGATGATATGTTAACCTTCTGTCTTATGCAATCCCATGGGTGTCGGCAAGCATTGCCATGCTTAGTATTATGTGTCAGGCGGCATGATCCTCTTTATGACAGTGAAAACAAGAAAACGGCAGCATCATATCGGCATCATGAAAATTACACTGAAGTATATCCAACAGGATATTTGGTGGCACAGGGGACACTGAAGTTTTATCAAACGACCTCAGTAATCATTACCTGGCAAATCCTTTGTGACAAAGCATTCCTACTGAATCTTACTCTTACAGAAAGGTTCATAGCACCGCTACTCGACTGTTCTAACTTGAGATTTACAGTATATAATGGCCAGAATCGTGTGTGTCCATTATTGCACGATGTATGTGGAACCATTCACAAAGTGTCTCTGCTTTCTTCCCAGCATTCAATGCATGTTGTTCTCCTGGTAGCTGAAGCTTTAAGCCATTATATATCTAAGAACAAACGGTACGCTTTTTTCTCATTATACCAGATTATTTTGCCCCTACTTTATGGTGCACGAGATGAAATAACATTGAGAAAATCAATAACTTATACTGTGCATCATTGTATTTCCCCTTACAATATACCATCAGCATACTGGAGAATGAAAGTGGCATTGAAGGAGTGCATTTTGTTATACTATCAACACTGTGTGGAAAGTGGTGAGTTACAAGTACGGGATATCGCTTCTATGAACATGGTCGAACACGACCCATGTAAGTCAATAATATTTCATCACGTCAATCAGCAGAGAAGAGAAAACCTGTTACTATCTTGGCATATAATTGTACCACAACCTTTTTTCATTAAATTAACAGTTCTTTCCATGGATCTGCCCTATTCGGGAAAGCAATGTGTGCTCTCATCATTTGAGATTCGAGATATAAGTTTATTAGTGAGGCACACGGACTCATTAATTGGTCGTTTCTGTGGAAAACCAGGGCACATTGAATTGTGGTCTTCGTCAAACCAAATTACTATGCAGCTTCACCAGCCAGTGGATGAGTTTTTGTTTCCAGTATTCTTACATGTGTTGTATCAGCTGTCACTTTTGCAGCACATTGCAGAAAATGTTAGTTATGGTGTTAATGAAAGTTTGGAAATAAAATTTCACTCGATTGAACGAAATGGAATTATCCCAGATATTATGGGAATTAAATATCATTGGATTCGCAGACAAGAGGAAACCTTGTGTTATGATATTGAAATTGCAGCACACTTGCTTTCGACACAACACAAGCTGCTTGTCCTTTTTGACGGACCAACCATTGAGAACAATAAATTATTAGAGAAATCAATTCAAAATAAGTTGATACTGTCGTTTGAACACCATTTGATTACAATTGGATTTTTTGTAATGATCACAATGATGAATTGGCCTTGGGCAGGATATGGTATGCTTTACGTTGGGATAAAAAACTCCAAATGTCGAAATTTTGGTGAGCCTACGAAGCAAATTAAACTTCCTTTGATGAATAATGCTGCTGAAGTTCTGTCTTTAATGTCTCTTAAATCCTCGTGCTTAAAGGCAGACTTGAAAATTATCATGATTTTTGCTCCATTAGGTACTTATATTAGAGTAAGTGTTCTTCATTACTTTTGGGAGGGTGCTACACTTGATAATTGTCGAGTTGCAGGCTTTGTCATTGTTGACGCTGGAACAACCATTGGACCATTCTGCACAGCATATGGAAATCTTAATAAACAACTGAGGAAATGTTTGTATTTTGTTTCATCTAGCAATAATGTGGGCCTAAAGTATTATAATTATAATTTGAAGTGTATGTGGCATTTGCGGTTGAAAATCACAGTCTCAAAATGTCGTGGCATTCCACAAATCTGTTTCATAACAGGACACAAATATATGACAGGTTTTGTGGTCATATCTGGACAAACTCATACCTCAACATATCCTATAGCTTACAGCCCAGTTTCAAATATACCCTTACGTGAAATGTTTGTCTCTGTAAGGCGCATTAGCAAAAGATGTTTTGTACTACAAAATTTCCCAAGTCTACTTCTGCATGGTAAGCAAGATTTTTACCAGTTCAAGCAATGTCATTTAGTTCTTCGAAGTGGGTCAGCAAGTCCTTCAATGGACAGTTTCACATTAGAGACAAACGTGGTGATGAACAACAAGTATGCTCATCTGTTGAGGAAGTGCATGAAAGGAACCATAAGAACATCTTTTTCCACAATAAGTTCCACTGAAGCTTTTACATGGCAATCATATGATCTTATCACAAAATTCGAAACAATTTGCTATGACTTAACTAGTCCAATCTATATTACAGCAAAAGCATTGACACATTGCATTACACAAGTTATCAAATCTGGGGAAATCGTCCAGCCTAAGAACATATATGGACACTTCTTTTGCATGTCGGCAATTATGAGATGGGATGTCACCAGTGTTATTTTGAATTTGTATAACACTGACAGAGGTAGATGTCCTAATTATTTTGAAATATATCCATGGGCTGGACACTATGATATAACTTTAAAACAGACTTGTCGATCACCATATTCCATCAGAATTTCTGGTATATATGGACGTTCTACCGGTGACTTTCGTCGAATGATAGCTTGTCCTCCAACAATAATATGGTCATGGTTTCAAGTGGACTACAATGTTTTTCAGTGGGCTGTAGATGTACCTTTTAATGAAGAAGGAATGTGGCCATATGTCAAGATTTTCATTTCCAGAATTAAAGAGAACTACCAATGTTTTCTTAATTGCAGCATAGCAATAAATCTATTACAGCCACTGAAAGAAATTCATGAGTTTCCCAAATTGCGAATGGTTTATAAAAGAAAACGTCAACTCCACTCACATTTGCTCCCATTTTTAATCACATTTCGAAACAACAAGTATAATTTTTGGGATGTATTTCACGTTTTCACTTGGAATAAAGCTTCATCAAGATGTAAAGAACTTGATGGTTATTTGCTTGTAATAAATGACAAAACGGAGCTCTTACTTTTGCAACAATATGTGCAGGCCTTTATCCAGCCAATCAGGCCTAGATGGATTGAATTCCTACCGTTACTGCAAGCAAATTTCATATTTATTGGAATGTTGAAGCAGAAGGTTTGTTTGATGGCCATGTAGCATTTTAGTACTTCTTGTTTAATGTGTTCTGAATGATGACATTGTTAGACACAAATGCAACCATTTATCTCAGAAGCAGTCACAGTCTATATATACAAAAGGTCATATAAGTTTGAACTTTGAGCATTGAAGATTTTGGTCCATGAATGTAATTATATATACATATTAAAGGCTGGACCGCAAAGTCTAAATTTTCCTACTGGAGTGCAATAAACCTATATATGGCAAGTGGGTGCTCCCAGCCAGGGCCATGAATGGCGACCAGTGAAACCCCCACTGAGGTGAAGACACATCACATAATTGGTCTACTGCTCTTATCTTACGAGATTTTTATTAAAACAAGACCGTTCCATCCTGTGTGTGGTGCACTGGCATCCAGTAATCTGTGTAAGTCCATGCATTTGGCCATGCTCTGATTACTAAAATGACCAAAACTACAATTTTTACAGGAATTAATGTATTCCAGTTGAATCAAATAGCACGTTAAAGTAGCAATTAGGCAAATAATTTTAACTTGGAGATTTTTGTGTGTACCTGTATGTTTGTGCGTACATACATACATGTAAGGGGCCATCCTGGTCTGAATGCATTTAATCAGGCATTCTATTTTTTTCAGTCACTGCCCTTAACCTCATTATGGATCGCATTCTCTAGTTTTCTAAAGTGGGAATCAGACTCCATAGATGATATACATTGAATGTTGGCTTGAAAAAGAAAGAGACAGAAAAAACAAATGTTCATTCTGCCTGAATTTGTAACATGAGCCTTAAACTTGACAAATCTGCCTTAAAAGTTGCAATATCTTTTTTATTTTTCAGCGAATCTGCCCTTAACCATTCGATTTTTTTGAAGCACATTTTTTCGATCCCTGAAGTATGGACTTTTCTGGGGTTTTTCAATACCCCCGGCATGCAAAAAGTTGGCTGCAGGAAAAAAATACATCTTTGCCACAGAGAAGAATTGATATAGTCCAAGCCTGTTTTCCAATTCTTGTAAAATTATTCGGTTTGATATTTAAAAGCAGATCAGATTCAACATGTTACATGTTCGTATGATGACGATGATGATGATGATGATGATGATGATGATGATGATGATGATGATGATGATGAAGCAAGAAAATTACAGAACCAATTATTTCATCAACATCTGTGCCAAAGAGAAGGATTGATATAGTCCATGCCTGTTTCCCAATCCTTGTAAACGTAATAAGTTTAATTTTTAAAACGAAAATCAGATTCAGCATATTACATGTTCGTCAGTAGCAGCAGCAGGTGATGATGATGATGATGATGCTGATGATGATGATGATGATGATGATGATGATGATGGTGGTGGTGGTGGTGGTGGTGGTGGTGGTGGTGGTGGTGGTGGTGATGATGATGATGATGATGATGATGATGATGATGATGATGATGATGATGATGATGAAGCAAGAAAATTACAAAACTTACCATTTCATCAACGCCATTAATATCACTAAGTTACCATGTTAAGGGTGCACTAAAGAATTAATGCGCGAAGTTTTAGGGTCCGAGTGAGTGCCACTGAAAAGTTAGCATGGTACATGCATTCAGTGATCTTCAGCAGATGTTATTTCAGAGGAAGACCAATATTGTGTGTGTAGTTGAGACCCACAGTATATTTGCTGTCAGATACATAAGTTTTTTTAACTGAACCTTCCATCAGGTGAAATGTATTAATGCATAAAATATATGGTTCTGTTTTGTCAATTTGTCTTTAATTTGTCTGGTGACCACCAGGTGTCATCTTTGTACAGCCATAAAAAAATTTCCGCCGAAAGCTTTTTTGAAATTTGATCAAAAATTGACTGCCTCAATCCTGTACTTTTATTGCAATATTTTGTTTTTCCTTTAAATATTACTAAAAATATTATGGGCCTGTAAATACAGCAAGATTAACAAAGAAAAGTATAGGCTTTCTAATTCTTTAGTGCACCCTTAATGGTAATCCCTAAGGTCAGATTGGTATTGTGGCCTTTTTGTCTATCTCATTTATATATATATCAGAGCTAAACACTAAAAAAAGCACAGTAAAGGTTTAGAAATCTCACTACTTAGACATTTCCTTGTGGATACTATCAAACGTTTGAAGTAATGTGCCAAGAATTATGCCAACCACAGCCCAGACTCCTCTATCGAGTCTGCACCCCAGGGTGTCGCTGATTTTTACCACTGGCATGCTGACCACACTGCCTTAATATAAAAACTCATTTATAACCGTCGACCATGACAACATGCGACTGCCAATCAAAGAAAAATATTAAAAATTCAACTGGTTTTGGTGAATATATTTTTTAGAAATGCATATTTATGAGCCACATGTTAAAAGAATAATCATGAATATTGTTCTTATACGGTTATATGAGTGACGATGTTTTCCTTATTCTCCATGATTATTGAAAACTGGTTCAAAATTTGGCAGCACTCTTCATGCTAATATGACCAATGGGGGATTCCATACTGGTCCATGTGGCCCTTTTTATATGTGCTGTCCAGCCTTTAAATTAAAAATTAGATCACGGTCAAACATATTGTATAGAGACAAAAGCATTGAACACTCAAATTTATCTAATTTTGTCGCCTGCATTGCTTTACAGTGTAACTTAATGTAGGAATGAGTGTCCTTGCAGCACTTTCAAGTGTACCTTTGAAATGTATATCTTGCATGTAAACAGTATGTTTCACATATATATATTTCACATTCATCTCAAGAATTCAAATGTTCTACAACACTTCCATATGTTTAACACCAGAAATCCATCAGGCATGTTATAAGTTCTTTATGCCTATTCCGGTAATTTTACGGCTTATTTTTGAAATATCAGTACAGAACATTGAGGAACTGTACATTCATTTTTACTAAATCCCATCCAATAAATAATTTGTGGAAGCAGTTATATTAGCCCAAAGGACAAAATAAGGCATTCACCACCTAAAAACTAAAAAGTGATAGGCCTACCAGGTCTCTTTTTATTTTTGGCAGAAGTAATAAAAGTTTATGTTTTGGGTGGTTAGGCATATACATTATGGAAACACTATAGTCTGTAGTTAACGACGAATATTTCAAAGACTGAGAGGACCGGTTTAAAACCACTAGATACCTTTTACTGGTGACTGCCTGTCTCAAGTCAGGAGTGAAATTTGTTTCTTTGCATTGGTATTGGAAGATGAATGTCGATGCTTTGGCAACTCTAAAATCTCTTTGCTGTCATTGTTGGGTTGGGAATTTATGAAAATGGATCCTGTTTTTCTGCACTATTACTTTCTCTGTTGCATTGGCTATTCTGATTAGATTCAGATATAGAACCACTAATTATTTTCCCTGAAACACGCACGATTTTCTTTGGCATGGATTTCAATGCCTAAAATCTATGCATTTATATGTAAGATCCTTCGTTTCATAAATCCATCTTACGTAATATCACATCTGGACAAATTTCAATAGTTCGAATACAGCAATAACATGTAGGTGCTGAAAAAATTATTGACTTTCTTGATTATACATGTACATGTGTTTATCTCTCTCTCTCTCTATCTATCTATCTATCTATCTATCTATCTATCTATCTATCTATCGATATATATATATATATATATATATATATATATATATATATATACACATTAAATGTATGTGATGCATCGGCCTTTTATTGTTATGCAATATTGCATTTAAGGACGGAAAGCTTGAATGGATCAACAAGGATCCAGTCGTGTTTTTAGTAAATAAGGATATCAGGCTATCTCCGCAAGTATCACATCGTCTTATACGATACAGATATTCCTATGTTAAAAAGGGGCAACACGGTTTACTATTAGGTCCAGATTCATTGAACTCGTTTATGAAGTCTCAAAAACTTAAAACAAATACATCCGAAGAAAACAGATGTGGCGCAATGTCATTTTATTCATATCAGGAAAGTGCTCATTGGTTCCTACTTCCCTGTGCTCAAAAGCTACAAATTGTTACATTCATATGTGAAGCACCAATAAATAACAAAACCACATTTGAAATGAAACAGGTTATAGTACTTTTGCAGAAGACCTGTGAAAAAGGATGGTTTGAAGTACACGGCACATGCGTTCAACTTTTTATTACCAACAATTCTATTAAATTTACATCAGCTCACCAAATCTGCTCAAATATTGGTGGCTATGTTGCTATTGTGTCTGAAGACTTAAAACTTAAAGGACTAAGAAAGATGTGGACACAGTTACCATTGGGAATTTCTCTTATTGAAAGGCCAGGAAGATCGAACGCTCCTCTGGGTCAGAACATTAAGGACATTGTAAGAATGCTTACAAATAAAACATGTAAATTTCAAACATTTTTCCACCTAGTAAACAACTGGAAGTGGACCAAAGCAGGGTGGAATGTATGGGTAATTTCAAAACAGAAGCTTCAATTTTCAAGGATCTCACCTGAGCCTCTTGTAACTAGAAATGAATGGAATAACTGGTATAGTTACCAGGCAAAAATGTCATTTCTAGGCATTTCATGCCAAAATTGTGTTGACCTCCCAATAATATTTGGGTTTAAGTTCGATACATTTGGATATAACAATCTGGGAAGATATATGACATCAAATGGAGTTCTTTGTGAGAGACTCCAGAAAAGATGGCAGGAAAAGTGCAAAAGCAGCCATTTTCAGTGCGAGAACAATGAGTGTGTACTGGGTCCCCACGTGTGTGATGGACAGGAACATTGTACAGACGGGACAGATGAGACCAGATGTGCAAGTATTTGTAGCGTCAATAAAAAAGGGTATTCTGTGGTGCACTGTTCAAGATCATGTCATCCAGTTAACTGCACATGTGCTGGTCTGTATTATCAATGTTCAGGAGGAGGGTGCATCCCTTTGTCAAAATTGTGTAACTCAGAGACTGACTGTCCATCAGGAGAAGATGAAAGGAAATGCGCACATGTCACAGGTGACAATTTCCACCTTCAGGACAGTTTAAAATATAGATTGAATAGTGACAATCGAGCTCTACAACCAAGTAAATGTGACAGTTCGCTATGGATTCCCTGTGATGAAACTAACAACGAATCTTGCTATCCAAGATCATGTATCTGCATGTACAATTTGAATGGAATGGGTCTCTTGACGTTTTGCACAAATGGCAAACACCTTGCAGGATGTAGAAATGTTAAATGTGGTCATATGTATAAATGTCCTGGTAGCTATTGCATTCCAATACACAGAATTTGCGACGGTAAATGGGACTGCACTGGTGGTCTTGATGAAACGAGATGCAACAACTTTACCTGCCCTTTTCATTTACGATGCAGGCGCGAACCAATTTGTGTCCATGTAAATGAGGTCTGTGATGGCTCTATTGACTGTAGACTATCTGATGATGACGAGGAACTATGTCATACAGACAGGTGTGTGCTTTCTTGTCAGTGCAGAGGATACGTAATGATGTGTAGAGGGCAAAATCTTACTCAAATTCCCAAGGAAATTTGGAATACTAAAGCAATTGATCTCAGCCTGAACAAATTATCTTTTGTAAACAGGTATAAATTCACATACTCGTCTCTCCTAAAATTAGTTGTTCTGGCAAACGAAATTATGATGATCAAACCAAAGAACTTTGCATTTTTCCCATCATTGATGTATCTGGACATAAGATACAATTATTTGAAGTCATTGCCGTTCCAAGCATTTTACGGTGTGAGATACTTATGTGTGCTTTGGCTTATGGGTAACCCAATTAAAACAATATGGAATAGTGCTTTTGCACATAGTTTAAATCTTGAGCAGCTAGATCTGTCACAACTGAACTTAGATTACATATCACAAATGGCGTTCAATGGTTTTGAAACACAACTGCTTAACTTATCATGCAATAAAATAAAATCGATGCCCAGATCACTGAGCGGTATCAGACACCTAACCGTGCTAGATCTTAGAAAGAATTATATTGAGAGAATGTCATGTACTGTACTATCCGAATTAAGATATTTAAAAGTTTTTTGGGGTGACCATGCACGTTTTTGTTGTGCTTTAGCTTCCGTTGTTGACTGCAAACCAAGGCACCAGTCAATTCCTCTTTGCAGACCATTACTGGTATTTCAGCCGGTCAGAGTAGTCACTCCATTTATTGCAATTGTTTTACTCATAATTAATATTTGTGCATTGTATTTTAATTTGCGTCATTCCAAATTCAAGAAATCCATCTTCTACACAAAGTTCTGTCTTGTACTTTCAGATTTATGCATCGGTATTTATATGATTATAATAAATGCAGCTGACATAAATTTTGGTGAAGATTACCATTTCTTTGATATTGACTGGCAATCAAGCATATGGTGTTTATCAGCTTCTTTCATTGCAAGTTTCTCATCATCAATGTCGATGAATACAATGATGATTATTACCATTGAGAGAGTCATGGGAACTGTATTTGTGTTCAAAACAAAAGCATTTTTTAAGCGTACATATTCGGTGAAGTTTCTTTTCTTCTCTGTCTTATTTTTTATGATACTGATATCTCTTTCACTCTATGAGTTTCTGTCGTCAGCCTCATCCGGATACCAACATAGACGGGTGTGTTTGCAATTGAGACTTAAATCTGAAGATGGATTTTCTGAATATGCCAGGATAGTCCTTTTCCTTTTACATACAGTGGCAATCTTTATTGTTTTCATCGGTCACTTGACAATGGTAAAGGCTGAGAGATACAGTGCCTCTAGAGTCAGGCGTCGACAAACAAATTCAAAATTGTTGGTACACTGTATAATAATTTGTTGTGAAGTTGCACTGCACTATATTGGCGTGTTATTGATACCGCGTATTTGGTTGTTGTACGAGGATATACCTTTTTACATGATTGCTGCAATAATAATCTTCTTCCTTCCTTTGCATAGTTTGACCAATCCATTTATATACAATCCTTTTGGGCAAATCATTTGCACGCAGTGTGCACGTAAGAAAAAAAATGACCAGCGTTCTTAATTTATTAGTTTCTCGTAAAAATGACAGATAGTACTGCACTGAGTATGATTAATACATGACACATCAACAGGTGTCTGTAGCCTTAATATTGTAGTAGTAGTTTTGGTTATGGTGGGTTTAATGTTATGATTTATTCATTTATCAATACATTATATGAATTCAAATAGACATTAACTGTCTTTGAACAGTTATGATCTCCTTGGTAAAATTTGTTTTAATGATGTACATGGGTAAAAGAGATTCAATTTTCAATATATGATAACAGATAAAATAAATATATTTTACGGATATTAAGCTTTGATTCCCTTTTTTTTGTTATGTCCTATGAACCATAATATTGGCCCATCAAAGGCAATAAGCAGGGCTCAGGCCACCAGGAGAAGACTGAGCCACTTTTAATTTTGTGGACAGGTGTCTTTTATGTAATGTCAACTTTTAGAGCGAGCTTGTGATAATAAGTTTCTTTTCATCTCACCTTGTAACCTAGGCTGCGGCAGGGAACCGGTGACTATGACGTTGAGCTGAGGACCAATTATATAGACTAGCCCATCCACCACATAATAATTGCACTTAATAAACCACCAGGTACTTACAGGCACGACCCTAAAATTCACCAGACCGTCCGTTTTCTTATTCTATCTCATAAATTTTATTAATTGCAGGATATCTATAATGTACGGAGCCCCAAAAGGAACACGAAAGAAAAAACATTTGTTAGTTTCCTCGCAATAATATCGGGTTCCCTTGAAATAATTATTTCGTTCTTTCGCAATACGAAAAACATTTATTTATTTATGTCCCTTGGCTGACTAAATGTAGAGCCCCAGAGAGGGCATGGAAGGAAAATAATTTTATTTGGTTCCCTCCCAATAATATATCGTTCCCTCGCAATATTTTTTCCCTCCCTAAAAAATAATAACTTCGTTCCTTCGAAATAATTACTTCGTTCCCTCGCAAAAATTATTTCGTTCCCTCGCAAGATTATTTCGTTCCCTCGAAATAATTATTTCGTTCCCTCACAATAAGATATTGTTCCCTCGCAATATCATTTCGTTCCCTTGGAATCATATCGTTCCCTTGAGGGGGATAAAATAATCAATTCAAGCGAACGAAATGATCGTTTCGAGGGAACGAAATAACTATTTCCAGGAAACGAAATAATATTGCGAAGGAAGGACATATTATTGCGAGGGAACGAAATAATTATTTCGAGGGGACAAAATAATATTTCCAGGGAACGACACAATTATTGCGAGGGAACGAAATAATTGTTGGGAGCGAACGGAATATTGAATTTTTTTCTATTTCCTCTCTGAGGCTCCAGTGGTACCTGTTTTTGTGGGAATGGATTTTTATGTCGTTCCCACGCAATAATATTGCGAGGGAACGAAACAATTATTGCGTAGGAACGAAACATTTTTCTTCTCTCGTGTTCCCTTTAGGGCTCCGTAATGACGCATATACGTTAATATTTTATGAATTTTCATTTCACAAAGAAGTGATTATTACATACACACTGTGATAAACTAGATGAATGACCTGATTTAATCAGGTTGAATATATCAGTACACTAACGATCAATGATTTAAGATCTGAAACTATAAGCCTGTGTAATCACCAGCTTGTGGTAAGTACATGGCAAACTGGTGACACCCATGCAATGATTTTGCAATATAAAAAGTACCATTAGGATGCTGTACATTGGCTTTACGAGTATGTGTGTATATAAAAGGCCCGTAATGTAAAAACCGTACAAAGGGGGCAGTGGAAATTCTTTGCTTTATTTGGCAAGTCCCCTGGGAAGATAATCTGGAGGGCTAGCACTTTCAAAGGTAAGATTATTTTCCCTGGCACTGCAGAAAGACCCATGATCTTCATACCCGACATTAAATTTTGTACTGAGAAATGACCCCTTTATTTTTTAAAATAGTATTTCCGTTGCATTTCTCGGTCAATCAACTATAATGTATTTTGTTCTACGCTTAAAATGGTTTGTGAACACATATTCACACTACTATAAGGTTCAAAATAGAATATCTTGCAGCAACTTTCCCTCCGCATGGTTCGAGGTTAATGCCAAAATCCTCACACAAATAACCATGTGGGTCCTTTCCAATGGATAACAACCATTTTAGGGTGATTACTCGTGTCAATGTGTTAGTTCATCGCAATCCCATCTCGCCTCATGGCTCAATGAAATGTACTTAATGGAACTAAATATGCAAATCGTTTAGTTTCAAGACACTCCATTTCAAATTAAGGCTAAATGCGCCCGACAAGCATATTAGTAGCACACTATACCAGGCAGTACTGTAGATAATTTCAAAATTTTGAAAACCATGTGAAATTAGTAATTATCTCTGACAGCATACTCTTCATAACACTGGCAGTCCATGACTAGTATTGGAAGTCTACATGCCGATTGTAAAAGTAATTGGTGAACAATTTTTGAGTACACATGCTTTGAACAGGATACAACCGATATTAATATTAACATTAATAACCAATTGGCATATATGATATTGATCAATACGAATCTTGAACAATTCGTTGACAGTCTTAAGATGGAAGACGATTCGCTTACTGAAAGTTATGAGTAGAGGCCAAGGCATGATACCTTCTCGTAATGGATGAAAGCAACCCAACGAGCAACATTGGAGAAGCCAAAATTACAACCACATGGAAAATTTATGCTGAAAAATCTAACCCAGTGCAAATAATCAGAAGGGACATTTATAAGACGCGACCCGGTTTGATTTCACAGCGACTGGCATTGATGGTTTAGAGAAGCGTTCATGGGCTTTTTTTCTGTAACTGACCACATAGATTTGTGTCAATGTGCATGTCAGTCATCATTGAATCAAATACAGTCATAGCATCATTCCACATGAACAGCAGAGACAATTTGACAGTTTCCCCAACTGGATCGCTCGAAAACTCTCACGTACCTTACTTGTGCGTATCATGCCTGCAATCGTAGTCTATCACGCAACTCTTGCTCCAAATAGTACTATTTTTTCGAGAATTTGGCCTCTGCTGTGTCAGCACTAAATTCTCATATTCGTGATTTTCAAGCAGCCTGTAAGATTCCTGGTAGGCGCATAGCTGTTCGGGTTAGGTGCGTGGGGCTGGCTACGTTACCTGCTTATTGGCTGTCGCTGTTCGAGTGTTGCCTTGCTTCGGTGGGGCGGCCTACGGCCGCTCGTGGCCGGTAGGTGGGTGGCGGGTTTGCCCCCCCCCCCCACACACACCTCTTTATCCTGTTTTTATGGATAGTGTTTTGTTGTATACACTCCTATCTGTACACTTTACTTAGTTACCTTGTCATTATTTTGTAATTATTTTCTCAATGAGTCATTTTTCTTTCCAACCTGAGTTTTGTATCGCTATTTTTGTGTTTTCTCTTGTGTTCAAGTTTATGCATATTTCGATGCATTTGTTCGCACTTCCATTTCCCCACCCTTGAGGGTTCAATAAAATATTATAATGTACATGGGTATTGTATGTGAAAGTTCCACTTGTTTGTTACACCTGTCTTTGGTGTGCAGGGCAACTGAGGTAATCCATCGGAGCACAGCCTTTAATGGGACATTGTGTGAGATTTCTGCTGGTCCTGAACATTTTATGTCTTCCTTAATTTGAACGCAACACAAGCAGGATAGCCACAAAGTAAACCAGTAGGACTGTAACATGTTTGCATATTCGCATCTTTTCCCTGTCCACTAACACGTTTACGGCATGCCGCCTGTTTTCGCGGCGCCACCATGATACCAGTCTCGTTTTGAGCCGTTGCTACCTTTAGCCATGTGACCAACCGGTAAGTATGATTGACGGGTGGCATTGTTCTGCTGGGCGGCTGACAACCAAAGGGATGACACGTGGAGGTTAAGATGTCCATATGCCCGCGTGTTTGTTTGTTTGTTTGTTTGTTTGTTTGTTTGTTTGTTTGTTTGTTTGTTTGTTTGTTTTTTCTACGTTTTCCTCATATTTTTACTTTAGACAGGAACTTGAAATGCTGCCAACTTTCAGAAAGGACGTTTATCATGTAAAGACCGTTTAAATCCCAAAATCGCCCATGCAAAGGTTCTTGATGTCTTGCCTGTCCTTAGTTGAAACATATTTATTCAGGAGAAAAGGCGATTGGGAAAGAGGACCCAGCCCTATATGAATCCCTGTCGCCAGACAAGGAGAAAGAGAAGTGGAGACAAGTTACAACAATGAAACACCACTATCTGAATGAACACCACTGCACGCAGACAGATAGAACGGCAATGCCACATAAAAAGAACTGCTGACAGGACAAGACGTCACAGACAGGGAAAGATAATGGGGTATGCCAGCATGAGCAGGCACTACTTCACCACCCGTATTAACGACTATTTGTACCAAATCATGTTACAGCTTCAGGCCTACCTGTGGATCTCATGTACGATTGTACAGCGTAAAAAGTTTTCGTTTTCTTAAAAAGTACAACTTTCAGAGCCATATAATAAAGCTTGCACTGTGAATAGAACAAATTGAATTACGCTATTTTGCAATCTATCTCGTTCCTCGATAAAATTTGCACATTTGAAAAAGTGATGAAAAACATCATTTCAAGTAACACAGAAACACGTGGGTGAGTCAGCGAGAGTATTTTAAAAGAAATCTGCTTTGAGCATGCTACACTTCATACTTAAAAGGGCATGTAAACCGTAATTTTTCCAGACCCAATGTAAAGTAGTGGACTATATTTAGGCTTATTTTGATTGAATTTAATTTTCAATTGGTCTAGAAACTCGCCATCACGAGTGGCAGGTGTAAAATTGTTCTAGAGACGAACAGCTGAAAGAAAAGGGATGCATTGAATTAATAGGCAAGGGCAAGAACAGAAGGTTCAAGAACTGCCTAAAAGAGAACGCTGCAGTCAGTGGAGGGCTAGGGTTGTGTATTCCCATTACTTTACATTGTAATTTGCAACTTTATAACTTGAAAACTACTGTACATAGAAACGCAAAATTTCAGACAGTATATCTAGATGCACAGCTAAATATCTCACAAAAATCATATAAATACAGCTACATAAGTGACTACTTAATGTAAGTTTACTTCGACATACAAACTAATGGGAATACACAGCTCTATCCCTCAAAATGTTTGTGTATTCAGTTGTGTTTTGGGGTGAATACACAACTTAGAGCTAATTCTGACTTTCCTATTAGTTCGTGCCCGAATTAAAGACAAATTGTATCCAAATCTTCCGGTTTACCTGTTTCAATGCCTGGCGGAAGTTGGCAATAAATCTGTCAAATAGTGCGGTTCATCGCCCTTGAATTTTTTTGTAAAACATAATCAGTTTAATTTTGCTTCTTTTGTCCAACAATTTTTTTTTTCGAAACCAGATTACTGATATATTTGATCGTGATTCGTTCCAGCTGTCGCTCCTGAGACGACTCTTGTAGCTGCTAGATTGACTTTTTTCTGGATGCTCACAGTCGCTACCATAATTACACCCATCCCACACAACAGACCCGGACTCCAAAAATTGCCGTACAAAGGAGAAATATAGGAGTTTCCAGAGATGATCTGCTTAAACAATATTGTAGATGTTTCATAGTGTTAATCATTTTTTTGCCTTTGATGGTCAACTCATGAATATGACTTGTCCAGCTGAAGTCAGATCGTATCAATAATCCCAAGTGCTTATCTTGTGGTTTATTCTGTAAAAAACAAGTCAGAATGAAGACGTGGAAGTCGTTTCCTTGATAAAATCATACTACTGGTTTTAGAAGGATTAAATGATACTAACCATTTGTACGCCCAATTTTGAGAATTCAACGAATTTGCTGCAACTACCGGATCAGGATCAACAGTGATAAAAAGAACTGTAGCATCGGCAAATAATCGGATGGAAAAATTTACAACGTTACCAATATCATTAATATATATCGAGAATAAAAGAGGACTTAATACTGATTTCCTGTGTGACGCCTGCTTTGATTCGGCTTCAAGGCGACTCCCCTGCCCCCCCCCCCCACCTCCCCCACTTTCACAACAACATGCTGCTGTCTGTCCTCTGAATAGTCGGCAAACCAGCTAAGTAGAGGACCATCGATAACCTCATTACGTTATTAAGCAATTAACCTGGGTAGTATACAGGCCTCAGTAAATGTCACAGAATATAATTCTAACTTTTTTTCTGAGGGTCCACAGCCTGGCAAAAGTGATGGTATAGGTAAATTAGTTGATAAACCATGTTTCGGCATGAATAAATCCTGACTGATTTTCGGACAAAACAGCATTGTTCCGGATAAGGTTAGGAACATATTTGACGAATACTACATTCTCAAAGACTTTGCGTACAATATAAAGTAAGGAAATAGGTCTGTAGGTGTGACAAGACCTCGGACCACCCTTTTTCCATAATTGGTACTACGTTTGTTTTTTTCCATTCAGACGGAAATTTATGACAATCCCGCGAGAAGTTACATAATTTAGTTAGCGACTTAGAAATAACTGAGACACCTTCCTTCAACAAACGTGCGTTTATTCCATCTGGTTGTGCTGACGTCAAGGGTTTCCAATATGTTCTGTACTTCAATTGTATTAACAGTGATAGTCTGTAAAAATTGGAATTTCACTGCTCAAAAGGAGGGCGATAAATTGGAGTCATCCACTGCAGACTGCGATACAAAAAAATCGTTTAAAAGTTGTGCCTTAATTTGTTTTCCGTTACTGTTTGGTTTCCGTGGCAGAGTGATGGGATATCGAAATCTTGGTGTTTATTCAAAAAGAATTCTACAGTCTGCTAACAACTCTGTTTTTTTTTCCGTTGTTGAATTTACAGAATCTTCCAGTCGGTGGTAATATGCTTTCTCTGCCGATCTCAATTCTTCAATAAATGTGTTTCGTAACTGTCGAAAATAAGGCCACGCGTGTTTTTTGTTTTTTTTTTTTTTTTGTTTTTGTTTTTTTTTTTGTTTTTGTTTTTGTTTTTGTTTTTGTTTTTTTGGCGTTTTGTGAATTCGAAAAATCTTGCGTTTTAAGTACGAAAGAGTTTGTGTACCAAGGTACATCGTCTGGTCTGATAGTGACCTCCTGATGGGGAACACTGTCTTGAGTACAGCTTAAACTCCGTCAGTCACTAATAGCATCGATATTGTCCGAATCAAAGCAGACCTTCCAGTCTATATATGATGCATTTTCTCTAATCACGACAAAATTTGCATTATTATAATTCCATACACATCTTTTGTAACATGGAGACTCCTTGCGCCTAAATAATAAATTAGCACCAACTATGCAATGGTCACTGTTCGCAACTGGAACGGTGACATGTACGCTTTGAACATAATTTGGGATATTAGTATTAATTTGATGAAGACATGAGGAAGTTGTTTCAGTTTTTTGAGTTGCCTCATTGATATGAACTGTAAGAATAATTACATTACAAAAATCAATCATTTTTCCCATGATTAGTGTGGGGATCTGCGTTTATGTCTGCAATTGCAGAATGATAATATTGGTCAACTCTAAAATTGATTGACGAATTGATTCGAAATTGCATGTCACCGTTTCAGTTGCGTACAGTGACCATTGCGTAGCTATCTATCAAACTTTCAATTTGTTTTTGCATAATAACACTTTTCAGGGCACAAAAATAAAAAGTTTTATTTGAGTAACTAGACAACCTGTCCTGAACAAAAATAAAGAAACAAGAGGGCCCTGTGAACAGTCCATGCTCAGGTGACCTTAATATTCAAGCGAAAAGTTGTGGTCAAGGGGTTCCAAAAGGTATTTCTGTGCAATTTCGAATAAATTCGTCAATCAATTTTAAAGTTAACCAATGTTATCATTTTGCAAAACAAATAAAATGATAATAATAAAACATTAAAACAATTACTGGAGTTTGACCATGTGAACAATCGTGATAGAGTCCCACCCAAGATACACCCACCACCCACGCTTGAAGTTAATCTGGCTGACTATTTAGTATCGAAGTTGAAAAATTAGTTAAAAATCATAAATCTATTGCATCACCAGCTAGTGAACAGCTTTCTTTGACCATTCCGCAATGAACATTTTTATAAAGTTTCCGCACAATCTGAGTGACGTTTCCTGAGAAGTCGAAAAGAGCAAAAACACACTATGTGTGAAAAGGTTACAAAAAACTGGTAGCGACACCTGTTGTACAAATTTAGATCTAGGGGTGCCTTGAAGTGTTCCTCCCTATGCAATTACGAAGCCATTAGTTTGGCGGTTTTGAAAAAAATATTAAGATTGATACCCCAAAAAATCATGAAAAATCTACGAAATGAATGGAAAGTGACCGTTTGAATAACCTTGGCAGAGACTTAGTAGCCAAGATGCAAATATTCTCCTCACCTTTGAAATGGACGGACGTGATGAAATCGAAAATGTCAACTACTATTCCAATCCCTATTGACTTACATTGTAATCAATAGGAATGCAATAATTAACCAGCAAGTACCCATATTAAAAATTCGTTAAAAATCAGGAATCCAGAGCGGCATCATTTAGAAAATACCTTTGTTTGACCGTTCCTCCGGGTATATTTTCGCCAGGTTTCCGCTTAATCTGAAGGCGGTTTTGAAGAAGAAGAAGAAGACAGAGAAAACACACAAATTCGTATACAGACCGATACACGGACGACGCAGCACCACATTTTCTATAACCTCAGCTGAGGAAAAATACAACAAGGATACAACAACCTACTTTTGTTCTATGTAGTATTTATTTTTGGCCACAGGACATACATCATTCAACAACTTCATCAAAGTTGCAAAATGAGCAACTGCTTGAAAAGTAGAAAGGATAGTACGGGATATGTTCGTGTTCATGCAGTATAAGTTGTATTGAACCAGCTTCCTCTGAATTGTATACTAATCTACAACTCCTACAAAGTGTTGAAATTATACGATCAAATGTATTCCTCATTAAAGGTCACGATCATGCATAAGGTTATCTGAATAGATATCTGCATGTAAATATGTTTATATACTTTTCGAACAAATAACGCTCCTCATTATAAACTGCAAGTGATTCTTTTTGTCATGCAAAATGCCAAACGTTGTGAGTTTTCAAACTGTTTAACGATTAAGCCACACTTCATTTAACATGTTAAACCAGAATGTTATATTACCGTGTGGAAGAGCTGGAGTTTCTTTCCCTTGTCTTTTCTAGGGTTTGTTGTTGTTGTTGTTGTTGTTGTTGTTGTTGTTGTTGTTGTTGTTGTTGTTGTTGTTGTTGTTGTTGTAAAAAGTGTAAACATGACGCTTTTCTAGAAATCTTCCCTCTTCCGCAGGCTGTGAACAGTACTTTCCTGCATTTCAATAAAATCATAGTACAAAATAGTTGGTAATTGGGCAGTACATATGTACTGGAGAAATGCAGCAACGAGTTACTGTTTCTTTTTGACCTTTGGTCATTCTACCTTACACAAAAAGTAGCTTATATAGAAATTCATGTCTACACCAATTCCTTTCATGTATACCAGGTGTTCCTCTGATATTCATCTGATATATTGGATTCATGCAGGCTCTTCATTTATGGCCTACAAGTATGACCTATTTACAAATGGATAAAGTTGGTATGGTTGACTTGCTAGGAGAGTGTACACTGCATTTTATAGTGCAAAGGTCCCACTTAGCACAGGTGTTTCATAGGGCAAAATGAGAAAAAAATCCAAGAGATACTCTGTCTCATCTAATTAGTATATATTATACTAATTAGCACATGAAAGAATGAAGTACATAGCTTCAAGGGAAACGTGTGAGTAGTCGCAACTGGCTAATTTTAGAGTCATAAATCCATTTTGGGGGTTATTTTGACATAAGCATCCATTTTGACCTGCATACCCAAGATGACCGCTAGATACTTCTTTTCCTCCGGCACAGTGCCTCACTTTAGACATGTATGAGCTAGGAACATGTATTGTTGGAAGGGGAACTCAGCACTGGCATTGCATTGGTGATTGAATGTCATTAATAGTGCTCACAGTTCCCTAATGAGCATAGATTATGCTAATTAGCACCTGAAAGAAAGTGGTATGTAAAGTCATTAGCTTTGGCACAGAAGGGAATGTGTGAAAAGGCGCAACTGGCAAATTTGAGGGTCAGGAATCCATTTGCGGGGTTATTTTGACAATTGGCAGCCATTTTTACCCTTAAAAACCAAGATGGCCGCTGTAAATTTTCTTTTCTTCTGGTATCATGCAGCACTGAATAATATACTTTATTTCTTTTATAACAATTGAAAAAGTAACCAGAGTCTATAACTAATTTCTGTGCTCAAAGTGCAGTACTTCAGACATGTATAAGCTAGAAACATGTATTATACTACAATTTGTACCACTTTGGGGGCAGCGGACCCAGTTCTGGCATCGCATTGGTGATAAAAATTGTTCATAGTGCAAGGCAAAGGAAACTCTGCACTTAACTCACACAAAACCTGCATGATGGGGTGGAACTCCTGGGATTTCCTCAAAACCTATTTCTGGTGCTACAAATGCAATAGGGGGTGATTTGTGGTTGGAAAGTCAGAGAGAAACTAGCTATAGATGAACTAAATTCATAAATACTGATCACATGGTACACACCTATCTTCAACATCATAAATGAGAAATGGAACAGGTCACATAACATTATATTTAACACAAATCAATAACAAACAAAGCTTATTTTTCCGTGAAAACACTGGAAATAATGAAATGGACACTGGCCTTGTATGATGATTAAGATTAGGGCATATAGTTCATATCAATTTGGGGTCAACTACACCCTGTTTGTATAACATCACAGTTATGTTACGGCACTTCACATCACAGTCCTGTTACAGTGTTTTACATGGAATAAGAATCATCACAAATGGCTATTTTACCAAAATGCCTATAAATAATATTTACAGATACTCCCAACATATGGTCCCTGTCTGATTTAAAGGAGGGTATCACGTTTTGAGACATGTGCAGATACATCTGGTTAATGCACACATTCGATGAGACTCGCGCAGGTTTAGGTGCGGCTCTTTGATTGTTCTGATCGTGATTAAGGTGGAAGATGTGAAGCTAGTGTTCAGTGAGACTGGCAACTTTGGATCAATATTACCCATTTAATTTTTTCACAAGTACATTGAAACTATGTATTTTCTGATTACTTCATATGCATAGATTTGTATCCATAGGTTTTTTTGGCAGGATTGGAAAATTGTGAGATTTTATGGCATTCTTTCTGACTTGGTAGGATTTTCACATTTTTCGCGCAGAAGTCACACAAAATTGTTTTTCCCAGTTGAAATCAGAAGAAATTTAATGATAAAGCATCGGCCCTGACATAGAGAGCTCTGTGACATGCCGTGCTGAGCCTTTACCCTTGTGTTAAATTGGAAACAAGCGATCACCAGCTTGCATAGGCCGTTCATTATCGATAAATCTTTGAAAGACTGTTAGTAACCACCACAAGGGCCCCATTCTCATTTGCATTTTTTTTTACAAAATATTTTGTTATCATGTTCCATGAAGTAGCATGATATCTTTCAGAGCCCTTTCTGTTTTTGAGGGGAAGGCTGTTGATTTTTCACATGGTCTTTGGTTCTCTCATTTCCCAGAAAACCCACCATGGGTAGCCCATGAGCCATTCTTAAAGTTTCGTGTCCGTATGATTGACGAACTACTATCTGATGCACAGTCTTCTAGTTCTCTTGAGCAGGAGCTTTTGAATGTCTCCTTTCTTCCTCCACATTTCAGACTTTATGAAATAACATGCCAGGTATTTTTGTGGCTGTCCTTCAGATTAGGCTTTATCAGCTAATATTGTTACCTAAGGGTCATCTATCTGCCCTCTCGCCAGCATATTGCGCTTTATATGAGGCCTTTGAATTGGGTGATCATTCCAGCTAACTTGTTCATTGAGGTTTACGACCATTGTTTACCCCTTGACTCATGTTAGTACTAGAGATTACTTGGTCACCCACGTGAAAAATACCACCAACAAATCAAGAATGTTCTAACCCCACCATCACACACATAAAAAACATTGAAATGTATTCCCTCTGTGACTTTGAGAAAGTAAGTCAAGGTCATCCATATTATATAATATCAAACTCACATATTTAATAAACATTTTGTATTATATTTTGTATTGTCAGCATTTTTCTTTTCCAACATGTTGAATTTAGTCTGCTATATTACAGTGCTCAGTAACCTTCAAAATGAGTCAAGGTCACTCGTGATTTTACAATTTTGACTCTTGACCTAACACTTAATTGGTGTATATTTTGTTGTCCCGTCTCAATTTATTATCACAAAAAAAAGAACGTAATGCGTTTATGGAAGTTGTAATGTCTAATAGTCGACAAAACACAGGGTTTCAGGTACAAAACCCTTGGGTTCGTGATGAAATTATGGGTTTTCAGCACTGTCATTGGGTTTTGTATATGAAACATTCGGTTTTGTCCTATCATTTAGTATTTTTATGAGACCCAGGGAATCGCAACAAAACCCAGGGATTTGTAAGCAAAACTTATGCTTGCAATCCTCAGTTATTAACAAAAACCCAGGATTTTGTCAATCATTTCATCAAGCTTCTGTTATTTCATTTATCAGCAAAATTCGGGGTTTTGTGAACAAACCCTGGGTTTCGAAGTGATATCTCACGGTTTTTTGCTCACAATGTTGCATAATTCACAAAAACCTGGTTTCGGTTCGCATTGTTAATGTTTCCAATAAAGTTACATAAGAAGGTCACTGAGGTTACTTTTTTCGTACTTGTATACACCTTAAACAATGCAACAAACGCTACTTTGCAATTAAGTGTGTCACATGGGTTGCATTGATCGCCTGAATTACATTAACAATAGTAATGCCCCAGTGCAAAAGGGTAACAGCCACAAGCCCCTGTTCAAATAAAGCTTTAAATGAGCATTCTAAGATGTCTAAGTTTATTGATGGCATGTTTGAATTGCATATACCGAACCCGAACGGTGCCCGGTTCGGGATCGGTAGTGTGTACCGAGTACCCGGTTCGGTTTCAAAATACATGTGCGGTCAGGCTCTAATATATATATATATATATATATATATATATATATATATATATATATATATATATATATATATATATATATATATATATATATATATATATATATATATATATATATATATATACATATGGCAGAACTATTGTCACGTTCTTCTGTAGAATTTCGACATAGGTTGTATTAGCCCAAATAAATTAAAGGGTCTTTGGCGGGTAAACTACTCAGACCATGTTTCGGAGCCTGTGCCCGTACATGTCTATCTCCGTAACGGCTCCTTGCCTACGAAATATATGAACGTGTCTACGCATTAGCTAGATAAGTGAAGCTTTGCTTATAAATGCAGAGCTTCAATTTGAATACAGAATGCCTGTCAAACCAAACATAATTACTAAATTTGTATAATACAAGTTTGGATAAGAATAATTTGACTCACCGTGGAAAGTGTGTGACATATGAGTAAATACTGTCCAATTTGAGTAACTTTTGAGTAAATGTGTACTTGGGCATGTAAAAAAGAATAAAAGTACTTAACACTTAAGTTGAGAACATGTTATCAAAATGTTATCTTTCTTAACCAGATTAGGTAGAATTAGACAAACTTGTAATTGTCGTTGGCCAGCTCTTTGCTACCGATAGTCCCCCTGACAGAAAACAAGCAAGCCTGATATGTCTGAAAGGTGAATATTCAAAACGAAATATGCCAAAAGATAAAATTAAGTGGCAAAACAGTTAAGTCAAAAATCTATAAAATTATTAAAGCCAAACTTTCTAACAATCCCTGGATATTTATAGCTAAACATGTAGAAATATTTGATAAAAAAACATCTTTGAATCCTCCTGACACAAGTTTATTGTAAATAAACATGATTCTAGATGCAAAGTTCTGATATTTAGAACAAATACGACCAAATCTCAAAATTTGTGACAAAAACGTATTACATCCAACAGCTTCTGAAATATAACTGTCACGGAAAGGATAGTTAACTGCTTCAAAGATAAACTCATCAATTTTGTGATAGACTTTAATGCAAAACCTGTCGTTAGTGACCCGAATATCCACGCCCAGAAACACATCTGTGAGACCATCTGAATTGTTTCCTTCCAAAGGGATATCTTTCGAGTATATTTTTTCAGCAGTTTCACTAAAATTTTGTACATTTACACAAGCAATGTCATCAACATACCTTGTGTTGTTTGCTAATTTTGTAGCCATACGCTTGTCCTTTTTCCTAAATTTTTCCATACACTTAAATTCAAGCCAGGTTAAATATAAATCAGCAAGTAACGGGGAGCCGTTACTACCCATTGGAATGCCTTTTATTTGTTGAAAAGCCAATGGTCCGCATTGAACCAAAGTACATGTATTATCCAAAAGCAATTTTATAGCATATATCAAGGTATCAACAGTGTAAGATTTAACGTTACTTTTTGAATATTTATTATGCAACCAACACGGTTTCTTTGAATATGAATTAATAGTTATATATGGTTTACCATTATATTTCAATGTTTTGCTGATTAATTCTGAAAGAGAACTTTTGACTTTATCTATGAGTAGATTCGTGTACAGGGTAGAAAAATCAAAACATTTGATAATTTTTGCTTTTCAATCTTTAATTTTAGATACAAATTAGGAAGAATTGTTAATACTCCAAAATCAATTTATTTCATCGATTTTCAATGTAATCAAGTACAATTTTGATCTGGAGGCTTTGTTCTCTTTCCCATTCGTGTCCAAGCGATACCCTGGCATTAAAAAATTACCCTTTTCTAGTTTAAATGCCTCACAATAATAGGTCAAGGTCACTAAACTATAATGTGCTATCATGAGATATGGTCTATATACCGTATAAACTGGACAAGGCTTGTCCAATTACTTTTCGAGATGTGGTATTTTATATCTTAAAACACATTTTGGCTTATAATCTCGGTCCAATGAAAGGTGACCACACTAGTATCATAAGCTATTTAGACTTTGACCTCCTCCACAATCCTACTAAATTTCATGAAGATCTGTCAAACATTAAGGATGCCAGAGCGGTTCCAAGATTTTCACATTTTGACCCACATATTACATAATGCTATAGGTGGCGCCACCAATATGGAACTCAATCTGGATTTTTGTACACTTGACAAGTCCTCGAAGTTAAATAGGGCTATCTTAAAAACTGTGGAGTGTATCGCGCTCACAAGCAAACGGCTTACGGACAGAAATGAGTAATCGCATTAGAACTGCGACCTTTGGTAAGCAGAACTAAAAATGAACCATATTTTTCAAATCATAAATCATAAAAAATTCAGAAATCAATGCGGCATGACTATTCAAACAAATGCAACAGATACCCACCCACTCTACACCTCCACCAAGTTTGAAGTGAATCTGGCTGATGGTTCTGAAAAAGTCGAAAATGTGAATTTTCATTCCAGCTCCCATTGCCTTACATTTTAAACAATGAACATATATGCATTAACCGACAAAAATCCGAATCGAAAGATTCGTTAATATCAGCGTTCATGGCATCGCCATCTAGTATGTAACTTTGTTTGATCGTCGCTGAAGATACATCTTGAAAAGTATCAGAATAATCTGCCTGACAATTATGGAAAAGAAATCGAAAATAGAAAAAAGCACACAAAAATTAGTAGACAAAAAATCCCAGTGTCACCTGTTTAAAAAATTACAGTCTTGGGCACAAAGAGATGCCCTTATGCAATTTCAAAGCAATTAGCTTGGCAGTTGCAGAGATTTTTTTTTTTTAATTTGCACAAAAAAACAAACAAATCATCACTGGCGCGTGACCATTTGACCAAACTCAGTCAAATCCAAGCCTTATTATGTCCCAACCAAATATGAAGTCAATTTGGCAGGTACTTTTGGAGAAGAAATTGAAAATGTGAATTATCATTGCAATCTCCATTGATTTACAATTTAATCAAAAGAAGTGTCTGTATCAGACGACAAGTTGCCAAATTTAAAACATCATTAAACTTGGTGAACCAAACCGTCCCTACCTAACGGGTGGCTTTGTATCACCATTCTACGAGGTATATATATGCACCAAGTTTCAGCAGAATCTGAGTGTCAGTTTTGGAGAAGTCCAAAAACGCGAAAACACACACACACACACACACACACACACACACACACACACACACACACACACACACACACACACACACACACACACACACACAAACAAATTCTTTGAAAAATACAAACACATCCAGAGCCACCTCTTGAACAAATTAAAGCATATGGATCCTCAGAAGTGTTCCTAGGCAATATTTAAGCAATTTGCCAAGCAGTTTTTACAATTGGTCTAAAATATATGACAAAACTTCATATAAAATATAATAAGAGAGCTGTATGAACAGTTCGTCCTCAGCTGGCCTTAACATTCAACCCATAATAAGTCCAACTCTAGTCTGATGAGGATGAGGATGTTGGAGGGGAAGTCAAACTATGAGTTTCCATTGCAAGCCCCATTGACTTACAGGGTAATCAATACGACTGTATGTATTAACCGACAGGTACCCATGTTAAAACGCCATTGAAAATCAGGGATCCCGACTATCACCACCCACTGGTTCCTTTTGAGTAATCCTCCTACAAGCCGCATTTCCATCAAGTGTCAGAACAATCTGAAATAAGATTTTATTCATGTAATATGGGGACCTGTGCTGAAAAATGCTAATGTTTATCGCAGAAGATCTTTCACGTGGGAAATTAGTTACTAAATAATAATTTTATTACAATTAGTTAGTGAATAAAATTTTACTTACAATTTATGAAATGCTGTTCAACTTGGATTTTCAATTAAACTGGCATTTCAATTTAGGGTGTCACAAGAATCAATTCTCAATGGTGGAGGATTACAGCCACAATAAGTGTATGTCTGTACAGGTCAAGGTGACCCCCTTCTGATCTCTCCCAGTTACTGAGATTTCAGACACCGCTGCAAAAGATTTATTTTTAATGTAAATCTTTACTTTTAAGGACGGCTCTGGATGAAGTGACATCCATTGGCAGTTTTTATTATTAGTTTGTCTGAAGTTCAGACGTAAAGAGATGTAAGTTGTGACTAATATCACACAGGTAGCCACAAATTATCACCAGGTATCAGAATGAAACACTAGTGCACTGCCAGGGTGTAATCCCTAAGTACACAGTCGCCAGACGTAAAATAACAGAGTGGTGCCAGCTGGTGTCACCTGCCAGAAAGCTAAAGGAAGCAGTGACACAGGTATTACCCGTGTAATACAATAGGCTGGCAGATCAGAGGTATAGTAGCACCAGCGCTCCAGCAGAGAGTCAGTGACTTGGGTAGCAGACCACTTCCTATCGGTGAAGGGTTTTACTTTGTTTGACTCATTATGATTTCTTAGCTGTCCATTTATGGTCTATAGGTCTTCCCCTCCTACAACTTCAACCCTGTTGGCTATAAGCTACTGACCGCATGAAAAATATATGCCTCTAAGCTTGAAGGTTGATTTCAGTGTGCACTACGTTCAGGTAGTCTGTACAGAGTGGGATGCAAAAAGAAAGCAGGAGGCTCCCAAGCCAGTTCTGCTTCTAGCCAATAATAAGTGTTGGCTACTGGAATTTATGTTGCAAAACTTTACCTTCTGTGGAATTTATCTGGACATACAAATGTAGTGCTCATACCCGGACATGTTCTATGAGTGCTAGGTCAAGGACCTACACACGAATGGCCAAACAAGAATCATATGTGCTCTCTTATAACTATGGATGTGGAGTTACCAAAATACCGTCTTTGATCGGGGGGGGGGGGGGGTCGTCATACATATATTGCATGTGCAGTCCCTGTATGATTTTCACAAGTACTATAGTGGCAATAACAATGTTCTAGTTTTAACCATTGTTCGGCACATCTGTCATTCTTCTGCTATGTATTTGGAATAAAACGGGATTAATTTCACACGCTTGGGTCATTGTTTCGTGTACAGTTAAGACTACGGCTAACTTTCCCGTCATGGTCCTGCCTTGGGTCCGACAAGCCTAAACTAAGACCCCCCCCCCCACACACACACACAATAGAAGCAAAAAATAGAGAAAACACACGAAAATTTGTTTTTAAAAAAATGATCAAAGAGTGCAGCGCCACCTGTTGAACTAATTATGGTCTGAGGTTCCCCAGCAATGTCCCTATGAAATTTGAAAGCAACTGACTCGCAACATTTTCCAAGATTGAGCAAAAAAATGATGAAAAATCAAAAGTCACTGAGCCTCGACCATTTGAACGAACTTGGTAGAGACGGGCCTAACCTAAAGCCTACCAAGTTTGAAGTGAATCTGGTTTGAAGTTGAAAATGTGAAATTCGATCTATTGCAATTCCCATTGAATTACATAGTAATCAAAAGGAATGAATGCATTAACCGACAAGTACCCGAACTGACAAATTCGGTAAAAATCAGGGATCCACAGTATTACTACTTAATGAACACATCTTTCTACCCCTCCCCCAAGCTACATATCCACTACGTTTAAAAACAAACTCAGTGACGGTTGTGTGGAAGTCGAAATTAGCCTTAACACACAAAAATCCGTACAAAAATAGACAAAAGTGCAGCGCCACCTGTTGAACAAATTGAGATCTGAATCTGGTTTACGGTTGCCTGCTAAACATCCGTTCTTGGCGGTCTACTACCCCCCAGCGAACGTCTGCCTTTCTTTGGCAGCGTCACTGTCTGGAAGCAGGCAGCGCCGTCCTGGCATCGCAGCCAGCGAGTGGCCAGGTGTGGGGATGCGCGCAGTGGATTGTGGGATAGTGACTCTGTGAGCGCCATTTTGTTTCTAGGCTATTACACGGCCCAGTGGGTATTGACCACACGCCGCTCAATTAACTGTTTGGGTTCACCTGCTGGGAAGGTGCAAACAACATAATGGGGGTAACGGGATTAACACCGATGCTGTGCGATATCCAGCAGGGGTCACATTAAGGATTTTTCAGTGTGGGTCCGTTGGACCCATCTTTCTCCATTTTCAGGAAAAATAGTGGGTCCATGAACTGAATCTATGGGTCCAGTCTGAAATTGTGCAAACTGGACTTCATTTGATGTAATTTGATTAATTGATTTTATTTGGTATAATTAACATATATCACAATGATAAATATATAAAACATGCATGTAACTTAACCCTAAAAACGAACATAACATAGGGTCTGTATGCTCACGTAGGTAACTCATTATTATAAAATTTAAGATTGAATAAAAAGTTATCAATATGCCAACTTGATGTAAAAGGGTCTAAAAGTTGTTGACGGCACCAAGGATGGATTCAATCTACCCAGGAACCTGCTATTACGACTAAGTCTGTATAGCACATCCCTGGTCTACCAAAAAATTGGTTGTGAATGGGGCTCCAGCCCTAGCACGCTGCCACTGTGCCAGTATCTGGTGTTGCACACCGTGTGCCACCGGACAGTTTTTTTAACTCGCTTGCACAACAAGCGGCATGCGTGATTGAACATGCCTGGGCTCTGTTATTTTTGCGATTGATTCCACGGGACGAAATTGTCAGAAATTATATGATTTATATTTCTGTGCACTTTGTATTTCAATATACCTGAAAAATTTGATACCGTAGGCGGTGTTAAGAGTCTGATCTTAATTGCGGTCAATTAATTCACCAAGCAACACGGCAGGACCACAAGCCGTGCAACACACAAGCGAGTGTACACAGCCTGTCACGGGCATGCACCCAGGCATGGTTTTCCGCTACACATTTTTCCGGCCTTCGATCGATCATAAATTTTTAAAATTCCTACAGATTTGTTCCATTCAAACATTGCAATGAAATCAAAACAACCAAATTTGGTTTCAAAAACACCAATAACCACGTGAACCAAAGGAGACAGTGATGAACAACATCGTGTTACGCTGTTAGGCCGGTTAATGCAAAATTTCGCTTCGTCCACGTGTAACCTTGCGATGACTAATCTGCGTATTTTCCTTGCCGTCCGTAATGAATTTTCACTCGTGCTTTTATCTGGGTCTAGATTTTTTCGATGGAACTCTTCTTGGTGAAAATGTGATTTGAAAATTTAACATCTTAGTCTAATAATCTTTGCGTGATACGACTTGTACCTTCCCAACATTGCGGACATGAGACAAGCACATGGGGAACAACGAATTTGATTGGACAGTGAGCGGCACGTGATCAAATCCACCCAACGAAGAGCCTGGAAGTGCTCTCAGCATTTATAATGAGGTGAAGTGACGTCCATCCATTCCCATTCTGGCAAATTTTTGGAGTGATACCCCACGAATATTTTTTCTTAGCAAATAAGAGGGCTTGTTACATAGAAAGACGAACATCAGAGGATTCCATCAGTATAATAAATAATCACGAGATTGATAATGGTCGATACAAAACACCGTGACCGCTTGGGGTAATTTTTGCAGTTGTATCTTTCAAAAATGCATCGCGTTTTTGTGCGTGCGTCCACAGAGACGCAAAATGACAATGTTTTATTAATTTCCAGGCGTCATTTCTTTATTTTTTGCGTCTATGACGCAGGACGCAAGCTTAATGTGACCCCTGATCCAGCTACTGTTCTGCCATGTACAGCAACTGTGTTACGCACTCAGCCCAGTTGTAATTACTAAAATTTAGCTGCCTACGAACAGCGTCAATGTCACGGAAAAAAGGAAAAAAATAGATGAGAAAAAATTCCGGGAAGTTCTTGAGGATTGTTGGCAAGAGATGGGAGTAAATTATCAGGCGACCAAACACCAGGAGCAAGCATTATTTAATGTTATTGTTGAGAAGAAAGACACTTTTGTAATTTTACCAACAGGCAGTGGAAAAAGCCGAATATTCCAACTAATACCTGACCTGGTGAAACGGAAAACGCCTATTCCAGCCAAACCTGTAGTAATCTTAGTTTGCCCGCTCGTAAGTCTAATAAAATCTCATCAGCAAGAACTGAGCAAGTTAGGGGTGTCGTCTTGTATTCTGGGTGAAGGTGACGACGGGAACATTTCCCGATCGCAATACACAGCACCCTGTTCCATTCTGACATCTTTTACTCCAGTAAGTCACGGATACACAAGTAGGTAAACCACGTTTGAGAAGGTGTCAATTGGATGACTCCCTTGGGTCCTCGACCTTGTGGAGTTATTTTGACTGCTGTGTGGGAAGTGACGTGTTGCTCGCATATGATTGGATGACGCACAGCTCATTAATAATGCAGTAGGCAACTTTCACGATAAGCGAAGTACAATTCATTGGCCCAGCGGCGCCTGACAACGTTATCGCCAGATCTGCTAATTGCCTTTTGAAATGGTATTGCGACACGGCCGGGCAGACTTTCGCTGGGGGCCAACATAGTGTATCGCCCCAAGAAAGTCTGCTTAGGAGGCAAGGTTTACGGTTTTGAAGAAGATTTTTGAGAACGTGGATTTAAATTGCAATCAACATCCACTTACACACTAATCAACAGGAATGAATGCATTAACCGAAAAGTTACCGAATTTAAAAATTCGTTAAAAATCAGATATCCACAGTATCACTCTGAACAACTTTGTTTACCTATCCCCCACAAGTTACATATCCCCAAAGTTTCAGAACAATCTCGATTTTTACCTCTGGTGACAAGTCAGTGGAGGAAAAAACAACCGGAGTGTGACCTCTTGAACAAACTTGGTAGACTCACCCAAGAGCGATTCATGCCAAGTTTGAAGAGAGTCTAGCCTACAGTTTTATAGGAGTCGAAAACATCAACTGTGGATGACGGACGGACGAATAAGACCCACCACATAGCTCCAAAGAAAAAATATCAAAAACAATTCCAAAAATCACAGGAGTGTGACCAATTGAGCAAACATGGTTGAGACCTATCCAAGGCAGATTCTCAGGAAATTTGAAGAGGATCTGCTTGACGGTTTTGGAGAAGAGGAAAATGTTATTTATCATTGCCATCCGCACTAACTTGCATAGTAAACAATGGGAATGTATGCATTGATCAAGAAGTACCAAAACTGACAAAATTCGTTGGAAATCTTAGATCTGGAGCATCACTACCAAGCTAACATTTTCATTCATATTATTCCACCAAGTTTCATCACAATTTGTGAGACGGTTTCACAGAAGAAATAAAAAATTGCTTAGACACACACATTAAGGTCCAGGGGTTCCCAGAAGTATCCTTATGCAATTTTGAAGGACCTGGCCCAGCGGTTTTTTTTTTTTTTTTTTTTTTTTTTAATGCGAAAATGTGAACAAAAAATCATTGAAAGTCCGATTTGGAAAAGTCGAAAATGTAAATTGTGGACCGACAGACGGGGTGGATTGTCTGACGAACGATGGACCATTTTATAACATCAGTTGACGGGCAAGTCAGCCTAGATACAAATATGCTTGCAGCACTGAAGATTCTGTTAAAACCCGGTATTCTAACATGAGGGGGGTCGATTTGAACCCATGTTGACTTATATGTTTACTCCTGTCTCAGGTTTGGAAGGTTTTAACTTCATTCACATTAGTATTGTATTTTGCACTGATGAGTAAAGGTTTGGCGTGTTGTGTCATTACAGAAAAAGGCTCGGTTCTTTTTCTTGACTCCTTACTCGAAAAATTTATCAGTGAACTGTGGTTTCTGGCAACTTGAACTGAATGCGGGTCAATTCTATTGAAACTCGTCGTGGCGGGTCTGCAGTTTTATCCTTTGATGTCTCTGTCACGAGGATATGGTTGCCCCTAGACCATCAATTTTGTTACAATTTTTTTTTTTTCAACATCCATGTGGCATTTTTGCTACTAGCTGATTGGTGCGGCAAACAGGAATATATGGCAAGCAAGTTAAGAACACGGATATTAAATCTGTAACAAGAGGCCCATGGGTCTAATGCTCTGCTGATATCATGGCTATGTTGCATCTGTTCATTTCAAAGCTGTGAGTCCTCAAGTGGCTTCTGAACATATAAAGCTTAATGTAAAAATTGTCCACCAGATGCCACTTCGCTCCACATGTCACCATACCTTATTTATGCAACTCCTGTGATAGATATTGTTGCATGTGCCAAGATAGCAATGAGTGATTCCTTAACTTTATTTCCTCAGTGACCTTGGGACAGAAGATCAAGGACACCCAGATTATGTAATACAAGGGGCCCATAGGCCTGCCTGGTGCTGTGCTGACATTGCCATTGAAGTCCAAGCTACAACCTGCCATTACAAAATCATCTCTTTCAACTTTACAGGCACGGTTACATCACAAAAATAAGTCAAGGTCACTGATATTACATACGATTCTAGCTTTGGACATTGTCTATATATCGTATACATTGGGCAAGTCTAATCCTATTTATTTTTGAGATACGAGATTTTACATTATAAAACACATTTTGGCTCATAATTTCCATCAAATTACAGGTGGCGCCAATAGTATCACTGCCAAGTTAGAGTTTGACCTCCCCCACAATCCCACTAAATTTGGCAAGGATCTGCTTAAAAGTAAAGATGCTAGATGGTTTATAAGATTTTCACATTTTGACCACTATATTACATAATAATGTAGGTGGCGCCACCAATATCGAAAAGAACCTAGATTTTCATACCACCTATTAGTCCTGAAAGTTATATTGGGCTAATTTGAAAACTGTGGACAGTACTGCGGTCACAAGATCTTCACATTTTGACCAGTATATTACATAATACTATAGGTGGCGACACCAACATTGATGGCGACAAAGATATATATACACTTTATAAGTCCTAAACGTTACATGATCCTATCTCAAGAATTGTGGGGTGCAGAGCATTCACGAGATGACCCCAATATTCAAACTGGTCATTTAACCTTGACCTTTAACTCGGGTTAAAAAGTTGTTAAATTCAAAATATGCGCCCAACATCCAACTTTCCATATATAGTCTGTTTGTTCAAATCGGGTAATAACTTTTCGAGTTATTGTGAAAAAACAATAAACTTGGACAAGCGCCAAACTCCACAATTACTGGGTCACAGTGACCCAAAAAGCAGGTCACCAAGTATAGTTTTATGTATTATGTAATCAAGCGCAATTTTGATCTGGAGGCTCAATTCTCTTTGCCATTATTGTCCAAGCTACAACCGGCCATTACAAAATCATCTTTTCAACTTTACAGGCATGGTGACTTACCAAAAATAGGTCAAGGTCACTGATATTAGGCAACATTCTACCTTTGGTCTTGTTCTATATATCGTACAAATTTGGCAAGTTTAATCCAATTACTTTTCTAAATATGCAATTTTACATCTTTAAAGACATTTTGGCTCATAATTTCTCTCAAAATATAGGTGGTGCCACTAGTGTCATTAGCAACTTAGACTTTGACCTCCCCTCACAATCCCACCAAATTTGGTGCAGATCCGCCAAAAATTGAAGATGCTACAATGTTTAAGAGATTTTCACATTTGACCCCGAAATTACATAATAATGTAGGTGGCGCCACCAATATCGAACTCGGCCTAGATTTCCCTACCCTCTGTAAGTCCTGAAAGTTATATTGGGCTAACTTGTAAACTGTGGACGGTATTGCGCTAACGAGCAAAAGTTTGCGGAAAGACGGACGGACATGAGCGGTCGGTAAGCTCTGCGACCTTTGGTCAGCAGAGCTAAAAATGAGGGTGCACCTGTAATGATTGATGGGTTTTCCCCCTAAAAGAAGTGTTCTCATCCCATCTATAAATTTGATTGTTCAAGGATCGTCAGAGGAACTCCGCCTCATCTTTGTTACAGATAGCCATGGAAGGCTACTTTTATTAGCAGCAATTTTCTATTTTGCATGTCTGCAGACAGCTTTGGTTCCAGACAAATATTCTTCTCTACTGATACGCTTTAGTTTTCAAATTTTACTATACACAGGTTTCTCTCGTTTGGAAATCTAACCTTGGGGCAGACCCAAGAGTGGTTACACAAAACTGGTGGTCTCTGAAAGGAGTTATCTGTCAAGGGTGGGGGGGGGGGCTACTGCGGACACACGAAAAAGAGTTTTCTGTCAAAGAAGGGACCACTGCGGACACACTCAAAGGAGTTGTCTGTCAAGGAAGAGGCTACTGCGGACACACTCAAAGGAGGGACTACTGCGGACACGTAGTGTTTCACAGCTCTGTGTCCTGCTGTTTGACCATCTGATGCATCCTTATCTGTCTCTTCTGAGCTAAACGATCCAATATAATCTCGCCCACAATTAACCCTTAATTTTTACATTATGTTGCAGAATGTAAGTAGTGATCTGCCCGTTTCCGTAAACTGCGATGAATGTTCAAAAATTCCAATGAGATTTAAGAAGCAGTCAATCTAAACACGATAAATACATCACTTAACCTGTTAGATCCATGACCACGTATATACACGCCACAAAGCTAAGCTGTATCATAATCTATAAACACCATCATACGGAAAACTCTCATTTATTCGCAAGGACTACAAATTCCTACAAATTCATTAAAGATGTTAAGCTGATCATTTCCCGCTGCATTTGAGTGCAGTCAAATTGCATATTCGATAAGCATATCACAAACATTGCGCTTGTACTGTTTTGCTGTTAATACACGACAAACACATATCTTTTTAATTCTTTGTTTATTGGATGTATGAGTAACTACTCCATTGAACATACAATTGCATAACCTGAGCATAGTCTCCTGTATATGTTTATATAATTTTGATACATACCAACTCAAGCAAACTTTTATCTACCGCAGTTTGAGGCCTACAGAGGGCGAACCAGTCACAGTTTTGTCACAAAATAATTTTACCGTCTCTTATAATATATACCCCTATTGTATACACTCTTTATTGAAAGGGAATGAGCTGCATAGAAGAAAGTTGTATTAAGTATAAGAAAATAAAACGATTTACCCTTCTTCCTTAAACCGGCCAAAATTGGCTGGATGTCAAATATCGTCTGCCTTAATGACTTATTTTTATTAAATTTTATCATAGGTGAAAAACATCTTGAATGAAAAATATATCAAAACTTTTATCAAAAAAGCATGCACCTGGTCGACAGCTTTTCTTGGCGTGAATTTGGCTTTACAACGCTGCTGCCTAACTCACATCAAGGTCAGCTCTTGGCTCAAGTCCTGATTCAAGGTGGAAAAAGGATGAGGTTTGTTGACGTCGCCAGTATGTGGCTGATACTGTAGATGTAAATACATTGTACACTCTACGATACGAATCTATATTTTGCGTAGAAAATGACTGCGATTTTTTGGACAGATAGAAAGACAGGTTGTCAGCTTTCTTCAGATAAATCCCAGCTCCTGTACACTCGATGAAACAGCGACGCCAAAATACAGATGAAATGCGGAGTCTACCAAAAAAACATTTCGCACAGGTCCTCTTATCTCGACAAATTCTTATCTTGCAATGCAATCATTACATCATTGCTCTTTGTGACCCTACAAACACAGCTGTTGTTGACGTCAGCAGCTGATGTGCGGCAACTGATTTTTGGAAAGCGTATTTCCGCCATTCAATCCTCCCAAACATGAGAGATAAAGGAGTATTTCACGTTTGGAAAAAATCAGAACAAAACATTTGGCCATACTTTGCAAAAATTGCATTTTTTTCTGTTTTCTTTGGGCTAACTCCACCCCCTCCCCTCAAAAAAAAAAAAAAAAAAAAAAAGAAGCAAAATGTCGATCGATTGCCTAATAAAGCCAAACACCCGACTTAGGTTAGCAACTCAACCCGCCTTCCCTTTGCTGACAGCTGATGATAAGTTAACAATCTTCCAAGAAGGTGGAATTAATTTCCCGTTATGTATGTATGTATGTATGTATGTATGTATGTATGTATGTATGTATGTATGTATGTATGTGTGTGTTATAAACAGAAGCTGCGTGTGCACAGCTTTTCCGTGAAATGGTCGGGGCGAGGGTGCTGAATCACGACCACATTTTTGCTTCATAATGACGTGACCACAGGAAATAAGCTGTGACTCACTGCTAACCACTCTTATCACTACATCATGGTCGAACTGAATGCCAATGAGTGACGATACCGGCATCCAGTTATGGCATGCTTTGTGCAAAAATCAATGTAAAATCACAGTAATACAGCATATTGGCATTGCTGACCAATATCATGGGAGTACCTACCAACACCTTAGAGCCCTTCGGAGAGCCAGGATATCACACTCCACGTGTAAGCAACGGTGCATACAAAAACTAAATTTGCAGACAGAAACTCCTAAAATTGAAAACTAGCGATGCAATATATTCCAGTGCTACATTTTATGATGAAGCTGAAATTTTCATTTCATCATATCAACTCCTGGTTATTAAAGATAGTCATATTTAAGGCCATTTTTGTGAAGTGTTACTACGGTCTTGTTTTGAAACTATGACGACATTCTCTGATGGCAGCCATTTATCAAAAACCTCTTCATGTTAGAGGCCTTTGATGTGAGTATAGGTTTAGCTTGAGTGTTCTATTTTCAGGACATAATTTTATTCACAGCATTTGTTTATACATTTTGCATCTTTCCAAACAGAAGAACCAGAAAAACTTGACATCTGAACACTGTGTGATCTGACGGACAGATAACGTCGCCTCTGGAGAATTTTGCCATACCGCTTCCCAACCCTTTAAGAAATTGAATCAGTTGCTTTTTTTCATATTTTAAACGGTGGCCATGGAGTGACTTAAGAGTTCATTTCTCAAAATCACCAACGGAATGTTCTTTTGAACTCATTCGGCAGCAATCCCCAATTTCACATTTTACATGAATCCAAAATATTGCACACTCATCGTTTTCACGAAACGAGCTTTCCTGAAAGTGCCAATATGCTTACCCTCAAGTTTCCCGCCCTTTTTCTGCAAGTCATGCAGCACTTAATTTGCCAAACAATAGCAGCTGCAGTATCACTTGCCAGGCAATGCAAAAAACCACTGCCAAGTGCCTTTAGCTTGGTGATATAAAAAGAACAAAACATTGGTGGTAAAGGTTACCAAACTCATATTTTGATGACTGCATTCCATTGTACCACTAGTGTCCATGCGATCTGACATCAACCCGAATTAGAAAGAAGGCTGCGACCAACTTTTTGCACCTGAATAAATTCATGGAAGGTCAAATAGTACGCGACAGGTAGATCAAGGGGTAAGCAGCCAACAAAAGCAGAATCATGGAATGATGCGATTCTTAAAATGTTCTATACCTCTTTGTCCCCTTTCAGATAGCCACGGTGACATGAATTAAGATTCAAAACCTGCGCATATATTATCTAAATGATCTATACAACAGTATGAAATAGGTTTGTAACATATAAAAACAAACAGGAGAAGTAATGTTATTTTTCATCATAATCAAGTTATGTGATGAAAAAATGTAATTTTTTCCTACGATGAAATCCTTATTCAGGATTGCATGATTATTATTAGCAATATTTACATATATTTTCTATACATAGAGGCCTCATGAGTATCTTATACTCTCCCGACATATTTTGTTTAACGGGCAAGCCAAACTAGTTTGAGGGCCTTTTCTGTCTGCGTGAGCGCCGATCAGCATGTTCCGAAGAATGCCTTATGTCATGCCATGTAAGTCAAGGTGCGAGATCTTTCAGGAGTATCCGCGTTATGTGGCAACGCTCGAGATCTCGTCGTTTTTTTTTTTTTTTTTACTCTATATCCACACAATGCATCCGGCATACACTGGACGGCGCAATATTTATGTCTTCTACAGTGTTACCCATTTAAGCACACTATTTACGTTTCAATGAATCGAGAAATATAACTGTTGCAAGTTTGGTGCTCGCAAATTTTGAGGTAAGACTGCTGTGCGCATGCAAAAGCGATCCTATCAACAGCACAAAATTGCGTCTTCTGTCACGAACCGAAGTATAAATTATGCAGATCATCTTATATACATGTCCATTCATGGTCCATCTGCACCGTTTTCAAAGCATTTTGATATAATCGGGCCTTCAATACTCAGTCGGAGATTTTCAAACAGTTTGCAGTCTGATGCTGTTGCAAGCACCATTGATTGCACCAGAACACTTTGCAAGATATACCTAAGCAGGCTGTGCGTTTTCTAGATCGTCTTATGCTTTGGTTAATTAAGAGTGTCGCTTCTTGTCAAAAAGCAAAATGTGCTTTTAAAGTGTCCACCCTCTTAGCTAGTTTGGGTGGGGCAAAATTATATTTGCCTTCTCGTCCTTGGCATCTCGATGACCCCCCCCCCAATCATTCATCCATTTTAATTGTTCCCCTAATGCCTTTACGCGTCTTCTGTCTGGCTGTTCAAGGCACAGATATAAATTCATCACAGTCTTGACCAACATCTTCCCCATCCATACAACTATGCAGCCTGTACCTACATACTTTATCAGATATTTCTAGCCAGATACATATTTTTTGGTTTTCTATAAAAAATCACATTTTTAGTAAAGATTGTTTCTTATCGAGTAACCTTTTCTTCAAATCACGCAAAATCACATCTAGTGAAGGTAGTTTGCTGTCAGTAAACATTTTTGTATGAAATTGTTGTCGCATGAAAAATAATGGCCGACGAGACTTCAACAACAGGTCCACTGCACTTCCGCTGACAAAGGCCTGTAATTGAATCCATATTAGGGTCTTCACTCTGATCATAATTTTTTCTTATTTACTTTTATTACTTCCTATACACTATATCATAATCAGTCCTGTACCACCCATGAACCAGATACACTTTATACATTTATTTCCAATAAAAAAGAAATACATACGGCTTTTGTCAATCTGACTGTAAACCTAAAGAATATATAAGATCAGAGTAAATAAATTTTAAAATACGCCCAATACCAAAACAACTATAAAACTCTTTTCTTCTTCATGTAACCAACATCAAACCTGTTCCTTTGCTTGTGGACAGTTGTAGTACCAACAAAAAAAAAACACAAAAAAAAACCAAATACAAATCAAAAACAAAACAAAAAAAACAAAAAAAAAACAACCAAACAGAAAAACATAAAACAGAATTATATAACTGATAAAGAAAGTATATGTGAAACGTACTGCATTCACGCTTTGAATTTCAGACAAATTTAAATTAAAATAGAAGATAGAAAAATAACTGTTATGCGCTATTTACAAGGAACAATGTTTACCTTTATTTCAAAATCTATGTTTTAAAAAAACGTACGTTATATTATCCCTTGGCATAAAATAAATATTTTACTTATCTTCACCAATACCATGGCCACACTTAGAAAATGTAATATCTTCATTTCACACTCATATTAATAGCTTTTAAAACAGATAATGTCATTACTTTGCCCATTGACATAAGCACACATATAAGAAGATTAACCAACGGTATGAAAATTACTCCCAGAAAGGTCATCCATTTGTTTTGCAACCGTATTCACCTTTCAATGCGACGTACCCATGCTAAATTCTTACGCTTAAACCCTATTTGTTGGCACCGACATATTTAACTCCTGTTACTTGGCAACAATATACTATGTGTGAACTAAAAGCACAGGGTAGGGATGAGACCAATAATTGCAATTCATACTCTCACCTGACACTAGCAATTTTAAAACATAATTCTTTCTTGTCGCTAAATCCAAAAAAAAAGTAGAAGATACTTATAACACTCTTTGTTACGGCTAAAATTAAAATATAGGCAGCCATATGTGAACTTTATTTCTGGCTGGTCAAAACGTGTCATTTGACTGCCTTAGCTACTTATTATCATTGTTATTATTCTGGTTGGGAGAGGGGAAGCTGCTGATAATCAACAGGCATAATTCTTCAGGCATCTGGAAATCCAAAATAAGGTCGCAGTTGTTGTAATCCTTACAGATCTATCGTCGATGTATCGGCCCGCAACTTTTTCCCATTTATTATTTTCAGGTGGCATCTTTAGTTGTAAATGTTTGCTCCCCCTCCCCTTTTTTTTTTTTAAATTGTCATTAAGAACAACATGTCATCAGTTAACAGCTTTCTTTGACGCACTCTTGGCGAAATGTTCAAGAAGTGCACCAAGGAAAGATGGTGACCGACGGAATAGTATTCTTGGCCTGGGACTGATGCAACAAATTCACTTTTAAACAAAAATGTCCTGGCACCACTGAAAGGATATCAATAAATTGACTGGAATGCCTTATTGCGATCAATAGTTTGCGCCCACTCGTTTAGCTTTAATTCACAACAAAGCCCTCATACTACAATATCACAGGCACTGAAGTCATAGAGAAAAATATGGGGAAAGCAAAAAGCTCTGCGATTTCTGCATGTAGCCTCTATTGTTTTGAGCTTTAAAGTGCAGGATAAAACTTAAAAATAATTTTCCTGGAATGCATTAGAATTTCGAGTCTCCTTATTAGATATATTCTTTAGTAGTGTTACGCCATTTTATCTATTAATACTGGATACGACGCACAATAGTTGAAAGAAACTACATCTTCTGGTTTTGTGGCACGTATTGTGTTATATGCCATACTTTAAAAAATTCCTGCTTATATTGCAACGTCTTCCAGTAACAACACGGCCCTGGAAGCTTCGGACGAGTCTTTTTTCCCATTAGAATAATTCCAGTTACGCGTGCATTGGAACGTGAAAATGGAAGATCTTCCATCCTTGGCCAAAGTATAGTCCCTCTACCTACTGTGAGCTTGAAGCAAAACAGATTGTGCAAGTACGATGCAAACAGAAGTGTTCCGAAGAGCAGGGCCCAATCTTGTGGTTGAAAAATGAAATATCCCTGTGATCACAATGAATCAATGCCCACTGTCGGTTCACAGCCATACGTCAAATCCATAAAATGTAGTATAACTAGTATTGCCACAATCATGACGGAAATAACTGAAATAACTGTTAAAGTGAAGGAAACAACTATTAAAATATCTTGCCATGCGTAAAAATAATGGAAGTGTGTGAAATCAGCCACTCCTTCGGATAAAATAGCTATTTCAAAATATAAAAGCGAGCATTGTTAAGCGTGGGTACTTATAAATAATCTAAGTCCAGTACAAATAGTGTAAGCATTTAAATCAGCTAGAGAATCTGCATGTCTAGTTTCTCAAATATCCGTTTCTTTATTCCGTTTAGGGAACACAATTTCGGGCGCACTTTTTCTTTGAATTTTGATGCTAAATTTGAGGTATATAACGGCATTTAATGTGTCATTTTTGTACTTGACGAGTTGCCTTCTACGGGTATGTCATTACCATTAGCGGCAGAGTCTAAATTAATCCCGTTCCCGTTTACTTTGCTTGATGTTCCATATAGTTTGGTCCCATTACGTGTACCTGTGCCTGTCCCATACAAGGCTGACTGGCTATCACCATTGTTTTCTCTGTCTGTGCCTTGAGCAAATGGTTTCTCTTTCATTCTCTTTGCTTTCAACAGCTTCAAGTGCAAATTGTTTCCAGGATCGACGGAGTTGGAGCCTCTCAAACCATTGTGCTCTAATACTCGATCTATACAGTGGTCCAAGAGAAGTTTGTGGAAGTTCTGGACTCCATCATAGCCTGGGAATAGAAATAAAGGGTAGAAATGACACTTTCGCTCATTGAATTTAATCTGGGTGGTTTACGATCAACACTCGTAAACGTGAATTTATGGTGTAAGAACATTTTCCATATAAAAGAGTTCGTAACTGTACAAATATACAACAGGCCTACTGCACCACTTTCATATTCTCACAAGAGTTTTGACACATTTTCAAACAAATTTTACACAAAGTTATCAAAAAACATGACTTTACGTCCAATTCATTGGGAAGTCTTTTGGTCAACATTAAGTGAGATTAGAGAATTGGTGAAATCAATTCGGCACATAGAAAATTTAGCAGAACTAATAAAAAACGTAATGACAAGAAGGCAAAAACGCATCGATGTATTCCGAGGGAGGCTTAATACATCAACTGACTTACCTGGAAAACCATTGACATCTATAACTGCATATCTGCCAGTATCTTTCTCAACAATTACATCTGCCCCAAATAAATCTAATCCAAAGGTATCTCGTAGACTGTCTGCCATTTTAATAAAATACTTTTCTTCTAATGACTCGGTCGAGGCCAGTAACTCCTTCATATTTTCCTGAAACAATAGAAACATCAGATTGGCATCGTAACAATGACAGAACCAAAGACGCAGACATCACGAGTGGTACCGACATGACGCGCCCCCTGGTGTTGTGGGTAAAAACCACTGAATTCATCAGGTAGCACAAAATGCAGCCGACTTCCAGCTCGTCTGGTCTCTGGATAACCCTTAACTTTGCCTCCGGCCAGTTGTAGCATAATGATTTTGCTTAAGTTGGGTTTGTCATTCGTTAGAGATCTTTTGGTCCCTCGTTTCTGCTTTGTAGCTTTGAACTTTAAGATTAATTCGGCTACATGTTGTTTCATGTGGAACATTGGCTTATCTGGGTTATGTGTTATGAAATGGCTGCAACTAATTGTACTTTAGACTCTTGTCAAGAATAGTGGTTTTGCTGAATAAACATGGATGAGGAACGTACTAAGGCCTATTTCACAATCTACATATTTGAGATGCTCCACCAAGCGGCACATCAGATTCGTGTTACCACACTCAATCTGGTTTTCTCTGTCTCGGAGGGTTAGGCACAACAAGGTAAGCAGTTGACTTCCATGCTGTTTTTCCCCCTTATGTTTCCATTCAAATATTCACTTAAAATGTGCGATGGGAAGGAACGACGATGCAGAAATTCAAAACTACCGGTTGCGCTTTCAACCAGTTTGCAGGTGAAAGCATCAGTGTGACATGTATTTTCCCACGTTGAATTTCTGGCCGCTATCGACCCGTTCTCCTGTGAAAGTGTTAGGCATCCACGTTGTACATTTATTTCGTTGTGTACCTTTTCCCTTCTGAACTACCATTCGCTTTCGACCGGTTTGTCCACGAAAATGTCAAGTTGTCAAGAGAAGTATATTTTTGCAACGTTCTTTTTCCATGCTGATGTTAAGCAGATGTTTCGCTACAAGTCTACCCAGCAATCCTTTTACAACCCTTTCCTCCTAAAAGAGGCCAAAAGTGCCAGATAACAAAATGTCATCTGCTTCTATTTTTTTTCTTCTCACTTAAAATCTGCCTTGACAAGAAATCCTTTGTATGAGAATCGCAAATGAAACTTGTCATGTCATCATGCCCAAGGTCGGCAACTGTCTTTGGCCCAACTCACACCAATGCTAGACCTAACTCAGTCTGATCCTGAGCAAAGGGTTAAGTTATGGACGCACATAGAACATATAGGTGAGCATATTTAAACTAAAGGCGAGCTTGAACTGAAGCTTCAGGCCATGAGTGGAATTACCGTCATAAACTATATGTAAATTTATATCCAGATATATGCCACAAATTACGCTGTTTACATTTTTCGACAATCTAATGCATACATGAAACAAAGCTGTTTGAACTTAGAATTGCCCCCATATGCCGTTACCATTCAACATAAGTTTACCTAAGCATCCCAGGCTTTTACCCTTTGGCCTTTGATAGGCATATTTTGGCGCAAACATTTTACTGCCATCTGCTTTGTCTCAGAAGCTGACTTGCGGTTTGTTGTTGCCTTGAAGACAAAAAAACGTGTGCAACGATACAAAGCAACATTTCTCTATGTTAACAAGTTTCAGAGGCACTGAAACCTAACTGTGACGTTTATAGCTGTTATCAGTAATCCTTCCACACAATAAAGAGCACAATACAAAAATTGTTATCCACAAAACCAAGGAGCTAAGGCCCTTTAAACACAGAGAGCTTTCAGGTGTTGCTACAAATCTTATAAAAAAAAGAGTAAAATTTGCGTTCACAAAATGAAAAAGCGTTGGTTTGGAGCTTTCTTTTATATCGTCCACCGCATTATCTTTTTACATACAGGGCGTTCAGTCTTTAATCTTCCACTGGGTCCTAAGAATATTGGTCACAAACAGACATAAATTTCAACAAAACAGGCAGCTATGCACATGTTTTGATAAATATGCCCGCTGAAACTTATCCACATCGACTCATTCAGAATTCGCTCCAAGCAGAACTACAGAAATCCGAATGAAAATTAGTTTTTGCAGACAAAGACTGCCTCTTAACAAAGAACTTGACTGTGAATCACAGACGGAACTCAGTTACATCAAGTGAGTCCTGCTGACAATCAATCCTGACTACATTCATTTATCTGTGGTGCTTATAACCAGTTACGCGTTGAAGCAAGAAGACCACATTCCATAGACAACATAAAAATGTGCAGGTGTGTGCATAATGTACAACCCAGGTGAGTTAGTAATTCATAATATATGTACATATCAGTCAGTCCTCCACTGTCCTTTTTGATGCATAACCAAATTTAAAATTTCGACATTGTTGTACAATTAATTTTTGTCTCAAACACAACTCTTTTATTTCAAGACAATTTTAACAAAGCACAAATATAGAAATACTCGCGTGAACCGTATCTATCAAGCATATCCATTTGACCCAACACTTCGGTGTTATGGTGAAACACTAGGTTAAAATGAATACGGATAGTATGAAAAACTGTCTATCGAGTTACATTCTAGGCTACACCAAGCAAGACAAATTTATTCTCACAGGACATGCTTGTTGTCACTCGTCCTTCATTTCAGGATTATTACATATAACTGACTACTGCTCTGTGTCTGCAGAACTGTAAATGGCTAAACCAATTTGGACAAGGTTATAAGCAAACATTTCGGGTATTGCACTCTTTTGTATTTTGTATCATGGAAAGAAGACGACGAGGCTTGAGAAATCATAAATAAACCTCAAAGGCATCTACGCACACAAAAAGCAAACGGGATAACCTGCCAGTTTGACAGAATGAATGGGTCCACAACATTGTCCTGATGACACTGACACTCATAACAAGATATGTTCAACAGATACAAGTCCTTCGTCGCTAATACCAGCCATCGCGTTCAAATGCACCATACATGTCGTCTGCTTTATCGTTGGAAGTTTCCGCGCTATTAAAGGATAAATGATTCGAAGGCGTAGGCCTAACAATCACTCAATGAACACCTCCTGAATGTTACTGTCCCTTCTGTCCCTAATCTCCCCTGCACTCCATCCCACTCCCACACCTTCCCATCAGAAGACGGACATCAAGGTACTATGTGAGGGAATGGAAGATGTTGTAATTTTGGACCATAAATTAAGACAAGGATACCGCCAACAAACTTTTAGTTTAGAATACTATACGTAATTTAACTCGCCTAAATTATAGTTCTTAAACATGTCAAGGTACATGTATTTTTGAATAAAATTCTGCACATTAGCATACAATTGTGCATCTGCAATGTTCATGCGCAAATGTGTATGACCAGTTGGGAAACAATATGGAATAACAATTTAAATATTGCAAGCTGTACAAAAGTTTCATCGTATTTACAGAGCAAGCCTGTCATGAAACAGTCATCTAACGAAACACCCGTGACGAAAGCAAGCTACATCTGTCTATATCTAACCCTTTCACGCCAAAATAGTTAACTGCGACTGGGAAATGTTTCATGCCCCCCCCCCCCCCGGCAATCGTTTTTACATTATATATTGAGATTTCATGGATCATGATGAATTCAATTCTCAAGCAAGATATTTCAGAGTAAAATGACCCCTGACAAAAGCTTTCCTTGACACACTGTTATGGATATGTATCCACAGCGTCCCATAGCAACTGTTGATTGAACCACAGCATGGCCCGGAAAGCGTTAAACGATACATACGCTTCATTGATTATATCTAACACCGTGACACGATGACTGATAGAAGTTTAACAATGCACAAATATATATGTCGAACAGCTGCAATTTTTTACACTTTATTTCGAAATCTAGAAATCACTCTTTACACACACACAGGTAGACTCTTCGCATGTAGATAACTACTATTTATGTTCTGTTTATACAGAAAAAGGAAAAAAGTCTTGTTTATTGTCTCTAGTTTGTTCATAAATATATATATATATATATATATATATATAATTTTAGATTCTGTATACCTCAATGACTCTTTTCAACAGCATACTCTTTATTAAATTGCTAGTTTTTTCATGTCCGGATGGTAATAAATTTTGCTTCGCCGGCCTATTTATTATTATTATTTTTATTAGTATTATTATTAATACAGTTCTACCGGGAACCTGCCAGAGTTTCCCCTCATAATTTCAAAGCACATCATTTGTTGCAAGATTCATGAAATTCGGACCGGTGGGGGGGGGGGGGGGGGGGAGGAGGTATGTGCGTGTATTTGGTTTGCTTCTATCCTCAGACAGTTTTCTGCGGTCTTCCTCAATACATGGACATGAAAACAAAAACAAAACAAAAACTGACAATATAATGATAGTACCTCAATGAACATAACAAATTACAAGACTGAGTGAAACCTGGCTCAACAGACCACGTAGGTACACTCAAAAGGTACACAAATAAAAGCTTGCATTACACTGCCCTATTAACCCGAGTCTCGCTTTACTACTACACAACAGACAGGCAGTACACAGTTACTACAGCTGCAAGCATGCCGGCAGTGCTCCCAGCAGCTAAGCTTTCCAAACATGCAAATTAACTATTTGCCTGCGTAGACTGTCCCTTTTGTGAAGACTTGGGATGTAACTTTCTTTGCCTGTTGTACTGACCTGCTTCCCTGTCTTACCAGTCAGACAGGTAATATGGGAAGCTTGGTGTGTTCAGCACACCTTACGGTCGGCCTCAGTTTATAGCCCTTTACATAAACAGTCTCACAGTAAAAGTCAGTCTAAGCAGGCAACTGTCACACGGCATAAACTGTATGCTGAACGCCCCCAGCAAGATTGAAAATTTACACCAAAAAAACAGGTCTCATTAACGGAATGGGAGAATTCAGACAGTAAAGGGTCAGTTTTGCTAACTTCCGCATGAAGTTTCTACATATAAATAAAAGATTTGTACGACAGAAACCGTGACACTCTATCACACATCTCGGGGATATAGTGCATTGAGTTTAGAAGGTTAGTTTAAACATATTTTATTGTTCAAAACAATTGTGATTGGAGAAAAACGTAACCCGCTTATTTGAAGTTCTCTCTATCACATACATCATGAGTTATACAGGTATGCCTACATAGACCAGAAAATACATAAAGCTACTAATAATATATGTGATGATAGTTTATAACATGAAATGTTTAGAAATCCAGTGACTATTAAATAATAAAAAATAATGTGTAGTTAGGGACTGAAACAAATCTACTTTTTCAATGGCTTTATCTTTTTGTTAGAATGATGAATTTCTGTACAATTCTGAATAATTCTGACTTTAAATCATTTGAAACCCGAGTATCTCCAAAAAGAAAGGTATGAATGTTGTGTTGGTAAGCACTGGGAATTTGGGTGAAACAATCTGTTCTATCTTTATGGTACCTGAGAGAGTGAAGAAGGAAATGTGTTGTCGTTTCACGCAGGTAACCATAGGCACACCTAGGTTACCTGTAAGGTTGTGTTCACGCGGGTAACCGTAGGCACACCTACGGCTACCTGTAAGGTTGTGTTAAAACAAATGATCGTTCAGCGAGATGCATTCTAATCTCAAACGTGTATGCAAAATTTGGCCTCTTCTGTTTCCACAAAAAATAATCAAGAAGGTTGTGATTCCGTATGAGGAAACTATGTGTTTATCAGGTGCTTCTCTGCACTACAGACATTCTTTACACGGCAATTTTGCGATGTTTTCGAAAAAAATCATTATTTTTACGTGTTTTCTGTCACAATAAGAATATTAAACATTTCATCAAATTACCGACATTGTGTCACGTGATTACGAGCCAACGCCAGCTGTCTGCCTGTTTATCAATCATCAGTCGCACTTCGGGGCATTGTCGTTTTAAAGTGCAATTTACTGTCTTTGGCCCCTGTATATGTTATTAATTTGAAATAAAATGACAGAAGTTAGAGGTCAACTAGTCCATCCATAAACAGAACACAGAATCCCCCATATAAATTTATACCTGATAAACATAAAAAAAAATCAACAACTTCTTAAGCATAGCTGAAGTGCCTTCTTTAAAACGGTAATAGCCAGAAGGGATGTACCTCGCTAAACCAACTTCAAGTTGTTGATCCCATAGTTTTATCATACATAAGGCAGTACGGTCTGATAAAGAAAACACGAATATATCTGTTTCCACTTCAGAGAGTATGATCCCTGAAGATCTGAACTTCTGGTCTTTTTCCTCAATGAAGTAAATGGAATCAATACGTTCAATTTCTACAAACCCAGGTTTATGTATGTGTAACTTTTCAAATCTGTGTTTCCATCAACACAAAATTATATAATTTTCATATTTCAATTTATCTGTTTTTGTAGTGGTTATTTGTTTTATTAACAATACATGTGTCGATTTGTACCGCTTTCTGTTTACATTTTTCACATCTTGCTGTTCTTTCTTTTCATGCTTTTTCCCCCTATTTCACTATTAATTTATCACACGAGGTCTCCAAGTGTTTCTCTGGCATAGCGCACACCATACAGTTCCCGTGCCGTTGGCCCTCTCCCTCCCATCCCTTACCCACTTTCGCCATGCGTGCCGGACAATACTGTACCTTGCTCACCTCATTCAGGTGGCTCGCTGAGTTGGACTTAGACACATCTCGTGTGCGGAAATGAACCGTGGGGAAGTCTGTAATATAAAAAATAAGATATTCACATTAATATAAGTATGAGCTGATATTAAGGAAGTCACCGTTTATTAAAGAATTCTCCTCTGGTGGGCTCCTTTGTCAATAAATCGCAAGTAAATAGGAAAAAAATGCTCTGCTGAGCTTCACAGCAAATGAAACACAAGTATGTGAAAAAAAAACAGAGTATGTAGCATATCTTCTTTTTCATATATTTATCTGCATTGGTCCTTAATGTGCGATTTGCAGTTATCTTTCCGTAAATTCACCAGCTAATTCGTTCTCAAGTCGGCGTAACCACCTTAGCTTAACTGAAAGAGCTGCAATGATACAACCATAGCCTTCTGCCTTTTTAGCGCGCCTTCAAAATACCATTGTACAGAACTTTCTATCCGACAAAACAATGATAAAATGATCAGACTTTTTCTTTAATTTACCCACTCTGTCGACCAGAAACGCCAGGCTATGCTTGACATACATAACATCACTCCACCCCACCTCACCTCATCCCATACCTGCCCATATCTCACCCATCAACTCCCATCCTCCAAAAAATAAAAATAAAAATTTGAAAAAAAAGGTTAAAGTTAAAATGTCACATGGTGCAAGTAAATGCCTGCAGGACTTCTAATTGGTATTCTACATGAGCCTTGAAAGTTTGTTCAGCAAAAGGGACAAATATAAATAAAACTGCGCATCCGAATAAAAAAGAATAATAGTGTAACCATTAGAATCTGTTACTGCACTTCTGCTTTATGTAATACATTGTCACAACAAATTAATAGTATCAGTAGTATGTCATCAGATTTGTTACTTTCAATCTGAAAACTAAGCATGCTGACCGCACCTTAGCCAATTATCACACTTTTCCATTTAAATGAGCAGCAATTTAAAATTTCGTCTTTTTCCGACGAATTTCAATATTGCGCCTTCCTGAAATGTTTTCACGGAAACTTAAGGCCTAATAAGAGTGTGTGGCCATTCTGCCACATGGCTGAAGGCCTGTCGACTGGTTGCTGGGACGCCCATGAAATGTCTGGATCCATGAAGGGTGTTATGTACTGAACAATAGATCAACATCTACAGCGCATGATGCTGGACTTGAGGTTTACCGTGTCAGAATTACAGATCAACATTATTTAGTCTGTACTGTTGTGGGGCCAATGAATTCTACAGCATATGTAAAGCTTGACCAGTATCATTCTGCCATGACATATAAGGAAAATATGCTACCCCCCCTTTTTTTTCCGGACACTCACGGCACCTCAGAAAATACGCTTTTATAAATGCGGTCTAACGATACTAAAAGCTGCAACTTTGCTTTTTCATGAAAAATGCGATGTCTTATCAATTATGTATCAGTCTCCGATCAAAGATTGACATATTTCATTCTTTTTGGGTTGGTTATATCAAATCCAATTGATTATCTTCATGCAAAATAAAAGTTTCACCGGAAATGGCATTTATATACATATGTTATCCGTTTTGCATTCAAACTTTTTTTTTCGTAACATACTTTTTTTTATATCACGTTTGAAAAAAACTGACTACATCCGCGTAGAAATACATCCAACAAGGTAATAAATATCAAGACACGATGTCGTTTCCCAACTTTGACTGTTAATTATACAAAATACCACCTGCACGAGAGACCACTTAATCTGCCTCAAACGAGGCTGTTTTGGTTCGACAAGAGCCTAAGGCCATAATAATTTTCCGGTGGAGTAGGCCTGTCTGTCGAATGTCTGAAATTTATCATGTGTAGCCAGGTGCACAAAGAAACATAATTATATTACATAATCGTTCTGGTAATGTTCTGGTTACATTCTAGAGCAAATAAAATAACATGGCGTGTTTTGGTTTTATCAAAGTACAACTGGTGCGTTCTAATTGCTTAAGAAGAAACAACTTTTATTTCCTTGGAATGAATATTCACAATCATCATTCCTTATTTACGCCGTCGAATGTCCAATGTGCAGGCCGATAGTGCTAGTTTTGAGACAGTCTTAACTGTACTGGCTTATGCATATTTCTTTAGATTTATCAACATTTCTGATGATTTTGTACGAAAAATATTTTGATTTCAAACCTGTTTTCGCAGGTCAAATGATAAATAATACAACATTTTTCTCACAATAATGCATCGCGTTTTTCACATTCTTCAATGAAAAGGATGTATACTTTGCCCAAAAAATGATGTTACTTCAGTGACGTCACAGTGGATTTCCTGCATTACCATAATAGCCAAGTGACGAACGGCTTCATTCTTCAGCAAACAATTAGTACATGTACTTACAGTTGAGAATTAGAGCTCCACTATGTTCAGTTTAAAGCCTAGGAATTATTATTATTATTATTATTATTATTATTATTATTATTATTATTATTATTATTATTATTATCATTATTAATATATATATATATATATATATATATATATATATATATATATATATATATATATATATATATATATTTATATATTTATTTATTTATTTATATGTGTGTGTGTATAATTATAATTCCAAAGCTTTATCAAATTATTGTACTGTATTGATGTTAACCTGTTGTCCTCACTCAACTAAAACAGTGTACATATTTTTTTAGTCATACCTCCTGGTTCCATATTTTTAATTGACGGCCGTGCCACCTGATACTGGGACTCTCCTATGACAAATAATTTGTGCAGTACAGCTCCATGTTTGATGACGCTCTGGGCTACACAGGGAGGTTCAACGTCCTCTAGACCTTTATCATTGAAGATAATCGCCATCTGAAATGAAGCCATCATTATGCATATTGTTGTTTTTCGTTTATTTCATTATTACTATTATCATTATTGAGAGCATCAGGATTTTTGCCAAAGGAATTTGCATAGACGATACCCCTTTTCCAATCGCCTTCCTGGAATAAAATAAGTGTGAAGCAACATATCAATCATTTTACCAAGCTATACACCAGTTCTGATATATACAACTCGCCAGTTGCCAGTGCAAATTGCTGAGACTATCGTTTCACGAAATTTGAAATAAAACCCTATATTTGATCGGAGGTAACAATAGTACGCATGCGAGGCAGCCAGCTGGCAAAACTGCCAGTAACGACAAATATAAACATTTGTGTTTCGTGCAGGCAACACTTTTTACAATCTGTGTGTCACCTCACTCCCTGAAATGTTACAGTTTTTTTTCAGTTATCAATATTATTCAGCTCGGACTTAGAAGCACAGCACAATTTGCTAATTTTGCTGATATAAGCCTTCAAATGTACAGGACTGTATTGTCTGCCCTATAGATTTTATAGCCATAACTTGAAGCAAAATAGATTGTGACTTATCGTAAATTACATGCTGGGTGATATTTTTCCCTATTTGCAAAATATCCCTCACCGACATAACCTAACCTGCAGGTGTGACGAATCTCTACTGGGGGGGGGGGGGGGGGGGTCGTGTCATACACAGGAATGGGAAAGTGCTTCCAAACCGTGATATGACGCAGCAAATCGAGCCAGATCTACACTATTATACCCAAACGTGCATTATCATGGAGCAGAACAACGCTACAGTTCCTCTGCGTTTGAACTTTGGATTTGTAATTCAGTAATGCTTGCTCGTCCAGAAGCTGACACCAGTTTGTTTTCCAAGGCTCCTTATTGTAAAGAGCAAATTACCTCCCGGTTACGTTTTACATTGATATGCCACTTTTATCCCTTGAGACTAAGTGTATGATATAAAGTAGGAAACTGTTACTGATAAAAAAGTAACAAATTATGCTCTTAAAATTTAACCGGAACCACTTTATAAAGGTATTTTTGCACTTCAGCGGAACACCAACGGTAAACTGTATGGTTATGTACAAAGAACTGAAACGTCACCACCGAACTGCAGCGAACCCCATAGCGCAAAACAACATGTCTATATATATATATATATATATATGCATATGCGTAAGGAGGCTCAACGATGAAAGCCGATGAAACAACTTAAATGACGATTAGAATGTATATTCGTAATTGGCAAGCATACGCTGGGTATTTTATAATATTAAATAATAGGTTTTCACAACAGCTACCTTTTTGCACTTTTATGCGTATGGTTGGTTGTTCGTGCGCAACTTCTGGCGTGGGGTTTATGCCACGTTTCATTCATACGACTAAAGACAAAGATGTGATTAGATGTCAAAATTATAATCACATACCGTATGAGATTTCTCCGCACCATCTGCTATTGACGGTTTTAAAACTGAAAAAAGAAAGAGAAAACAAAGATATGTCCTCAGTTGGACGAGCAATAATACATTGTATGAACAAAATATCATGATTTAAACTTTTATTAACACGATTGGACAACACAGCCAGGCCCTACATAAAGTCTTCCGGTCGAAGTTTAATACCATAACACAAATCAACAAATGAAATTCCACAATGAAATTTTCTAGTGCAGTGTACACAGCAAAGCTTTTACTCTGTCTTGTATGTACAGTAAAACCTCCCAACACTGAACGTCTTTGGGAACAAACACAGGTGCAGTATAGGGAGGTGTTTGGTTTAGCAAGGTTTCCACATTGTAACCCCTTGTTTTACCAACCACACTATACAGATACCAGCTGAGATAATTATGGTTGAAGATACTCATGATAATAAGTACATGTACACCATTAAACAAATAAACAACAAAAAAAGGTTGGAACTTTTATTATTTGGGAAAGATACACTGACTAGGATGGACGAAAGTTAAGATGCATTGATCAACATATTACAAAAGTACATAGTAGCATACAGTGTATGTTCATATTTCACATGTGTATGCTCATATCTTGTACCCTCATGGACACATAATTTGAATAACATGTACACTAACAGTAGCATCGAACTGAATAGTTGGTACATAATGTTAAAAATAGATTCCATTGGTGGTGTTCAAAACATTAATCTTAAAAATTTGTCAAGAAAGTAACAGCACTACTAAGATAACATGCTTTAACATGAACTTTCACCTTATTTTCGCAGTGCTGTTGCTCATTTCAGTCTACTGATGATCCTTGAAATTAAATCCCATGGCTTTGGTGAGACAAACATAATGATTTAATTTCTAAGTTATCGTTTTTCAGAATGGTTGCAGAAAACATTGACACTTTCACCCTTCACCCTGTTGTTTCCATCCATACAAAAGGCAACGGGTGTTCAACAGTCTGTGGGTGGTTTCTGCTGTTGCTGGTAATAGCCTGGTATACGCAATTAATCCTGTCTTTGAAGTTAATCTGTTTAGTTTCAGCCTTATCAGTAATCACTAAGTGCAAATACACAAAAATGTGCTGAATATGTGTTCAGTATAGGGAGGTTTGTTGGAACAAGACGGCTGTGTGAATAGCCCATGCTCAGCTGACCTAGAGATTCATCACAATTGTGGTTCTGTGAACTTAGGGCAGGACTAGATAGTTAGACACTTATCAAAGGTATATCTCTACTTTCCAATTAAAACTATTTTCAAAGATTTTCCAAAAACAAAAATAAAAAAATCCAAAAGTCACTGGAGCATGACCATTTGAAGAAACTTGGTAGACGCCCATCCAATTTACATTGCCTCTATGTTTAAGGTCAATCTGACTGACAGTTTCTTCGGAGAAGTCTTAAATGGGAATTAGCATTACTATGCCCATTGACTCACATAGTAATTGATAGAACAGGTGCATTTACCGATGAGTACACAAAACTCACCTGGTGAACAACTTTACTTGACCTATTTACAAGGAACATATTCACCAAAGTTCAGCTAAATCTGAATGACGGTATGACGGTTCTGGAGAAGATGTTAAAAAAAGCAAAAACACACAAAAATCTTTATTTTTTTTTTAAATTGCAGCACCACCTGCTGAACAATTAAGAACTAGGAGTCCCTGAGAGTGTTTCTGTGTGATCTCAAAGCAATTGGGTGAGCAGTTTTGGCATAGAAGCTTTTTTAAGATTTGTCCAAAAAAGGAACAAAAAAATCATAGAAGATCAAAAAAATCACTGGAGCGTGAACATTTGAAGAAACTTGGTAGATACCCAAACAAGGTACATTGCTACCAAGTTTGAAGTCAATCTGGCCGACGGTTTCCGAGAAGTCCAAAATGTGAATCAGCATTAGAATGCCCACTGACTTACATAGTAATCGATGGGAAATGTGCATTTACCGAGAAGTACCCCAATTGAAAGACTCTTTTAAAAATACTTTGTTTGCCACTTCACCAAGGAACATAACCACCATGTTTCCGCTTAATCTGACAGATGGTTCTGGAGAAGAAGTCTAAAATAGCAAAAAATCATAACTAGGAGTCCCTAGGAGTGCTCCTGCGTGATATCGAAGCATTTCGTGAGCGGTTTGGGAGAAGATTTTTTAAGGTTTCCCCCAAGGCACATCCCCACCAAGTCTGAAGTGAATCCGGCCGACGTTCTTTAGAGAAGAAGTTGAAAATGTGAATTGTGGACATACAATGGACGGACGGAAGATGGACCCTCACTAAAGCTCAGCTGACAAGTCAACTGAGCTAAAAATGGAGTTCATTTGCGGTGTTCATGTTCAGTATAGACAGGTGTTCAGTATCGGGAGGTTTGTTTATAATGGGAGTGTATGGGGAAAAAAATTGGGACCGAGAAAAAGTGCTCAGTATAAGGGGGTGTTCGATATATGGAGGTGTTTGGTTAGGGTGGTGTTACTACACTTTTTGGAAATATACAGACCTACATTAAGATGAAACCTGCAGTTTATATGAAGGAGATTTTTTAAATATTTTATTTTTTAAAAAAATTTAAAAAAACAAAAATTACTGGACTGTGACCAATTGAAAAATCTTGGTAGAGACCCACCCAACGCACATCCCACCAAGTTTGAAGTGAATTTGGCTGGCCGTTTGAGAGAAGCGAACAACATTTTTAACCCTCCGACAAGCTCCATTTCCATTAAGTTTCAGAAGAGTCAGAGAGACGCTTTTGGTCAAGTCGAAAAATCGCAGCCCCACCTGTTGAAAAAATAAGGGGTTTGGGGGTCCCCAGAAGTGTGTCTGTACAATTTCAAAGCAATTGGTCTGGCGGTTTCGGAGATTTCTAACTGTTTGGTATTAAAAACAAAGAAAAAAAACGAAAATCCAAAAATCAATGGACCACGACTAATTGAACAAACTTGGTATGTAGAGACTGAGACTTTTTTTTTTTTTTTTTTTAGAAGTCGAAAATATTATTGCGAACGGACGATGGATTCCCACTCATCTTACCAGCTCAGCTGACTGACACGCCAGGTGAGCTAAAGTGCGCTGCTTCTTATAATGGCAGATCAAAAGTTACAGGGTTAAGACTTACCACAGGGATAGGTTATTCCCGCTTGTTCTAACAGCATTTTGTTTGTTCTGACATCCTTCGTCCGCAGTTCTACATATGGTGGCACAAAAACTCGTCCGCCTGATTAAAAGGAGTAACAACAATTAACTGAAAACCCAGGTTGACATATTGGGTCTTACATTATAAGATTCCAAAACTAGATATCCGCTTTATGTTTGCGAAACTAGACATCCCTGTAACACACAGTGGCATTAATGGCACGATAGGCCGAGTTAGCTAGCAACGTTTATCATCGATTTAAGTCAGAGAAAATAGTTTATTGGTGATTCCACTCCTTAATTTTCATGGAACAACCTCAAGTCTATCTATTCTTCCTCATTTTCTTGGCATGAGAATAAACAATCAACATCCTAATTCATCATATTTTCACTTTATAATTTCGGGCCAGATACATAGTAAGAGCAGTAGCGGCATAGAACGTTAAGTTACGAACTGACATTCTGTCAGTTCGTGACTGTACATTCTATGCCGCTACTGCCGTTTACAGAGGGGAGATTATAACATGCAGGTACCATCCAGTTTCGGCTCAAGACCAATACGATACTTGTACAATATCTTAGCACGCCACACTGATACATATTCTGGGAGGGTTGTACAACTTTTCACCTTACACCATATCGGTATATAACTGCACCTATGTAAACGGCATGTACAGCAATATTCACTGAAACATCCGTAGGTCTGAACACTCGCATCGATACCTGACGCAATTTTTTTAAATGTCTAATTTTCTGAATGAACGCTTCGTTCAGTTGTGACATATAAATTGTGCACAGCTATGTTTAGGAAATATAATGTTTCTATAGCTATAAATAAGCACAACGTTTTGCTTTCAGCTCAGTCTGTGGGAAAGTGGGACAAACGTCATTTGGCAATATGACCAATTGGAAAGTGAACCACATTGGGGCTGTAGTATATGACGTCAATAATAAGCAATCAGGCTACTCAAAAAGTTTGCAAAAAAGCTTAATCTCAAGAAAACACCATGGACACTGTCCAGCTTACCTCTCCTATAATTTGTATACAAACTTATCGTGGGTTTTTGCTTCATAGCCACATGTCAATCACGTAAATGACCTCATAGTATATATGGAAGCACCAATGATAATTACGTCATCAGCGACAATTTAATGTACATCAACTTTAAATACAAAAGGCGCGTTTCGCCTGTATGCTGATGCTCATTAAGTACTGTACCCAAAATACCAAGCATACAAATCTGCGGTTAGAAATCTATTTCACACTGTCTCAGGTTTTATGATTTTGCAAACATCAAGCAGCCTGTCCTTCGGAAAATAAATTTCTTTCCTAGTATAAACATTCAAAAATTCGCTCTCTTTAACACTCAATGTGACTTTAATACAATAAACCACATAATATGTTTCTCTTTCAAATGTTGCTCATGAAACTTCTTCAACCTTTGCTTTCTATTCATTGTCAACAAATGGAGCTTCGTTCCATTAGAGTATGTTGCCACCTCAATTTGTACAATTTTGAAACCGTCAATAGATATTGATTTAAACCATTTGTCATCACAAGTTAATGTAATCTATTCTGTCAAATATAGATCATATACAGTACAAAACAAATAAAATGTCTGTATATGTTTTGTATTTTGCGAAACACACATAAGCATAATTTTCCTTTCTTTGTATTTCTGTTACGCCTGAAGGTCATCCTAAAAAAAACTATAAGTTTTGGGAGGGGGCAAACAAATGCTTGAGTTTAATAAACTCTTCACATTTTTCTGTTCTTGCGCATAAATATGTCTTTTTTTAGACTTCTTACTTTCAGTCTACATTTTCAGCACTTAATCAAATTTGACGTCAATGTTCGTCTTTCCAGGGAACCTAATTCTTCCATAATGCCAGATTAAGTCTAGTAAGATATACACTGAAAGTACTCAACTTGCACCTGTCGAAAAGTTTACAAATATCATGCGGTTTCTATGGTAACCCACATTTCTCTTATCTCACCTTCCCGAATAACGCTGCTTTTCACGAGTGTGTTGAACATCCGAAGACGATCTCGTAACCTTGTAATTTTGTCTAGTCGATTTATAACCAACTTGTTGGGATTTTGTCGCAGGTATTCCTGTTAAATGACAAAAAAGTTAAAACACTGTGTCATACAAATCGTGATATTATGTACTCTGGTTTTAACTTTATCTCTCGTCACCTTGTCAAAAGTTAAGATAACCGCTCATGCAAGTTATTTCACACTATCTGTAGGTATGTATTCCAGCACACCTTATAGCTTATCTCCAAGGACAAGGCACAATATATATATATATATATATATATATATCAAAACTTCTGGAAATATATCGGCTTAAATGGTGAAGTCATTTCTCGTCCGGGGTGGCACTACGCAAATGGTATGGATCAAAAAACGCATTTTGCCGCATAGAATGGAAGATCCACTCTTCTTGCATGTGTTCAGCTGATTTCTTCGGCACGAAAGTCCCCACTACCTAAGACTTACATTGTAAGTATCACCATGATCACCACAACCTCTTCAACGTTAACCCCTTATTTTGTCTGGGAAGCGCTTTCTGGTCGTAATTCTGCCCAAGGCATTTTCACCTCACTTGAATACAACTTGAATTCCAGCAACTTTTTCCTGTGCAGTTAAAAATGTTCACGATCTTGCTATTAAATATACTTGGAAGAATTTAATTCCTCTCCTTTCATATTGCTCCACTGGATATTTGGTGCAGTTGTCGGAAATTAATCACGACTGCAAAGGAGAATAAATCTCAAAAACAAGATTTTTTTTTCAATCCGGATTCAAAGTTTAATTTACATCGCTTGTGGATGTTGTAGTTTGTACTTTATATACATATACATATACATATACATATACATATACATATACATATACATATACATATACATATATATATATATATATATATATATATATATATATATATATATATATATATATATATATATATATATATATATATATATATATATATAAATGAATTCAATCCAAAAGTGTAATCACTTCTGTACACCTTCTTACATGTTATTGTTGTGTCAAGACAGGAGGCTTGATCATTGCTGTGGTGACAAAAAGGGCCTATTTCGAAGGGTTAAGAAACATATGCTTCATGCAGTTGTACCGTACCGCAAAAGTGTGTTGTACATTCCCGTCGATGTACCATCTGAATGCAAACTTGCATTAAACCACAATGATCGGTTGCCAAAATGCTGATTAAACTTTTAAACCAGGCTTCATCATGACAGCTTCAGTTTGTTGCAATAAACTTTAGCTTCACTTTGTTTACTTTAAAAATGAATACTTCAGGGCAGTTACACATAAATCTAAAGTTCTATTAGAAAACATAATTAGTCCAAGCATCCGCTAACCCGTTATCTACCATAAAGACAGTATAGCATAAAAGGTCACACAGGAAATTAAGGTACAAAATCATGGTCACACTGACATAGAAATCGTTGCCAGCCAGCTTGGCATCTTTGTGGTTTCTCCTCTTTCAACTTGACACATGTAATATATTGTGGTTGAAAGTCATTGTCTATGAGCAAAACATTTATTCTATTCAGGGCTATGAATAATAACTTGATTTCAATTGACAAAACTGACTGTCTCTATGCATATGAAACTGTTGTCAAATATTTGTCACCTTTAAAGAGAACATCAGGCTACATGCACCGTTTTAGTGACAACTGTCTGGCATAAAGGCTTTTTACGTGTTGCAGAACACTTCATTTTGTTGATCATATAATTTTCTTCACACGGCCTGGTGACATATTCAAAATAAATATTTAAGAAGTAGGCTACTATAAATAACATATATGCCTTGAGAAAAGACATGAAACGGACACGGCACTTTGATATTGTTTCATGAAGGTTTTATAGGAAGCTAGAATAAAAGGAATTCTGCCTCGCATGAATTATGTGCAAATATGCTAATAACTGGTTCATATATAAACACTTTTTCTATGTAATAACATATTGTTATTTATCTTGTAGTTACGATCAAAGAAATTTCAATAAGAAAGTTAATGGTATCGCAAAAATACTATCCATTGTGTATAACACAATTATAAATAGAACATGTTTCTCCATTCGTTTGAGTCTTCCATTTGTCTAGTTTTTATGAGCTGTGGAAAAGACTTACTTCGCAACATGTGTGATTTAGGAAAAGTACTGACCACAGCCAGATATAACATTACCGTGTATCGTGTAGTTGTTTTCTACAACTAGGATGGAAGCTAAATTGTCGCAAACATTATTGAAACTGCGGGCCATTCAGACACTTAAAAAATAATAAAATCTTCTTGAAAATGTACACTTTCACCACATTTAAATTTCAAAGCTTTCTCCCTATTCGAGTTCAGCATTTTCTAATGGTCTGTTTGAGTATGATGATGGAAGTGACGCGGGCACCACTTATTAAGACAAACATAGGAGAAGTCCACTGGTTTTGCCTCTACATCGTTAGATTAAGTATAATTAAATTTCATATACTGCCGCAGAAAAGTATAACCACATATCCTTGATTCCTATTTTTATGGTGCGATTGGAAACTGCCTCCTGGCATGACTTCACCTGTACAATTACTCCCTGCTGTTTAAATTTCAGTCACGTTCCCTTCAGCTTCTGTGATACTTTGGTTAAACGCTAAGACCTTCATAGTTCCGTGTGTGTGGGGGGGGGGGGGGGGGGGGTACCAGTTGCACACTAGGGCACATGCTTGAATAGGAACTGGAAATCCTAGAGTATATATCGCTTTGTACACACATTATGTCATACTTCTCTTCTGTTTGAGTTACTTATCGGCCAATTATTGAATTTTATCATCCTTGAAACAGATTTAACAAGACGCTTACATGATGGTAAATAATAGGGATTGTCAACCTTAAAGTTATCCATCTGTATTTTGGCCTTGGTATCCCCCATCTCAGCAGCCATCACCAGCTCGTCTGACACCTTGTGCAGAATAAGGTCAAAGTGTCCCTGCTCGGACAGCGGTCGAAACAAGTCCATCTGTTGAAGATAAAAAGCAGAAATATATTAGATAAGTAGAATGAAGAGATTATATACATAGTGTTTGCCAGAGGGGTGTCCACGTGACTTTTTGGACACCCAGTTTCAAATTTGGACATCCCAAAATCATGATTTTTTTAATGGAAAGAATAGGAAGTGGATACCCTAATATTATGAAATCTGGACAAATTTAAATTCTGGCTAACACTATATATATATATATATATATATATATATATATATATATATATATATATATATATATATACATGTATACATATATATATTAAATCCGGCAACAGGTTGGGTTGCATATACATATATATATATATATATATATATATATATATATATATATATATATATATATATATATATATATATATATATGAAAGTATATATATGTATGTATATGCAACCCAACCTGTTGCCGGATTAAATTTGTTTAAGCCTACAACGAAACTAAATTTGTTGTGGTAAAGCAGAAGTAAACATGCACTCGAACCTCGGGCTTCTTCGGTTACAATGAATTACATGCACACCTGCGAGACACGTATGGGCTTGCACTTGGAATTTTATTTTGTCAGCCAACATGGCTAAAATCACTTAAATATTTTAGCATAACTTTAATTTCGTTAGCCAAAGTCGGCTCATACCTTCAAACATTTTACATCGGATATGCAGCAGTTCAATGATAAAACAGTAAAGCTGATTTTGGGTGCTACAGAGTAAGATAAATTTATTTAGCCAATTTGGCGAATAGGTTATAAATTCTTTAAGTCAACTTCCACAATCATCAGCCTATGGCTAATGGCTGGCGCCAGTCCAGCAGGTATTGTAACTATTTCATGTTGGAATTTATGTGGTCTGTAAGTGTCTAATGTGTTTCTTTACATCTCTATACTCAATATGTGTGTGTGTATATATATATAAAATCATTGCTGTTTACTATAAAATTCCCAATGGCCAATGCTACCAAAATTGCTCATATCTGAACCATCTTTTTTATACGAAGGTACGTTTACAACAACCGTCGTTGCCCTGTGAGCAATGATTCTTCCCAAATGAAATAAGTCTCACGTCATGGTTTTGATTACATTAAAAATGTGCAATAAATGACGAAAAAATATTTAGGTCATCGCAAAGATTAGTTGAATTCGACTGCTATGACAGCAAAATACAGTGCGTGTTTTACGTTTCTATAATTGAACTTTTGTTCTGTGTGGACAGGTGGTGCAGGTATTGAAACCCATCTTTATTTTGTTGGCATCGGCTGGGACTGGCAGGATGTTTGGAATTGTGTACTGCCCTACCATTCTCATCAGAGCAGGCATGTCAGCAACAGAACGACTGCATACTTTTCTCAATTGGGAATTAATATCTAAAAGTTTTTATCTGTCTGTATCAAGTTAAAACTTAATCATATATTGGGTGTTGCGCTCACACTGATGGAAATTACTTTTGTGCCCTTGTTTGCGAGCTCAGTATATCACAAGTTAAACAGAACCTGTGCCAGCGCACATTCTTCCCTTTTGCCGTTATATACCATAATCATATTCCAAAGCTACCGACGCATTCTGCCGCTTACAGTCATGTAAGTTGTTATCGCAATATTTGAATTAAAATGCACAGTCCACGTACTCCCATGAGACGTCATGTAGAAACCGATGTCCTTGACCAAGCCGGTTGATTGAACAGGCACAAAATGTCTGTCTCTGTGGAGTGCATTACTTAACATTGCCCGCTTAACAGACCAGGCCATGTCGTTTTCAATCTACCTTAAGCACAAAATGCATTGACCTGTGTTCGTGTGGGGGGCAATAAGATGCACTTTTTGCACGTGCACCATTTAAAAGTGCCCATCACTGTATCTGCACACGTGCATTCTCAAGTCTATTTTATCTGTACGTATACAAGCTTACTCAGTCGCACATATATTCATAGCCTTTTTAAGCCTTCATAATTAAATTCTGACATATATTGACAAATGCACATGTACCTCATTGAAAACGAAGATATTTAATATTACATCTGTACATGTAACTCGGGACATTCTGACCTTGACCTTAACCTTATCGGATTTCGATGAACACACAAGAAAGGTCAACATGCCGCTATTGAATCGAGTGCCATCAGAACAACATAATAATTGATTTTGGAAGCTGTATGCCCAGGAGGCTAAATCCCGGTTCCCCGTGTAAGAAATCCACGGACACAAGCGCTGGATTATTCAACAATGCAGGAAGTGTGGACATCAGTTGATAATATTATTCTGTGTTGACTTATATATGTGTGTATCCTGTCGTTGCCGTGTTTGAAGTTACCGTACAGGCATTTCTTCTGTAAGCTGGATCCCTCAAACGATGTCTATAACTGCATTTAGGAAACCATCAATTATCATAAGCGACTAAACAATAATGGCTTATACCGTAACGATTCTATTCTAAGTCACATGCCTTAACCTGAAGGCTCGTAATCAAGTGAAACAAAATATGCATAGACCTTGCACATAGCGTTTAACACCGCCAAGTATGGAATTATCGCAGAACACGTATTAACTATTCATCGCCTGGTTGAATAATTCACATTTTCTGGTTTTTAATAGCGTTTCTATTCAAGAACAATCTTATATATAAATAAACCTGAGTAAATGCTAAGCTTTGGATGTATGGTTATGCAACATTTTTGTAATATGTTGCGTAATCACTACAGTTTTCGGTCAGTGGTAACTAAACAAGAGAACTATGCTCAGCGGACATTGTATGTTGAACCTGGACCTTACCGAGCAGCGTAATCTTGTGTAATATGAAAGCGCGTGTCTGGAAACTTTTTAAATTATCGTGTCGATATGAAAGGCAGAATAATTACTTTGTCACCTTGGGAATCAGGTTCGTCCACTTTCTAATTTAACTGTGTTTTCAAAGAGCACTATAATCTTATACTTTATGTTCGGAGCGAGCGGGACTCGAACCTGGACTCGAACTTGCAACCTTTGGCACCAGTCGCCTAGCTGAAATAGGACACGCACATATCCACTCGACCAAGTCCCCATTCTTATGTTATATGGAAGTGCTAACCTCAAAAATCTTCTCCAGTTATGGTGCGGTAAGGAAATACACAGCGTGTGACATTGGAAATCAGGTCAAGGTTGTCCACCCCGAAACGCCCAACCTAAATTGCATCCCCCACCGTGTTTCACAGGTTTGGAGTAAAAGACGAAATTTTAGTTCTGAAACCCATTTATCATAATTTGACATTACAGGTCACCCAAAATCAAAAGTAACATAGGAAACATCGTGGGTACGAAGGCTGTGAGAATAGCTCATGCTCAGCTGACCTTGAGATTCGTCACATCCATCATGTTTCAGCTGAATCTGGTTGACGGTTCTGGAGAAGAAGTCGAAACTAGCAAAAACATACAAAAACTAGAACAGACTGATTTTCCAACAGAAAATCAAATGTCTCCCGGTGGAACAGTTACGTCTCTGAATAAGCTACAGTGATAACAAATTACAAATGACCAAGTTTGCTTGAAAATTACAATCCTATTTTAGCTCTCACCTAGATACATTACTCTAGCAATTTTCATCAAGTTCTTCAAGACTTATTGCAGAGAAACCAATTTCACATGAATGACCCTGTGACCTTAAAAATTAGTCATGGTCATCCAAATACAATCCCAACCTTGGTCTTACCTTGATACATAATCCAACCAAGTTTCATCAAATTCCATCCTGTTCTTCATGACTTATCTAACAGAAACCGATTTCACATAAGTGACTCTGTGACCTTGAGAATTCGCTCACGGTCATCCAAATACAATCCCAACCTAGGTCTTGCCTAGATACATAATCCTACCAAGTTTCATCAAATTCCATTAATTTCTTCAAGACTTATCCCACGGAAACCAATTTCACATAACTGACTCAGTGACCTTCAGAATTCGCTCAAGGTCATCCAAATACAATACTAACCTAGGTCTTGCCAAGATACATGATCCTACCAAGTTTCATCAAATTCCATCAAGTTTTTCATGACTTATCGAACGGAAACCAATTTCACATAAGTGACTCTGTGACCTTGAAAATTCGCTCAAGGTCATCCAAATACAATACCAACCTAGGTCTTGCCAAGATACATAATCCTACCACGTTTCATCAAATTCCATCCTGTTCTTCATGACTTATCGGACGGAAACCAATTTCACATAAGTGACCCTGTGACCCTGAAAATTAAGTCAAGGTCACTCAAATACAATCCCAACCTAGGTTTTGCCTAGATACATAATCCTACCAAGTTTCATCAAATTCTGTCAAGTCCTTCAAGACTTATCGCACGGAAACCAAGTGTTAAAGAACCTGAACAACAACAACAAGCGGAAGAAACGGGCACTAAAACAATATGTCCCCCGGCTTCCACCGGGAGACATAAATCATGAAAAAACAAAAAAAAATGCAGCGTCACCTGATGAACACATTAAGAACAAAGAGTCTCCAGGAGTGTTCCTGTCTGATATCAAAGCCATTCGGTGAGCTGTTTCGGAGAAGATTTTTCTAAAGATGTGCCTTAAAATAACAAAAAAATCCATTTAAAATCCAAAAATCACTGAAGCGTGACCTTTTGAAAAAACTTGGTAGGGACCCACCAAAGCTACATTCCCACCAATAAATAAAAGGATCATGATGTTCCTGTGCGCTGCTGACAGGAATCTGCTCCTTGTGCAAGCTCAGACTTTACTGCTCTACACATATACTGTATTACTGATTACCGATAGTTGAAAGTTTTATTACCAAGATATAAGACAATATGTCAGTCAGGCCTTTCAAAATCATTCAAAATCAAAGTTAACAACATCATAAGAAATCCCATAGGTACATCCCTATTTAGTGTTAGCACTTAGTTACCAACACATACTCAGTAAGTTTAATGTTCCCCAACTTTGTCCAAAATTGGTCAAAGAATAATGATGATAATAATAATAATAATAATAATAATAATAATAATAATAATAATAATAATAATAATAATAATAATAATAATAATAATAATAATAATAATAATAATAATAATAATAATAATAATAATTAAAAAAAACAGAACTGAGCAGAGCAGAGCTGACACAACAGAACAAAATAATATGAAACAGAAAAATTATTTGATCATCATCTCCTTCCCAAAGTTGGTAGATGCCACATTGGGAACATCTGTGTGTCAAATGGAAACAATCTATATAATCGTTTGGACAACACTGTAATATATTGTACTTTCTGTAAGATACATGTTCACCAGCAGCACTTACCGACACATATTACCAAAGTTTGATATCCTCTTGGTTCATTAAAAATCAGTATATCCTAATCATTTCCGCAAACGATCGTCATCTTTAACCAAATTATATTCTGATAAACTTGTATGCTACGTTGTCCAGCTATACAGGAGAAGATGTTGAAAACTGCCTGAATACACACATACACACATACACACATACACACACACACACACACACACATATTCATAAAAATATAGTACCAAAGCGCCACCTAGAGACTGATGTCTGAACTACGTAAACCAAGGGGACCCTGTATGCAATATCAACGGCAGGGGTTTGGGGGAAGTCGTAAAATACAAGGTTTGGGGGAAGTCGTAAAATAGAAATTGTCTGAAGGACGGGCAGATGGACAGACGGGCAGATGACAGACACAAACGCATTTTATTAGCAATGCTGACTGACAAGTCAAATCCTAGTGCCATTTGTTCAGCAAATTAATGTCTTGGAGTACTCAGACGTACCCCTATGTAATATCGAAGTAATTGGTCAAGTGGGTTCAGAGAAGACTTTTTAAAGATTTTACCCAAAAATGAACCCATTCAAAAATTGATGGATGGAAGAATGATTATGAAGCGAGCTCAACAGACAAGTCTGCTGAGCTAAAAATCGATATACGATGATTTTTAATTCATACATAAACTGACGGAAGCTGCAATTTTTGACAATTGCTTATTCGCCTGAATCCTAACAGATAACAGTAAAGCGTAGTAGAGAAACAGTCATTGATAAATCATGAAAGGTTTATTTACGGAGCCCTGAATATATATTTTATTGACATCGCCTATGAAAGGTGGATCTGTTCTGCTGCCACGTTCTAAAACACCTGCCAACAACACTTGGCTCGCAAAGCACTGAATGATGTCGGCCTGTTATCAGGATGGTGTATCCATAGCAAGTGATAGAGGCAAAAACAGCGTGTCCACTACACTACATAGCAACACACACTGACGCAACATGATGTACTGTAGTACATGATAAATACTTAATGCAACCAACGCTGCAGTATTCTCCTTGTGTTGCAGGACTTTTTTCTCATAATGCCTATGGGTTGTTTACTTTGAGTCTTTTTGCTGTGGGTGGAGCGTATACAGAAGTGTGTAAGTGTTGGGGAGAGCACTTATTAACAGATGCACTGCCTTCCCAATGACTGTCTAATGTGTGCACGTGGATATAAAAAGGGGTCGAATGTGGGCCCTTGGCACTTTTGGCTGCATGCCTTTCACTTTGTACGCACAACCATCCCTTCAGTCTGTGACTTTCAACAGGAGGGGTCATGATTATGAGGAAGCGGTCGCTCCGCGGCATATAAGCAAATGATGATGGTGGTTTCAACCTGTTTTTATTTTTTGACAAATTTTCTCCAAGCTTTGCGCCACCCACCTAGTTCGCATTTGCATACAAAGCCCACCAGCAAAAGTGCGGATTTAATGTTGGTATAAAAACGGCCCCACACAGGTATTTTAAACAAAATGGCTGTGTCAACAGCCCGTCCACGGCTCACCTTGATTTACTGAACCCAATATAGTCCCAATCTGAAAATGAGTTGATTATAGCTTTAGCTACAGCTTGAACTGAGCTAAGATGAGCAAAGCTGAGCCAAGTTTAACGTGAAGCTGGCAGTATGTGGATATGAGCGACCCCAATACCCCATTTAGTGACCTGGGTTTAGCCAGACAATACCAAGGTATACAGCTTGGAGAAGATATTATGTATGGTTTGGAAAAATATCTTAAAAACATGCATATACACTGCTATTCCAATATAAGCCAGGCTAACATGTACTCTTATTGATCATTAATTTATTATTAAATTTTCCACAAATTATCGGAAAAATAACAGTAGTGCCACGTAAGTCCACGTTTGGTGGAGATTGAGCGAAGCTACATTCCTACTAAGTTTGATCCGCCTAGGCCACGTTGTTGAAGAAAAAATATTACGAAAATACACACAAATTCAATAATAAAAAGCCCACGGTCCGCTGTCATGTTTGTAAAGCGATTGAAAACAAAACAAATTAAAAGGTAATCAGAGATTGCTCATACATGCTCCCCTCGCCTCATTTATAACCTTGCTAAACACAGGTCTCATTTTGGAATGAGTGTAGTCGATAAAAACAGGCTATCAGCATGACCTAGATACTTGACCTAGTGACCTACTTTTATGCATGACACACTGTTGTGTCCAGATACACAGGTGTGTAAAGTTTCATGATTATAAGTCAAAGGACAACAGAATTACAGCCCGGGCATGAAGTGTAAGGTAGTTTTTCATGAATGTATCACCGTGACCCAGATACTTGACCTAGTGACCAACTTTTTTTCATAACACACCTTTACGTTAAAATGTGTGTGTGTGTGTGTGTGTGTGTGTGTGTGTGTAGTTTCATGAAACTAAGTGAAATAGTAAAGGAATTATAGCCCGGACACGATTATACACGAACATGTCACTGTGACCCAGATACTTGACCTAGTGACCTACTTTTGTTACACGACACACCCTTATGTCCAGATGCACCTGTGTGTAACGTTTAATTAATTGAAAGACAAGTAAATTATAGCGCAGACACGAAAAGCAGAGGGACAGACGCACATACACACGGAGGCATGGAAGAAGTTATTCTATATGCCCCTCCTCCGTTCGGAAGGAGGGAGGGTAAACAAAAATGGTGTGATTTGATGGCGTCTTTAATGTACATGACTTAAAAAGTGAAACTTGGAAGAAAATTGTAACAAAGACATGACTATCATGGTGTATTAAAGTAAAGACTAGTCATTGTGTCATGTTGAAGAAGAAATTAAGTGAATTAATATACTAATGCCATGCTGCTTCACCGGAGGGTATTGTCACTGGTACTGGGATATGTCGCCTTTACCAGTTGAACTTGAGGGCATCTATAATCCAGTATCGAGTTACGATGTAATGATAATGTGCAAATTGGTGGTCCATCACACTTTACCATAACAATGAATTAAAAGTACTTTTTATACTTTTGACGATAATTCCAGTTAAAACCACTACAGGGGCCACCATGACTCCACATTTTACTCTTCACTTTTATCTGTATAATGTTCCCGCAATGGCAAGTGGTTACATGTAAAAAGTAAAGATCTTATGACCATCGTAAAACAAATTATAAAAGTCCTAAACTGCACTCCCTCTGTCACCTTTAGGAAGTACATTAAAATGTTTTTTCACCCATGATGCTGGTTTCATGCAATACCGTCAGTAACGCCACCATGACTCCATATATGATAGACTTTAGTCCGTAAAATAATTTTAATCTTTGTGACCTTCTAAATAGTTGGTCACGGTCATCCAAATTAACCTGTTTGACCCCAGGTCTAAGAAAATTCAGTAATTTGTGACGTACACTTACATATACGTGGATAAATGGGGTTAAGCAACCTGAAACTTCAATATATGATACACGTATTTTTTCGCTCGACATTTAATTTGATCTGTTTTCAATATATTTTAATCTATATCTTCCATAGTTCTGTAGGTTACGCCAACAAATATTGCTGCAATTTTTCCTTTTGGCCTGAACGACATTCCAACTAAGTTTCCTGATATTTCACGAAAAACTTTGGAAAGCGATATTCTCATAATTTTCATATTTTTGCCCATAAATATCATAATAATACCGGTGGCGCAATTAATATCACACTCGACTTACATTTTTTAAACTTTTACACGTCCTGAAAGTTATACGGAGCTAGCTTGAATAGTATGAACTGCATAGCATTCTCAAGAAAAAGTTTGCGGACGGACGGGCGGAAGGATGAACAGAGGGACATGAGTGATGCTATGAACTCTGCAACCTGTGATTAGCACAGCTAAAAATGGGGGGAAAAGAATTAATAGAAAAAAACTGCGGTGCTGCTGCACAAATTAAGGGGTACGCGGGTACACAAAAATGTTTGTCTGCAGTTTCTAAGCAATTTGCCAACAGCTTTCAAGGAAAGAAAAGTTTTTTAAACACACCCCCCCCCCCTAAAAAAAAAGCAAGCGAAAATACATAAATCAATGCAGTGTGAAAATCCGCCCAAATTACGTCCACAAAACCGGTAGTGGTTCTGGTGGTCCACCGTTTTAAAGAAAATTACAAAAGCATGCATGTAAATTGGTATCTATGTGGTTAACATGCGCACATGTTTTTATCAGTCATTGCGTAATTTCAGTGATTCATTAAAATTCAGCAAACGAAAGTATATATTGTGAACAACTATGACGGTGTCGAATTACATTTCTGTCATGTTTGAAGAAAGTCCAATTGGTAGTTTGAGGAAGTCGAAAGAAAATAACAAAAAAATAATAGCTCCAAATGTCGAAGTAAGTAAGTTCTAGGGATTCCTGGAAGTGCCACAGTGCAATTTCAATGATATTAGCAGGCTAGTCTTGAGACAAATTCTTTATAGACTGTGCTAAACACAACAAAAATTATTAAAAAGTCCAAAAATCAACGGACTGAGATCCATTCATTCAGTACCACCAAAAGCCTTCGACTTTGGGCCTCTATACTTTCTTCCGCGAGTCATTTGTTGTATCAAGAGCGCCCCACAGAAATTTAGATCATATAGTGGTGTGTAATTTTTCTTCATACCGGCAGGTCATTGTAAAAGTTCAGTCCAACATTCAAATGCACAGGATATTTGGGGTCTGGATCACTTTATATAAAAACTGAAAGATTACGGACGGATAGATGACCTTAAGAATACCTGAGCTGACTGGCACGTCCGTTGAAATACTAATTATGATCAAAAGAACATGTTTGGTTTCAAACATTTTCATTCCATGAAAAAAAGACACAAAAACAATTGGACATGTTTAAGCCATATTGTTTCATTACGACTTGGGGCCTCTGCGCCTTTCTTCCATGAGAGAACCCCTCTCTACAGAGCGGCCCAGAGAACTTTTGACCATACAGTGGGGTCTTATTTACTTTATGCCGTCAGGTCATGGCCAACTTTCACTCAAAACAGGTTGTCAAAGTCCAGCATTCATTCATTAGAAAACAAAAACAAACAAAAACAAGAGGCAAATGGGCTCTGCGAACATATATAGGGATAAATAATAGCATAATGGGTGAATAAGAAAAAGATAAGGAGAAATGTTTTTAAATGTGATTTATTAAGTAAATTTATATGGCAAGCTGTGCAAAAAGATAAATCTAAATCAAATGTAATGATATAATTAATGACTTTGTGAGTGTAGGTTATCATTTAAATGAAATGTAGTTGATACATGGGTCGTGACCAAATGTTTGTTATGTATTTGAATGTGAAAAATGATAGGTCCTGTTGTGACTTCTTGTTAGTTGGGCATGTGACTTCAGTTGTGGCGGGTGATTTTATAGAAGTTTCAATACAGCTTGACTCATATTCTCCGTACAACTATATGTGGCATCACCAGCATCATCCTTGATCGAGATTTTGACCTCCTCCGCCATTTTACCAAATTTAATCAAGAGCCATCAAAAATTAAAGATGTTACAACATTCAGAAGATTTCCACATTTTGACCCCTATATTACATAATGTTGTAGGTAGTGCCACCAATGTTATACTCGACTTAGTTTTTTATCTGTTTTCAGCTCTGAAAGTTACATGTGGGTACATTGAAAATTGCAGTTGTTGCATTTACAACTCATTTTCATGTATATGTGTTGCCAAGTGACCTTGACACTTAGGTCAAGGTCATTCATATTATGAAAAATATGAGTCTTGATCCAAGATTTCTTGTGAATTTTGTAATGTAAAAATAGGGCACAGTGAAAATATTTAATTTAATGTGTTTACCATCTATTTGGCAAATTCCCATAAAATTCAACAGATGGCGTCACCAGTACGTCATGCAAAATAGGCTTTTTTTAGACATGTAATATTCAATTCACATCATAATCGAAATTAAATGTACAAGGCCTACTACTTGTTACTCACCTCTATTAACTCCATAGTCCTGGTGCCCTTAAACAAGTACGCCAAAATCATTCATAATGTGTAACATTCTAATGTTAGCCGTGATACATATATCCTATAAAATTAATTAGACTAGGTACATTATTTGCTGACAAAATGAATTTATATAAGTTTGAACACATTTGACTAATAATTTCTGTACAACTATAGGTGACGCCACTAGTATCAACCGAGTAGTCCTGAAAGGTATACTGGGTTAACTTGGAAATTGTGGATGATATTACGCTAACGAGCAAGTTAACGGACGGACAGACAGATTATCTTGCCACACAAAATTACAGAAGATGCAGCGCATTTCCCAGATATTGTAGTAAGCTACGTATGCTTGAGATAGTTATTATCGCCCTAAATATTCTTTATTCTTCGTACCTTTGCTTAGTTAAGCAAACATACGTACATACGTACATACATACATACATACATACATACATACATACATACATACATACATACATACATACATACATACATACATACATACACACATACATATTCCACAATGACGCTGTTTTATCAGTTGCTGGTATGTTACGCACTGAGCCATTGTGTTATATTTGACTGTGTGTGTATCTGATAACTTGACTTAAACTGACAGCCACAAGCTAGCAGTACGATACCTATTTGCATGTGAATAATGCCCAGATGATCTTATTAAAAACCATTTTGCTACAACGGTATCGCCAAAAACCACGAGATATCATATGTGATGATAAATGTACAAGTTATTACAACAAAAATTAGAATGCAATGTTATTCGATCGCTAATGTTTCAATGACATATACGTGGTGAAAAAGCCTGTTGAGAAACCAAAGGTATCTAAGTTTAAAAAGAAAAAAAAACTACTGACACTTGTCCAAGTAGCTATGGTCAACTTGACGTCTGCCCAGCGTGTTTCATCCAACACTAATAATACGTCAGGCCCAAGGACCTAATTCCCTGCTGACGTATAATCCGATCACCATGATCAACCCTCCCCCCCCAAAAAAAAATCCAGATATGCATTCTCTACATGACTCTGCGAAATAAGTCAAGGTCATCCATGAGGCGCAACATCAAACTTTCACATGAACACACATTTGTGGTACATTTGGTATCATTCTCCTCATTCTTGATCAACATATTAAATTTGGTGTCCTTTACATTTCAAAATTTGACCATTGGCCTAATGCATATTTGGTGCAAGTTGCGCAATAGGCAAGGACAAGAACAGAAGGTTCTAGCCCTGCCGAAAAGAGGGCACTGCAGTCACTGGATGGCTAGGGTTGTGTATTCCCATTACTATACATTGTAATTTGCAACTTAATAACTTGAAAACAACTGCACACACAGACACAAAATTTTGCACAGTAAATCTAGATACGTAACTAAATACCTCACAAAAATCGTATAACCACAGCTACTAAAGTGACCAGTTTATTTATGGTTACTTAACATGCAAACCAATAGGAATACACAGCTCTAGCCCTCCATATTTTTGTGTATTCGGTTGCGTCTTGGGGTGAATACACATTTCAGAGCTAATTCTGACCTTTCCTGTTGCAGTTCCATCTAATTTGTTATGTCATAAGCATCACAATGATATCATTTCCTGATAAACATCCCTTCCATGACCTTGAGAAACTAGGTCAAGGTCAACCATATTATGCAACATCGATCTTCTATATATGATACACATTTGTGGTACATTTTGTATGTTAGCCTTCTTATTGTGCAACATGTTAAATTTAGTGTCCTCTAATACGTCCTTAATGACCTTGAAAAATACAGCAAGGTCAAATAAAATTTTATCATTGGCTTAACGCATATTTGGTGTAAATTTATAAATTATACTCGTAATGATAAAATGATGTCCTTTTATTACCTGTGATGCTAGTTCTACTTAATACCACCAGTGGCGCAACCACAAGTCCAAATGTCATAAGAAGTTTGTATTATTTTCCTGTAATGGTACATTGATACATATGCACAAATTCAGACACAATGACCGTTCCGAACATGAAATACAAGCTTTATTTTGTGTCAACATTGATTGTAATGTGTTTTCGACATATTTTGGTCCATATCTCTCCTAATACTGCACGTGGTACCACTAAATTTCAACGCGTTTTTGTTTACCAGACTGATTGACATTCCTGTCCAGTTTTGTGATGATTTATTAAAAACTTTTGGCAATATGTGAATTCTCGACATTTTTTACTTCACCTGGTGCCACCAACAACGAACTTGACCCAGATTTCCATACAAGTACTTGATAAGTCCTGAAAGTGATATAGAGATGACTTGAAAGCTGTTGAATGTATCGCGTCCACAGGCAAAAGTTTACAGATGGACGTATGGACGGACGGACGGACAGACGAGTGACCTTTGGGCAGCAGAGCTGAAAATGATTCCTCATATTCTATACTGTTATTTAACTTCATTCCGGTGTGCTAAAATTTATCATTACAACGTGTCTTGCGTCGCTTCTTTTATCGGACCTGGTTGACAAGGGTCGCTTTAAATTCGTGCAACAATATTCAATTTGTCTGGAGTCTGTCCGACATTTGAGGCTAGACAGGATGCTCTATGATCTAAATCCATATATTTGCCTCCAATAAGACAATATCTTGCTTCGTACCTGGCAAACGTTGCACCTCAGTCATTATGTATGACCGTAAAAATACCATTTCATGCGGACATGTAACCGCGTTATATGATCTTCACACTTCTGTGACTCTGTGTGTAAAATGTAAATAACAACAAAGGAATAATGGATGATGTTCCACACGAACCGTTATAGTGGTTGATCATGACACCCAAAGATCAAGTTGGTTCAGCGCTTCTTTTCGGGCTACACGCAGGGTAAAATTTGTCTTGGCATAAGTATGTTCATATATTATTTGAATCCTACTGTTGCATCCACTGCTGCGTATATCAGATATCTATTTCACATAAGTGGGTTTTTGTTGGGTTTTTTGGGGGTTTTTTTGGGGGGGGGTTGTTTTTTTTTTTTTTGGTTTTTTTTTTTAATAGAGTGATTCTTCTCGTTGGCTTATCTATCAATATCATATGTCTACCTTACATAAGTCCTTGTCTGTTTGGAACTCTTTGACAAATCAAAATCAGCTTTCTGCTTTGTCTGAATGAGTGTCTGCTTTGACCAGATGATCAATCAATATCAGATTTTCACTTTATATGACTGAAAATCATTTGATTGGTTGATCAATGAAAATTATACTTCTACTTTGCATGACCGAACACCTTCTTAGATTGTTTGATCAATCAATACTAGATTTTTATATTCCTTACCTGAATGTCTTCTTTGATTGGTTGATCAGTTAGATTTTCACTTTGTATGACTGAATGTCTTTTTCACGTCATGTATATTATGGTTTATTTCCAGTATGACAAAGTATGTACACCGCTATCTATCACTGTCCGCCGCAAAGTGAAACTTAAATATCAATTTATGCACAAAATGTGGCCCTTTATCTATGCTAGTATTTGAGGTGATCTCTAAGACCTGATGTAAGTACATGTGGATAACTGTGCTTTGGGCTAAGCTGACTTTATCTGCCATTTGAGCTTTTGTTATCACTTTTCGTCCATTGTCCTTCTCTTGTATTCCGCTTCTAAAGAGTGTTGGCTGACTTACATTTAAAACTGGATTGAGATGTACCTGGGTGGATCTCTAAATCCATTCTGTTTATTGGGTCACATGTTAGTAATTATAAGTTGTTCATTTTCATGCATTTTAGGGGGGGGGGCTTATAAACACTTCTGTAAAACTGATGATGTAAAAATTGAAAAAGGAATTATTTTGGACCTTTACTTTTATTCAGGGGGAGTTGCGATTTATTTTACATAAATTTCAACTATTTTTTGACTGATTATGTAATTTTGAATTCTACCAACCCCTATGCACGATTCTCATCAAACTCTATAGAATAGAAAGGTTCTTAGCTGCACCAAATGAGTCAAACTTATGTTCTTATTATATTTCCCCCGTTTTAACTGAATCTTTAGCTGTCGACGGTTTACATTCTATCTTTGCAAGTTTGAACATGTTCAACTCATAAATAGTGAGCAACATTTGACAATGATATCACACAAGGTACAATATCAAAGCTTCAAAGTCACTTGGTGATTTAACATCGACATGTACCTCATAAACATATATGTCTTCAGGTGATTTTGCTGTTTGACCGAAGCAGAGGCATTGTTCTGGGCAAACTGTTGATTAGCAAAGTTGAAAGTTTGCTTATACTCTAGGCCAATGACTGTGGTCGTAACAAATAATAAAAGTGCATCTTAAACACAGAAAAGTAAACCCATGAATCCATGTAATACAGTTATCCGAAACTGCTGATTCCATGCAGTTAAAGATCACTTCAAACAATGCCTATGTCACATGATCCAGACTATTCACAATATGGCGCGCTATTATTGCATGCAGAAAAAAACAAGACGTCAAAGTTCAACTGGCTTCCTTCTTTTAGGTCTTGGACCAGTAAATCAAACCTAATAGAGTTACATGTTAAATTGGCTATATTCGCCAGCTGGTCTATGGCATTTAAAAGTTTCGTTGACACTGAACCTGTCATTTTTCTCAAAGGTTACTTCAATGACACTTATACTATCAATAGAAAATGGGGGCAAAACAAATTAACCTTTTTGTTACTCGCGCATTTTACCTCCATAGTTACAGTTCCGAAGCAAACCTTGGTGAAATAATAGCTCAACAAGATTTCTAATTCAAGGATTAAATGTTAAAGTGACACCCTATCCAAACCCACATATAATCAGGCATATTTATTCCCTTTATATGACAAGCAATGGATAAGAGTTTCTCTGCTCCCTAATTTTTAATAGCCTGTCACCTGAGGTCCTGTATTCATCGCGACTTGAGGTTCTGACACACCTGCACCCGCAGCCTATTTACTGATCCAAGACCTAAAATGTACAAGAGCATTTTCAACACTAATAGACCAAAAATAGAAATTGGAATGCAGGCAAATGAAAACAACACAGCCTCATCTCCATACAAGATGCCCCTCAATAGCACCCTGGAGCCAGCATCAGGAGCCTGAGACCTTATGGAAGCAAAGTCAGCGCTGTTGGAAGGCATATGGGAGCTTTGCCATTTCAAAACAAGACTGACATCTAAAACAACAACTCTTGATTCAGCCGGCCTGGTTCGTCATACATGCCTTTAATATCTCTATCAGGAAATGCCTAGTGCCTGTTTCTATCACCAGCGTTACTCAGCGTGATTTCACTGTGTTTCGCGATAAGTATGACACTTTCTGGACAGGTCAAGACTATAGCAAGTGAAGTGAACGAAGAAATACAAGCAGACAACTACAAAAGACGATTTGCTTCACAGCAAATCCGCCTGGGTGCCTTCAAAATCAGAACAGTTTGAAATGCTCCACGTTTCCATTGTTCAACATAATATAAAATTTTGTGTATTCGCATTTTTTGCATAAATTAAAATGCTTCAACCTCGGTTCTTGGTTCATTGGATGTGGCCATGTCACAAACTTATAAACTGACGTTTAAATGACACCACTATCTGTAGTAGTTTTGAAGCTATTCAAGATTTTAATTTTGTGCATTTGCATAATTTTATAAATTAAAAGGCTAGAACTTTGGTTCATGGTTCATTGGATGCAGTTATATCACAAACCAACAAATAACGGCTGGAATAGTACCTCTATGAATAATAGTTTTGAAGTTATTCAAAGACTTAGATTTTGTGTATTTGCTTTATTTGCATAAATTAAAAGTCTACAACTTTGTTTCATTGAATGCACCTATGTCACAAACCTATAAAGTGAAGTTGGAATGACACCTCTATGTACAATAGTTTTGACGTTATTCAAGATAAAAAATTTTGTGTATTCTTCACTTTGCATAAATTAAAATTTTAAATGTATGGTTCACTGGATGTGGCTAACCGTGTCACAAAGCTTTAAATGAAACTTGGAATGGCACCTCTATCTATAATAGCTTTGAAGCTATTCTCACCCAGACATAAAAAGAAGGAAGTCTTGGAAAAACAAAATGTCTAGGTTTGCACCCAGACATAACAAGAAGGACAATGCGTGACCTGCCAAGTCACCGGTACACCGGCGCAATTGTGTGATCGATCATGCGTGCGATCGTCAGGCCAACTCGCCCGATGCTTGGAAATGGATTTTGTTAGCTTGCTATTTGTGAGTTATAAGTTTTTGCCACCTGCCTCAACAAACCCCATAAAAATTTTTAATTCATGCTGTTGCCACAATACTGATTACTCAACTTCCCTGGCCACACAACTGATATTTATTACGTTTTGAATATATCTCACTGTAATGTACCTGAAAGGACCATTTATTCCTTGTCCTTAAATGTACTATTATAGGTCCACTGAGCAGTCCAAGGTCAAGCTTTGTGTCTTTGGGCAAAACAGATAACTTGGGAATCATAGATAGATGGATTCTTGTTTTAAATGTACTGTTATAGGTCCACTGATCTAATTGTCACTGAGAAGTCCAAGGTCAAGCTTTGTGTCTTTGGGCAAAACAGATAACTTGTGAATCATAGATAGATGGATTCTTGTTTCAAATAGGTCCACTGATCTAATTGTCACTGAGAAGTCCAAGGTCAAGCTTTGTGTCATTGGGCAAAACAGATAACTTGGGAATCACCGATACATGGATTCTTGTTTTAAATGAACTATTATAGGTCCCCTGATTTAATTGTCACTGAGCAGTCCAAGGTCAAGCTTTGTGTCTTTGGGCAAAACAGATAACTTGGGAATCACCGATACATGGATTCTTGTTTTAAATGTACTATTATATGTCCACTGATTTAATTTTCACTGAGAAGTCCAAGATCAAGCTTTGTGTCTTTGGGCAAAACAGATAACTTGTGAATCACCGATACATGGATCCTTGTTTTAAATGTACTATTATATGTCCACTGATTTAATTGTCACTGAGAAGTCCAAGGTCAAGCTTTGTGTCTTTGGGAAAAACAGATAACTTGTGAATCACCGATACATGGATTCTTTTTTAACTCTCTCCGTGACACATTTTGGACAGAATCAACAGCTTTCCAAAAAAAACGGTTGACCTGGACTATTATATTCTATGTAACTACAAGTACTTCAACTTCAGTCTCAGTTGGCACTGAAAGAGTTAATCGGTGTCAGTCACCACTACATAGACAAATGTCAGTTTAACGCACGGCAATCACAGTCCTCTTGTTTTACTAAAAATGGATTTTGAGTAGAGTAATATGTGTATCAAAGGCTTTATTCCTCAGGCAAGATCATAAATATTCAACAACCTGTCGCACACACATGCGTGGAAACGCTACATCAGGTGGCTTCCTGGACCTATTTATACATTGAAATATTAAACAAGAAAGTATTGTTGGCTTTAACAGTGACAGCTTTCCTGGGGCAAATCTTAAATAGTTATGAAATTTACATTGCCATGTATCCAAGTTTCACACTGAAGCTGTGAAAATTTGTACAAGACAATAGTATGATGGACGCAGACAGCCATTAGTAAGGCAGGAGGTAACACAGGCAGCCTTGCAGGCAAGATAACTGGAAGAAGCACTACCAGTTAACACTTTAATACTCACTCACGTCTATGGGACTATGTCGACTGCTCCGCCCATAACGCACAGGTAGGCTGTTGACTAAAGGGGTGCTTCTTGTCCCATATATACTTCCATGCAGAACTAAATCAAAGTGTAAGATTAAAGTCAATATAGGAGTCTGAGTCTTTATTCTCTACGCATGTACATTCAATGAGACAAATTCCACATGTACGCAATTTATCTCATTATCTTGCTTCCTACCTTCGGTTAATATATTCAGGTAGTATATTCTGGGCGCCAGGAGAGGTCAATATCGTGACCCCTCAACTGGCCAGTCTCGGAACCCGTAATGACTACGCAGTCCGTGGCTGGTCCACTCTCCATGTTCATTCTTTGCGCATAATATTTATGCCGTATTATCTGTATAATAAAATATCTACTTTTTTCCATGAACATCTCCTGTTTAACTGTTCATGTTTTGTACTGTATTCTATTGTGCACATCTGATGTGACCTGAAGTGCATAACCACTTGATCCGTCTATTTGCACTGTAAATGTTCACAGTAACTAGACTCGAGATTTTCGGCAGCGCAAAAACGATTACACACCCTGCAACCCCCCCCCCCCCTTTTCCCCGGACAGGCCACTAACTGCCCGTACGTTTATCCCAGGTGACCTTGAACATAGGTCAAGGTTGTTCATTGTCCAATTAATTCTATTAATGCTTTACTGCTAGCAATGTCCCATTACCAGGATACAAGCCAATATTGGAATTTGACTTTTAGTTTGACCTTTCACGGTCACCAAAAGTCAAAAACACCACAACGATAAGATAGCCTATAGGCATTTCCTATTAATGTGTACAGGTACCGTGGGTCAAGGATCCACCATACAAAGACTGAAGCTAATATATTATATATCAGCTTGAACTTTAGTTTAACCGTTCAAGCTCACTCATCGTCAATATTAACATTATTATAAGAAAGCCCATGGTGTTTTCCAATTAAAATGTAAAGTAACCATGGGTCTAGGATGCACCATTACCGAAATGTAAGCCAGTAATTTATTTTTGCAAAGTGTTAAAGTCACGAAAACAAAGGTGGGGAAAAGCATACAACTATAGGGCTGTGTGAACAGCTCGTACTCAGCTGACTTAAGCTTGTTTACAAAATCAAAGATGCAACTGAATAGACCTGTGTTGAGCTTTAGCTGAGTGCATATGACACTGAGAAGTATTTCTAAGATTTATCTGAAGAAAAATCCATTAAAATATAAATTTTACGGGGGCATGAGAAATTGTAGAATATTTCAGGAGAACTTTAAAAAGAACATTGCTTCTTGGTGAAGAAATTACATGATATTGAGCATCAGAATGTCCCTTGACTTACATAGTAATCAATAGGAAAGGTGCATTTACTGGTAAGTACCCAAATTGAAAAAAAAATCGTTAAAAACGAGAAATACACAGCATTGCCACATAGTAGACCCTTTATTTGACCCTTTCGCAAGGAACATATCCATCAACTTTCAGCTTAACCTCAGTGACCGTTCTGGAGAAAAACTCGAAAAAAGCGAAAACACACCAAAAAATCATTATTTTTTTTAAATGCAGCGCTACCTGGTGAACAAATTAAAAACTGTGAGTCCCTGGGAGTGTTCCCGCATGACATCAGAGCAATTGGGTGAGCAGCTTTAGATTAAAGATTCGTTCAGATTTGCCCCCCAAAAAGAACCAAAAAAAATTTAAAATATAAAAATCACTGGAGCGTGACCATTAAAATAAACTTGGTAGAGACCCATCCAAGGTACATGGTAGCTAAGTTTGAAGTGAATCGGGCCCATCATTTCATAGAAGAAGTCGAATATGTGAATTAGCATTAGAATGCCCATTGACTTACATAGTCATCAACAGGAAAGGTGCATTTACCGAGAAGTACCCGAATTTTAAAAAATCGTGAAAAATCAGAAATCTACAGCAGGGCCACCTACTGAACAAATTCGTTTGATCCTTTCACAAAGAACATATCCAACAAGTTTCAGATTAGTCTGAGTGACGGTTCTGGAGAAGTTAATAAAAGTGAAAACACACAGAAAATTATACAAAAATTTGAAAAATCAGGGCCACCTGATAAAGAACTACGAATCCCTAGGAGTATTTCTGTCTGATATCAGAGCAATTGGGAGAGCGGTTTCGGGGAAGATCTTTTAAGATTTTCCCAAAAAAGAACCAAAAAAAAAATCATAAAATATCCAAAAATCACTGGAGTGTCACCATTTGAACGAACTTGGTAGAGACCCACCCAATGTTCATTGCCACTAAGTGTACAGTGAATCTGACGGACGGTTTCAGAGAAGAAACCGAAAAATGAATTGTGAACAGGCGAACAATTACAAGTCTACTGAGCTAATTCAAAATTGAAATTCAATGGCGCATGGCAACACTTGTATCATCGGGATTTCTCAGACCTGTAGAGCATGTGCCAAAATTCAAAGCAAATGGTACATGGGGAAGAAAGTTACAGCAAAAGATTGGCGGCAACCTCGACGCCAAAATTCTCTTAGATACTATGTGCAACCCCCCCCCACACACACACACACCTCCCATAGGAGGGATGCATAACAATATCATAGATGAAAATGAAATGTAACCAGTCTTTTAAAGGGCCTTTCTTAAGTCTTTTATTAAAATGAAGATATTTTTCTACAACACGTCCGAAATAAGTCTTGAAAAAACACTCTTACCCCCCCCCCCCTCTTAATCTCACCCCCACCGCGCTAGTGAACTTTTCACCACCTATTTATAATATACATATATAGAGCTAACACGTCCCTGCTTGAGGAAAATTTTTATCATCATAAAATCTTTTCAACCAACTCGTGACCATCGTGGGGCCTGCCATGTGAGATCCTGATCATGGACGCATTATAGACAACAAGTAAATGTCCTGTCTTGATGATCGCAAATATACAGTCAAGACATGTATTATTAACAGTTTTAGTCCCTTGTGTGGCGTTGTGTCACAAAATAAAACCCAACAGCATTGTCATTGACCTCGGAAAGGACTGAATACTTCAAAAGTGCAACATTGTATAATGCACTGATAAATTTATTTACCAATAAATTTCCATATCTGAATGTGACCTCAGCAGGTCGTTTTGCAGCGATATGTGCATTAAGCACAGGACGATGAAGTCAGTGACTTTCCATGCTATCATGTACAACCTGCCACGGATGCTAACCTGCTGAATTCATTCAATTTCAAGGAGTTTTCTGACACATTGAACCGCGAAACTCAGTACTAGAAAAAGAACTTTCACTGCAAATCTGTCTAGGTACTTTTAAAATATGAATGATTGGAATTGAGTATTCATCTAATTTTCATACATTAAAATGCTACAGTTCCAGCTTATGATTTACTCGATATAGTAATCTTACAAACCTGAAAATGTAAGATGGAACAGCACCTCTATCTGAAGCTATAATAGTTTTGAAGATATTCAAGATTTAAATTGTCTGTATTCACCTAATTTACACAAATTAAAATGCTACACATTTGGTTTATAGTCAATTGGGTGCACCAATATCACAAATCTGTAAGTTCAGTAAAAACGGCGGCTCTACCTGCAATAGTTTTGAAGATATTCAAAATCTAAATTTGGCTATTTGCTTAATTTGTATAATTTTAAATGCTACAACTTTTGTCAAAGTCCATTCCAGTTGCTAATAGCACAAACTTATAATTCATAGAAAGAACGATACCTCTCTATAACAGTTTTGAAGAAAGTCAAGATCAAAATTTTGTCTATTTGCGTCATTCGCCTAATTTTAAATGCTACAACTTTAGTTCACAGGCCATCGGTAAATAGAGTTAGCTGTTTGTTTGGTACGGGCCCCTTGAAGAATGTACATCACTTACGGCACAAAGATATTAATTGTAATTGGAATGGAACCTCTATCTCTAATAGTTTTAAACATATGGATTTAAATTTTTCAGTGTCCCAAATTACCATAAATGAAAATACTACAACCTTACTTTACTGTTACTCATTACACGCACAAACCCTCAAAATGAAATTGGAACGGCACCTCTATCTATAACAATTTTAAAGATATTCAAAGATTTAAATTTTCAAGTGCTCTAATTAGCATATATTAAAATGCTGCAACTTTGGTTTACTTTTCACAAGATTCATGACGGGCACAAACCTATAAATCGAAATTGGAATGAGACCTCTAACTATAATGGACTTTTTTTTCATTGCACAATATAAAAGATATATAACTACAAATTGACAATACAGAAACCAACTTTAACAAAAGGCACAACGCTATTGCACCGATGACATGATTAACTATTCACAAGAACCCAGTAAAGTATTTTTATAAGCTTTTTTAAGAACTTCCATTTACTTTCAAGACATTTGGTGCTATTTTGATTTCAGAACACTTTTTTTTGCTCATAAATCTTGATGATACTGAGTTTGAAGGCAACGAACAACAGAGATGCCTGCGAAATCTTCCCTTTAAATATGTAACATTTCCCATGTAGTATCAACAATCTAACAAAATGACGTTTTTCTCTTTCCCAAAGATTCCTAAAATGACACTTTTTTTAATTACATTATTACCTCTAATACTTATCCACCATCTATAATAAATTTAAAGATAATAAAGTTTACAAGTGCTCCAAATTAGTATAAATTAAAAGGATACAACTTTGTTTATGTGTTAATATTATCCACCATCCTGTTGATGAAATTGTGAAATTCATTTGATGTACACGGAGAATAGTTCATATAAGTGCCCTGCATTTTTTCTCCAATCCTTTTTCACTTGGTGAAAAAAAATATGTTTAAAGTAACTTTGTTTAACTGTTCATTGGATTCGCCACTTGCACAGACCTACAAATTGAAAACAGAATGGCAGCTGTATCTATAATAGTTTTGAAGATATTGAAGACTTAATTTCTATGTGCCCCTAATTAGCATAAATTCAATGCTACAACTTTGTTTTACTGTTGATTGGATTTGCCTTTGGCACAAACCTATATATTAAAATTGGAAAGGCATCTCTATCTATAATAATCTTGAAGATTTTCGGGACTCAAATGTCTCAAGTGCCCTTAATTGGCATAATTTAAATCGCTACTTTTCCATTTTCCATTTAATGGGCAAATGTCACAAACCTACATGTGGAAGGTAAATTTTGTTTCTATCTACGATAGTCTTAAAGATATGGGACTTTCAAAAATTTAATTGCCCCCAATTTGTAGAATTTGGAACATCATGACAATTCGAAACAACACGCTTAGTTTCATTGGTAGATCAGTCACCTTGCCAAGTTTGGTGGTTTTAGGAACAACAGTGTTCGACAAAAGCTCCGGACAAACCTTTGAAGGAGAGAAAGAAAGAAAGACAGAAAAAAAGAAAGAAAATTCTTAGGAAAACAAAATGTCTGAAAGAAAGAAAGAAAGAAAGAAAGAAAGAAAGAAAGAAAGAAAGAAAGAAAGAAAGAAAGAAAGAAAGAAAGAAAGAAAGAAAGAAAGAAAGAAAGAAAGAAAGAAAATTAGCCCAGACATAATTAAAACAAGCGATGTGAAACAAAGAGAAAACAAAGCTGTGTAAATAACCTGTGCTACGCTAAATGAAAATTAACGAGGGCTTAAGAGCTGGGTGTCCCGAAGTTTGAAGTGGATCCGTTGGACAATTAAGAAAATTGCCCGAACATACATGTGCATTCTAATTCCAATATCAGCCATACTAACGTGTATTGTTATCTCTCAATAAATAATTTTGAAAATTTGTTAAAAATCAAAGAATGCCAGGAGCGCAACTAAATGTACATGTTTGATGGAGATTGAGTCAGGCTAGAATGATCCGCCATTACCGAGATAAAACCCAGTACCACAGATTTGCTGCTATCCCTGTACCTGTATCGTGTATAGTAACAATGATAACGGGTACATCTTTTTACGAGAACTACGTTAAAAATTACGAAAACTCGTTTAAAATCGGGAAATATCAGCAGAACTATGCAGTGTATAAATTTACTGCATATTGGGTCAAGGCACATTCCGAAAAGATTCGAAGAGAATCTAGCAGACGGTTTCGCAGAAGCTAAAATTGGTGAAAACACACACACACATACAAAAATATTTTAAAGAAAATAGAAAAAAGGCGCGGACCGTGAGAGTTCTGTGCTTAGCTGGCTTTATATGTACAAAGATGTGCCCCTGTGACCTCTGAAGTAAAAGTTAAAAGGGACTCAATACTATCACCACTGTCTGCAATAACAGTCTCCACCCATCCAGTTCAGAAGTGCTCGTTTTAAAAAATAAACGTGACTTGACCCACTGTTACCACGATATAAGCCAATACGTCGGTTTCATTTTTCAAGGTCACTCAACCTCAAAATTACCAGCACCAAAAGAAATTCCACATACGAACTTTCCTATCTGTGTTTAATAGTTACCATGGTCCTGGAATCCAGCATTAGTGAGATAAGGCAAAAAGTCAGTTTGATCTGTGAACCTCGCCCAACGGCAACATTAACAACATGAAAAGAAAGCCAATATCTACTTTCTAATCAGTGTTTAATCAGAGACTACCACTCCTAGGAGTGGTAGTCTAAGGCGCAATAGAAATCATTGGCCTGCGATCCATAATTACCGCGGAATAAGCCAATATGTCAGTTTGACCTTTCAAGGTCACTCCAGCTCAAAATCACCAAAAGACACCCCACAGGCACTTTCCTGTAGGTGTATTATTGTACCCATGGGCTTAGGATTCACTATTTACAAGATATGCTACTACCGCTATTGTAACAATACTAACATAAATGTATATCCTTACAGAATTTTCATAAATTTGATAATTCGTTAAAAATCTAAAAATGGCAGCACCATGTAAGTGAAAAAAAATCGAGAAGATTATGTCAAGATACAATGCAGTAAGTTTCTAGAGAATTTCATATGCAGTTTGGGAGGAAGAGTCAAAAAGGAGAAATGCACACAAATTTGTAACAAGAGGGCTGTGTGAACAGCCCATGCTCAGCTGATCTTGACATTCATCACACTTGCAGATCTATGAACTTGGGAAAGGATCAAGGTCACCCATGTTCTGAGTAAGTCTGACCATTATAAAAGAACACTTACATGTGCAACATCAAGGTTCAAGTAGTTCTCAAGTTATAATGAAGAGTAAAATTCATGTATGTTGGACTGTGACCCCAGAAATGAGGTCAAAGTCATTCCTGTACTGTCTGAGCATGACCTTCATACAAAAACATTAACATGTGCAACATCACAGTACTAACTCAAAACAGATCTCAAGTTATCAAGTAAACAGTAAATTTGGTGTCAGTTGTCCTGTGAATTAGCACTAGAATACCCATTGACTTCCATAGTAATCAATAGGAAAGCTGCATTGATCGATAAGTACCCGAGTTGAAAATACCTAAAAATCAGGAATCTAAAGCAGTGCCACCTAGTAAACAACTTTGTTTGACCCTTCCACAAGAACATATCCATCACATTTCACTTTAATCTGAGTGACAGTTCTGAGAACAAGTGAAAAATAACAAAACCATATAAAAAATTCATGAAAAAAAATTAGAAAAAATTGCAGTGCCACCTGGTGAACAAATTGGGAACTATGTGTCCCTGGGAGTGTCTATGAACGATATCAAAACAACTGGGTGAGCAGTTTCACAGGTGAAGAGTTTTTCAGGTTTGCCCCCCCCCAAAAAAAACGAAAAAAAATCATAAAAATTCCAAAAATCAATAGAGCGTGACCATTTGAACAAACTTGGTAGAGATCCACCCAAGGCACATCCCCACCTAGTTTGAAGTAAATCTGACCAAAATTATTTAAGTTATAACCATTACAAGAAATTCCCATGTTAAAACTTTTGTAAAGTTTTTTGGAAAAAAAATCATAAAAAAACCAAATTCATTGGAACATGACCATTGGAACAAACTTGGTAGACACCCACCCAAGGTACATCCCCACCAAGTTTGAAGTTAATCTGCATGACGGTTTTGGAGAAGAAGTCGCAAATGTGAATTAGCATTAGAATACTCATTGACTTCCATAGTAATCAATAGGAAAGCTACATTAACCGATAAGTACCCGAATGGAAAAAATCGTTAAAAATCAGGAATCCCCAGCATTCCCACATAGTGAACAATTTTGTTTGACCCTTCTACGAGGAACATATCCACCATGTTTCAGCTTAATCTGAGTAACGGTTCTGGAGAAGAAGTCGAAAATAGCTAGAACACACAAAAATTCATAAAAAATTAGTAAAAAATTGCAGCACCATCTGGTCACCAAATTAAGAACACAGAGTCCCTAGGTGTCTTCTCGTGTGCTATCAGAGTGATTGAGTAAGCGGTTTTAGAGAAAAAGATTTTTTAAGATTTGTCCAAAAAAAGAACAAAAAAAATTCATTAAAAATCCAAAAATCACTGGAGCATGACCATTTGAACAAACCTGGTAGAGACCCACCCAAGGTACATCCCCACCAAGTTTGAAGTTAATCTGCATGACGGTTTTGGAGAAGAAGTTGAAAATGTGAATTAGCATTAGACTGCCCATTGACTTCCATAGTAATCAATAGGAAAGCTGCATTGACCGATAAGTACCCGAATGGAAAAAATTGTTAAAAATCAGGAATCTGCAGCATTCTCACATAGTGAACAACTTTGTTTGACCCTTCTACAAGGAACATATCCACCATGTTTCAGCTTAATCTGAGTGATGGTTCTGGAGAAGAAGTCGAAAATAGCTATAACACACAAAAATTCATAAAAAAATAGAAAACTGCAGCGCCACCTGGTGAACAAATTAAGAACTAGGTGTCCCAGGGAGTGTTTCTGTGTGATATCAAAGTAATTGGGTGAGCGGTTTCAGAGAAGAAGATTTTTTAAGATTTGCCCAAAAAAGAACAAAAAAATTCATTAAAAATCCAAAAATCAATGGACCGTGACCATTTGAACAAACTTGGTAGAGACCCACCCAAGGCACATCTCCAACAAGTTTGAAGTGGATCTGGCTGACGGTTTCGGAGAAGAAGTCGAAAATGTAAATTGTTGACGGACGACGGACGGACGGACGGACGACGGACGGAGGACCATAAGATAAGCTCAGCTGACTGACAAGTCAGCTGAGCTAAAAATGAAAAATAATAATAAAAACAAACAAACAAACAAAATGCAGCACCACCGGGTGAAAAAAGAAATCAGTTAAAGGGGTACCCAGAATATTTTAATGCAATTTCGAAGCAATTGACGATGGTTTTGACCCGGAACATTTCAAAGATTTTGCCAAAAAATAAACAAATATTCACTTTTAAAAAAAGCTACAAATCGATGGGGAGTGACCATCTGAACAAGCTTGGTGGAGACCTACCTAAGCTACTTCCCAATCAATTTTGAAGTGAATCTGACTAACTGTTTTGGTGAAGATACAAAATACTGTGAATTACCATTGCAATCGCAATTGATTTACATGGTAATCAAAGGAATGTATGCATTAACGGATAAGATTTTACTTGATCCTTCTACAAGCTACATTTTCAAGTTTTCGAACAATCTGCGTGACGGATTTCGAAGAGTCAAAAATGGCAAAAACACAAAAGTTTGTATAAAAATCGCAGCACCGACTGTTGGACAAATTAAGGTGTAGTGGTACCTAGATGTCGCTGTGTAATTTCGAAGCAATTACTATGCGCTTTTAAAGTTTTTGTTTTGGACTAATTCTCAAAATTTTGCCAAATAAATGTTTGACTCTATTTTCTTACCACGTCAGCAACATCTTTTCTGAAATGAACTTTTTTATTGCCTCTCTCTTCTAAAATCAACATAAAAACAGGTAAAGCATAAAGCCTGGTGTTAAAATTATGATTTTCTTGTTTCATTGCATTTTCTTCATTAAATTTTGCTGTTTCTTTTTTAAATGAGACTGTTAACTTCATTTCTTTCGAAAAAAAATTCGCCACTACCAACCTTATCAAAATGGCATTATACATGTGAGATGTCAAAAACAAATGCCTGGGAGACCTTGCTATAGTGTTTCAACCAAACACAATCACTTGATACGTTAAACTTTCACTTACTTTGTATGTATGACAGACCTTTAACGTAGTTTACTTTATTCTTATATTTGAGAGGTATTTGTCCCACAGGCAGCCAAGACTGCGAAAACTTGTTTTAACAACCAATTTGGCAACTGCTACAACTACGAGAACGTGTTAATTTGAACCTAATTGCCAAATTCTGTATGCCTTTTCAGGTAAATTTAAATGTCGCTCGTCAATATTACATTTATGGTTTTGAGACTTGAAGAAGTTTCTGTACAAAACATACTTCACGTCGAAGACTTGGGCAAGAGAGTGCACCTTTTATATCCCGTTGCGACAACCATTCAATATTTCTGGCTGTCCATGACTATATCTTAAAAACTAGACGCTTTCAGTCTGATGCCATAACATAATTCAGTTAGTTCGTTGTTCAGTTAGTTCGTTGTTAATCGTGCGACTGTTACCTTGCTCAGAAAATATATTTTCATCTTTTACATTTAGCATATGATTAGTTATATCTCTGTAGCCCCACTGTCTGTCTTGTTACACTTGTGGTGTCTTCCTTCAACTTGTTGCAGAGTGCGATGCTCTGTGTCCCGTTTACAGTGGATGGTAAGTGTACCTAGAGCATCGCACTTGGTATTATGTTGTTTGGTCTGTCCTGTCCATTCGTCTTTCTTCCACAAGAGGGGTTTATATGGGGCCTTGCCCTTCTCCCCAATTGTATTCGGTCGAATAAATTATGTTTTAATCAAAATCAACCATTCAATAAAATCTACCCCCTCCCATTTTGGTCTGCATCCCGAGAGTACCCTCATATGATAGCTACAGTACCTACTGGTACACAGGTTCAAACCCAATTGACAAGAAGTATGATTTGTGAAAACGCGACACAACTGTGTCGCCTGCGAAAAGACTCTGTTCTGGTCACAACATTGCCTGTGTTAATCTCCTTCCAGTAACCTATGGGTCAAATTTTGGATAATTTAATTTTCGGTTATCCTCAGTAACTTATGTCCCATCACTTGAGCTGTAAGTAGCTATACCTAACGATACGTGCACGTCAACTTCGACAATCACCTGTGTTGAACATGCAATGATGTGTTTACTGAACCCACTTGATTGTAATTTATAAAATATTCAACAAACTACTTACAGCAACAGTTCTAGCTACTAATGAACAACTCCGCCATACTTTTTAAAGCGACCTCCTTTGTAAAATACATAAACCAACCATTATCGCCAAGTGTTATTTAATTCGGATTCAACATACGCAACCATGTGGATAGCGACATTTTCCCGATGAAACATTCACAGCCCCCTTTGCCTTTCTATCATTCACTTCAAGAGGATGCACAGAAATGTGTTGACCCTTTATACCGTCAAGCTGATGAAGGTTTATCCGTATATACCTGAACTGAATTACAAATATGGTAACGCCCTGGACACTGTCGACCTCCTACACGGCCAAAAGCTCTTTTGTTTTTTTGTTTTTTTGTTTGTTTGTTTTTTTTTTTTTTTTGCCTGACATATTGGTACATAAAATGTCTTGAAATTTCTAGATTGGTTATCTACAAACTGACAAATCACTTTTGATTGTGTTTTCATAACATATGAAGTTCTGTTCTATTGTAACAAGCACCTGGTGTGAGCTTGAAATTTACTCAAATCCAAGCCTTGGTATTTTGGAACATCCCTGACAGACAAGCTAATACCAGTTGCTCGTGTAATGTACAAAATCCGCAATGTGAAACAATAATATTAGGCCAGCGCCGTTCCGTCATTCTTTTCAGTGCATGTATATCATGCCGATGGATTTATTGGTCTTTATTTAGCTTTTACAAACTGAGTCACGAATATATCAACAGTTTGCAGCACTAAATATGGCTGCATACTACCATGTGTTTATCTTTGTTGGGTATTTTACAATTAGAAGACGCAATACGGTACGTTCAAAGGTATTGGAGTTTTACTTCCGATAAATCCAAACCAATAAACTTTTCACTAACTTTTCCTTATTTCATCCTCCCAATAGATACTACTGGTATTGCCTGCATTGACAGATTCAGCAACACTATTTGTTAATAGGCGCAAGGTCTGAGCTTGCCTGCTGTGCAGACTCTACTTTTATTATTTCGGATTTTTCTTCGCTTCCGAAAGTACTAGGCTGTGGAACAAAAGGCCTGGTTAGCAAAGTCTGAGTTCGTGACAATTAATACAGTAACATTTTATGCACTGAATGTGTACTGTGAAGTCCGCAGATATTCCACAATCGGATTTGAATATAAAACCGTGTTGATAATGACACCTGTATGCACGTTATTTTACGTAGTTATTTTTGTAACATAACACAGGCTGTGTACTAATTTCTGTTCATATCGAATGTGTTTTTAAGTTCTTGCTTATGTGGTATTTCTCATTCGGGAATACAGTCCATGACCTATGCTTCGAGTTTATACACACGACCACCCGGACTACCATTCTCAAGGGATAATCACATGTCCTTGTGTCTTGGACGATCTTTTTTCGTCATGAAAACTGGAATTTCTGTTTTGGAACCCTTTCGTCACTCGGACCTTCCCCACAAGGTGATGTTTGCTTGTCTGCATTCCTACAGTGCCGTCATGGATCCCCGGCCACGCCACGCGTGACCACCGTCTCCGACACCTATACATATTGCACGCTATTTACATACATATTCATAAACATCGCTATCTTTGTTCCAATACGCATAAACTCTCCTTGGATTTTCACCATGAGGTAGGTGGCATGCGCATAAACAAACAAGCATCCACCAGATGTAAACTCGTCATGCATATGTAAACATAACTTGTTGACATAACTACTGATCACCGTAATAAATAAAAGAAAAATCCTCTGAAGGAGAAAGACAAAATGACTCCCTTTGCTAGCACCGTTCACAAACTACACAAAACTAATCACCGAGTCAAGTTAGAACAATAATCGCAATCAGATGAATGCTAGATATCACGCAACGGAATCCATGACATGTGCTCTGCTTTTGCGTCGATCATAATTTATGACCACTTTGTGTGTGACCTCAGTACAAACTTTACTTTATGACACTTACTTGCACATTTTAGACTGGTTACAAATTAGGCATGAGCAGTCGCCCAAAAAGCCGAAAATCACCATTCTGTGCGACTCTTCGGTCTATGCACTGATTGAAAATGTCTACCTTATCTTATGATATAAACCGAATTAAACATGTCTGTTATGTTACCAAACAAGTCAACAGATATGAGCACATGCAGTTTTTTCCCCAACCCAAACTGTGATTCTGTCGAGCTTCTAAACATGTCGGGTTTCTAAACCAACCAGTGGTATTGAATATCTTATAGCATAGGCCGACTCAAGTGGAGTTCACACAAGGTGCCCCCTTCTCGTTACCGAACAATGAAATATATTCAGACTATATTCACCATTATGACCACACCTAAATCATTTCCAACCGAATGTCTAGTTGCTGGCAGTCCATCCTTTGGTATTTCCTAAACATGACAGGCAAGTGTTTTTATTCATATGAATGTGTTCTCTCTCTCTCTCTCTCTCTCTCTCTCTCTCTCTCTCTCTCTCTCTCTCTCTCTCTCTCTCTCTCTCTCTCTCTCTCTCTCTCTCTCTCTCTCTCTCTCTCTCTCTCTCTCTCTCTCTCTCTCTCTCTCTCTCTCTCTCTCTCTCTCTCTCTCTCTCTCTCTCTCCCCCCCCCCGCACATGACCATCTGCTGGAAACACAAACTCTTTATTCTACTTCATCAAAACGCCACGTTGCATATCACCCCCAAACAATTCAAAGCTACACGTTTTATGTTGATCAAACTCTATCGCTTGCCTTGCTGTCAACACCAACCCAATCTAATCATTTCTTAACTCTTTCGGTGCCACATTTTGGCCTGAGTCGACAGCTTTCCTTGGCGCGCTTTGGCCGCATGCCGAATGTGCCCGTGCAAACGCTTTGACCTGGACCACTATGTAACTACCGGCATGCTGGTACGCGACAGGTGTTTTTGCAAAGAAAATGAATCTACGACCCTTTTTATAATTCAGAGCAGTCCATTTGAAGTACTTCGACTTTAGTCGTAGTCGACACTTAAAGAGCTAATGTTAAAATTCAAATTACACTAAAAAATTTAAACACACACACAAACCAATCATCCTATCTACAAAAGGTCTTGACCTACTGGTAACTAACGTGATAATTATATGATCTATGTGTAACTTAAGGAGTAATCAGCAATAGGAGATACGCATATTAAGTTCCCGCCCCAACTGCATACCATATTGACTAGTCTCGATTGGTGAGATATGGCGAGATACGGATCGGTACCTGTGGGGACAAGAGGGATATTACTAATATTTTGAAATACAGAATACTTATTAAAGTCATATGGAATTTTTTTCTTATCTATGGCTCAGGAAGTACTAGAAGAATACCAGTTTGGCATTTGTAAACTTAAATTTCTCAAAAATGCTAGTGTTGCGAGAAATGAGCATATGGCCTGTCTGTGACAGTGATGCGACCCGCACGTCCCCGTGATCGCCAGGCGTCAAACCCGTGCTTTGTGGCGGGAAGTTTACATGAATACTGCGTATTATGGGTTACTAAGAAGACAATAAAAATCGTATGTAACAAACACGATAATTATGAACTATGGGTGAGTAAGTAATAGAATAATTATGAGTTACGGGTAGCTTACATGATTGATGAACTATGCACAGGTGAGTCACAGGATAATTATGGTATTGGGTAACTAGGTAACTAACAAACCACTAATGAGCTATAGATAACAGATAACAATGAACCATGGTTAAGTCAGAGGATGCTATCTTGGGCCCACTTTTCACCAGTGACAGTTTATCTTTAATGACAGAATATTTAAAAAGATCAATGGAATGCTATTCAGACTTCAGGTCCCTGGATAGATTTAGTGACTTGCCTTAATCAAGTAACTGTAAACCTTCATAAATGACTGCGAACTAATTCCAAGATTATTGTTGTGTGAAAATCGTAAACTGAAACGGATATTTTTTCTTTGCTTAGTACCATTGTTTTGTTTTGGTTTTTTGTTTTGGTTTTCCCCCTGTGGCAGGCATAAATTGAAACGTTCTTTGTCATCGGTTTGTGTAATTAGTTTTGGTTTGAGACTATTTAACCGAAACGTTGATTATTTCATCGATCAGTATAACTTGTCTTTCTCATTGGATATTTGGATTGATGCACATCATGTCGACACAAATGACGACAGAACTTTAACCATGCATTGTTTCATAGTTATAAACTGAGAAATCTATTATTTTGTCATTTATTAGTTTGTTTCCATCGGGTAAACAAATGAATATAAAAGTATATATATGTTGACATCCCTATTTTTCAAATTCTTTTTCACGATCATATCAAATTACAATAGACGATCATAGTTAACGTATGTATATATCTTTATTATATGTTTTTGCAGGAACGCTAGTGTACACTCTCCTCGTCTTCTTTCGTAGCGTAATTCAATTAATTATTATATGAGACAAGCTGTTATTTCGGATATGTTCGCAGGCATAGTTGGCCAATGGGTAAGGGTGAAAAACAGAAGGTTCAAGAACTGCCTAAAAGAGGGCACTGCAGTCAGTGGAGGGCTATGGTTGTGCATTCCCATTTCTTTACATTGTAATTTGCAACTTAATATCTTGAAAACTACTGCACATAGTAACACCAAATTTCAGACAGTAAATCTAGATGCATACCCAAATACCTCACAAAAAATCATATGACCACAGCTATGTAAGTGACAAGTTTATTCAAGGTTGCTTTGACAAACTAATGGGAATACACAGCTCTAGCCCTCCAAATGTTTGTGTATTCAGTTGTATATTGGGACAATTACACACCTTCGAGTTAATTCTGCCCTTTCCTATTTATTGCCTGCTGAACAGGCTAATTTCCATGCATTCTCCACCCCACGCCGAGTCAGTTTATAGGGCAACTGCACTTGTTCGTTACGTGATTGAATATAACTTTGTATGAAAATAGATAACTTTACGGGGACTGGATAAACATTTTCATATTTGCCTTTACCCGGTTGCTAAACGTACTGTGATGATCCATTAACCGTTACATGAATTCGTGTTTTTTCCGCATTACTGCACGTATATACTTTGAATATTCATGAATACATAATGCATTGACAGATTTAAAAAGAATTAAAATCTTACTGTTGCATGTTCACCCTGAGAGCGGGAAATAGGTACAAGTGAGTGTACTAGTTGATTGATTAAATATACGTATCAAATATTTCGATCAAACTTTCTGCATCGATATTCTTACACACGTTTATGCTAGGACAGGGTGGGATATCTTCGACCATTTAACCTGGCCTAACTAGAACAATCTGAGCCAAAGACAGACTAAATACACCCACCCACCCGCAACACAAGTGATAGGGTGACCTTGAACTACATAGCTCGAGGTTATTGTTATTTCATAACACAAACTTTAGTGACAGAGAATAACCATACACAGTTTGAAGATGTGGACATTAAGGAAGGATTTAAGGTCCAAACAAGATTACATGTCTATACATATGTCTACAATGACCTTGACCTTGCCTATACAGCTGAAGGTCATTGTTGTTTCATTATGCATTCCGCAGTCATAGACAATAGGTAGACAATAGCCACATAAACTTTGAAAATTATATGAGCATCCATGAAAGATAGGTCACAGAAAAAGCAAAACAGAATGCCTCCTGTGGCTTTCACGCAGAGAGCTCAAGATCATTGTTGCTTTATAACACACCCTTTAGTGACAGAGAATAACCATACAAGATTAGAAGACAGTATCGGCATTAATTAAGGACTTTGAGTCCAAACAAAATTAAATCTACGGACAGACTCCTCCTGTGACCTTCACCTATATAGCTCAAGGTCACTGTTATTTCATGACACACCCTTTGGGCAAGAGAATAACCATACAAAGTTTGAAGAAGATCTGGTTATATTAAGGAGTTATAGTCTGAACAAGGTTTTGTATACAGATGCATGCTATGACCTTAACATATAAAGCTCAATGCCATTGTTTCTTCATGACACACCCTTTAGGGGTAAGCAATAATCATGTATAGTTGGAAGAAGATCCGTGAATAATGAAGAATCGAGGCGAGGGCCTGAACAAGATTTTTCCACAGACGGACCGACGGTCAGACGAACAGGGGGAGTCCAGTATATCCTCCCACCCTTTTTTTCAACTTCGTTGCGGGGGGGAATAATAAGGTTTCCGTGTTTGATTAACCCTTTCCCGCTCCACACGCCTGGGTTTAAAATGTCGTCATGTCACATTCATCGAAATATTCTGAAAGAAAATTGCTGATGAGATCGATCAGGACATCATGCTCCAGGTCAACAGCTTTTGTGTGGGTTGGGCTCATTGTGTCCAACCTGCACCAAGAAAAGCTGCCGACTCTGTCTTGTTCTAACAGGGAAAGAGTTTTTCATGTACTGTAACCCAGTTCTGTACTGCATGGTACTGTGGGTGTTGAAACACTACACGTATGTGCAACAATGAGCTAAGAATGACACGGCTGAAAAGTTAAATACTTTGATAAGAACATTGTTCTCTTTTCTGGGTCAGAGTGTTATTTGAATTTACATTTACATTTTAACACCAAAACAGAAGACCATATGTACCTGCAGGCAAAACATTCATAAACGTATCCACAATGTGTATAAGCGAGTGTGTACATAGGGAACCCAGGTATGTGCAAATAATGCATGCATAACTTCCAACTCCATTTAGACACGTGCATTTAATAATGCATGTAAAGGTGAAAGCCAGCTGGAACAAGATTTAGACTCGTAACTGGAACCCGCTAAATCTTAGTTATGAAACAAGTCTCCTCTTGTTATTTGGCATGAGCCTGCGACTGCCATATATAATACTACAAATTGTATAGCCCAGAAATCCCTCTGTGGTCCGTAGTAATTCAATTTCATAAATTTATGAAGGCCCACAATAGTTGATCCCCGACTACGTTCCAGCGTTACAAGGTAACTGAGCCACAACAGAGCCTGGCCTACACTTCAGGTGTACATATATATTGACAACCTACACGCACAATGTATAGGGTATTCAACAGTATAATAGTCTAAATCTGTAGAATTGCGTTAAATGTTGTTTTTGATTGATCTTTTTGAAGCAGCCTATTGTCCGTCATGTTGGATCAACTTGCTTGCGTTGTCTTTTTTTCACGACTTCGTCTTGGTACATGTACTTTTGAAGCTGTAATGACAATTTGCCAAATGTTGGGAAACAACAAAAAGACCTTCACCTTGGCATGCAAACTGTTCAGTCATTCTTTGGTATTCCTTGTTTTGTTTCATGCCACTGGTATCTGCATTTTTCGGCTCTGTTTTGTGAAGTTGAAACACAGAAAATGTTTTGAATCGCCCCAAAGATTTGGGGGGGGGGGGGGTTAGCCTGTTAACCTGTTTGGAATGAAAGTTTTGATTACACACTAATGATACATTCTAGAACCTTTAATCCCTTTAGCGATCAATACCTTTAATTATAAATGTATGATCACTCGATCAACAGAAATTATTCGAAATGTTTGCTTTTGATCTTCAGCTTAATTCCGGACGTGTGGGTAATACAATCGATTGCAAAGACTCAATATTAGACCCAAAAATTCCCAACACAATATATCCCAACTGTGGCCTGAAGTTTCACTCTCAGATGGGATCGACTTGAGCGGTGTTTTATAGATTTGTATGACTGTGTCTGACTACGCTCGCCGGTTGCTAATGTTGTATATTGAAATCTGGTTTCTATTGACATGGCAAAGACATCTGTTGCAAGCAACCCCCACCTTAATGGCCCTACCAAGTGTATGACCTATGATTCAAATGTAAAGAACGTTGACTTTTACCAAATTCACTACATGTATGTATGTATGTATGTATGTATGCACGTACGTACGTATATACTCTAAGGCTAAGCGGTTATCCATATATATATATATATATATATATATATATATATATATATATATATATATATATATATATATATATATATATATATATATATATAGGCTACCTATTGTGATCAATAGCTTCATGATGTGCTATATACCCTAATAATTTTGAACGGTTTCCGAATGTGAGAGACAACATGCGGCACAGTAGGTCAGAGGTGGACAGCGAAAGTGAGGTTTTAGGCCACGGGAATGATGTCACTATCTGAGCCGGACTTGATAAGAGAAGCAGGCACCGCGGATAATGTACCGATGTTCAACAGCGCCTCCCACGCCTATTTTGTGTCATCGATACATGCCATATGAAATAATATGAAGATCTGACTAACCTGTGCCACCTGTATTCCGGCTGCCCTGCAAAAGGCAAGAAAACAGCAGGTTTATCGTGAGTGTCACTCTGTCATGTGGCCATACTAGGTTTCACAGATATGGCCCAAAAGAGTTGCATGACGAGGAAATCGCAAAAAACATCAACACAACTCCAATCACTTACTCGCATAGTTCGTCGAACTTCTCAAACCGAAGCTTTTTCCTCTTCTTTTCCGTAAACCAAGTACCTATTCTTAGCGGCCTATTCATAACTGTGCTTTGTGGTTTCTATGGCACAGACTCAAATGTGTCTATCTCTCACGGCCACTCTACCCACAGACATTGAAATATGGTGTTCTCGCTCGCCTCTATATGTGAACGCAAAGCATACATCAGCATACCTTCGCTTTAGGGGATCCAGGTCATTGCTTTGGATAGATTTCCGGTTCCGGCACGCGTCACTGTGTTTGCATTTAGGCTGAACATAATGAGACATGTGACAGACCATTATGGTGTAATGTCTCGATGCAATGAAAAGCGGGTTTTCACTCGAATCGGTGCATCCGAATTCAGTTTAATCGTAGATTGGCAACATTCGCTGTAGGATGAAAAAATGCAGAATGAGTCGTCCAAGAAAAGGCTTGATGTGAAGCAAAATACCGGGATAGCCCGCGAGCGAAGTACGTGTAGCAATGAACGCTTGTGCGAGGCAGACTTCACATAAATGTATGCGGAACCCGCTGTGCACACTGAGCAACATAGCGATTGAAGTGGCACGACCCAGCGTTGTTAGGTATCGCTAGTAACACATTCCCATCCTAGCGCAAGAAAAATAAAGAATGAAAGAAAACATACGTGTGCGTGAAACAGACCCAAACAGGGTGCTTTTTGAGCACACGTTTACCAGATTGGATGTTTTTTTCAACGAAACTTTCGCTTTCACAATGTTACCTTGATTATTTTCAGAATATACCCGTATCTTTTCACTTTTTTTTAACCACATGGTCCACACAAATTGGAAATGAGTAAAACTGTGAGAAAAAAATTCACTGCTGGCATGATTTTATTTTTAAAAGAGCAATGCAATTTTGGCAGGGAAATTTACATTCGCAGAACAAAGACACCTGGCCCTCAAGAAAAGTTGAAAGTGCGGAAAAGTCATATATATATATATATATATATATATATATATATATATATATATATATATATATATATATATATATATATATATATATATATATATATATATATATATATATATATATATATATATATATATGGAGTAGAGCAAGAATATGTCGATATAGCTCTTTTCGCATCAGAAAAAAAAACTTTGTAAAAATATGTGTACAAATTAACACTTTCATTGCACGGTTGCTGCCTGAATAAACAATAATATATTGTATTCAACAGGCTTTGGGCGTCGCCCACAAAGCCGGCTGAGCAAAGCAATCGAAATGTTTTTTCTTCATTCTTCTCTAGAAACTCCGGCATGTTGGCACTTCAGTGAAAAATCTGAGAGGTGTTTGAATCGAGAATGATTATAGTAATTCAGACAAACCCGACTCTTTGTTGTGGTTGGCAGTGTAAGATCTTTACTGTATTTACCCGTATGTCAAATTTATTCTAAATACGTGAGGGGAGCATATAGAAATAAGTGACAGGTGACAAGCACTATCTACGGACATTCTGGATCTCAGTGTCGCCAGACGTGTCATCAGATACAACCAGGAAATATATAATACATTATAAGACAATGAGCAAAATGATACAAGGACATGGATATATTTGTTTTTTTATGGGTGTTCCCTATCTACGGACATTTTTGATCTCAGTGTCACCATACGGGTCATCAGGACAAGGACATGGCTATATTTGTTTTTATGGGTGTGCCAAAATCAACTATGCCAATTTAACATTTTCAGTGACAAGATAACTAAATCAAAGTAAAACATGGCTCATCACAGCCGATCCAATCACTCCACTTCTCATCTGCACAGTAAAGTTTGATGCGTCATGAACAGTTTTATCGGTATCGAGTTTTTATTCTGGGACAAGTATGGGAAATGTGTATATGTCGATCCAGTTGATTCTATGGCCATTTAAACGATTTCAGTGACATGGGATGACCCTGTGGTTATGTTAGTTCAGTCTGAAATTATTAGAATTACACTTTAGGTACGTCTCTAGTTGTTATAATTGCTGACACAACTCTTTTTCTGTGCAAACCATGTTATTGGTTGCTTATAGACGTACCATATTATTATTTTTACACAGAATTGATTGTTGGTACTAGCAATGCGTACGTGTCTAAAATAGTGTCTTATAGATTGTTGATATGGGTGGATATTTTGCAATTAGAGAATCAAGGCTGAAACAGTTGCTTTGTAGACTCTGATTTAAATTTAGCTCTTCCTCATTACAAATCAAACAGTGATGCAGAAACTCTGTGTGACGAACACTTAGCTGTTTAAACAGTAATATTTAGTAAACATGTTAAGAAATATGAATGCACCAACAAGTAGTTATTTTAAGATTTGTGTGTACATGTCATGTTCATGCACTTGATCCCTTATTACCAATGAGATCCTCTTGTATTTCAAGCTTTTTACGCTTTATTACAAATCAACGGGCGCGTTTTTTTCAAACATTTACAATCAATGTTTCACAGCTGAAACACATAACATCAACGAACCATGTCCTTTCCAGTAATGTTTGGTTAGGACATCTTAATGTTGGGAGTCTTTTCATGGGACTAAAAGTTCTACAACTCACTGCTTCTCCTGTATATGGACATAATGCCTTGAAATATAGAAACGTTACTTATATTTTTTCCACGGAATTTAGCATATCCATCATTCCAATTTAATTACGAAAATGAAAAGTTTCAGTATTAGAGTACATGTAAATAAGTCCACCTTTAAAAACTGTCACCCTAGCAATCTGTCATGGTATTTATAAGGGCAGCATGGGAATGTAATGCTATCGATTTAACAGGGGTGGTAAAAGGGTATGGAGCAGAAGCATAATTTCTATCTCCATACAGTTTCATATATTTTGAACCAGACATTTTTTAATTATACAACTTGAAGGAGAGAGAGAGAGAGAGAGAGAGAGAGAGAGAGAGAGAGAGAGAGAGAGAGAGAGAGAGAGAGAGAGAGAGAGAGAGAGAGAGAGAGAGAGATTATGGCATTAATGCATACCGGGCTCCGTTGAACAATTCTTTTTTAAGAACGGGGATTTGGTGCAGTTGGTATGTGCGGTTCCCATTTTCGGCTAGGTGATAGGTGCCGAATTCAGGATGCCGGTTCGAGACCCGGCCGTTCCATGGTCACAAAACATTATATATATATATATATATATATATATATATATATATATATATATATATATGCCGTCCTCCGTAGTACTTTGTGAGTATTCACCGTACTAAACAAAAATGAGTCTACAAATTATATCATGCTTTTATGCTTATTCATTTTACGTTCATGTAGACCCACCAGAGACCGACCTTCAAACTCCATTGCCCTGTTAGTTAAGGCATACTTTTATAAATTAATGAGAAGCAGACAAAACTTTCCTGTGTCCTCTGTTCCGATCATTGTAACGTAAACTTTTACGAAACGTCTATCAAACGATATGATGCAAGATTGAAGCAAAGGGTATGTTTGCAATGATACATTGCTTGCACAAGTTTTTTTTTTTTTTTTTTCGAGACTTTTCAAAAAATTGAACCACCTTTTCAGCCACCATCTGGCAATATTCCAATGTATACGGTCCAGTCTCACGGGTAGTTATCAGCTTAAGTTGCGTTATATATTTCACATTCACGTGGGCGTTAATAGTTTGTCAATTGCGAGTAATGAGGTTCAATTTATTTTTACCCAATTTTTGCAGTAAGAGGTTAAACTTTGTGGATCTAAATTACACGTACCGGTTGAAATACCCCCCCCCCCCCCAAAGACCGCCAAGGAATGTTGTTTACCTGGAGATACAGGCATGCTGACATTTGAAAGATATTTTTAACAAGGCAATTGAGCTTAGAATCATAATAATTCAAGTGAACAAAGCGTTTGTTGGGATTAACACAGGAAGAAGTAATTCTTTGGAACAAATGATTCTTTGCAAGCTTGGTAAATCTATACTTTACCATACTGACTTGGTGTCTGATTGACCAGAGAACAGTCTCCCATTCTATCGTAGGCATTATGGTACAACACGATACTTTTTGGACCACAGTATGGCAACTCTGCTGCTAGAAATTATGCTCTCACTATTAAAGTGGACGACTTTGTATACTATGTGTTTGTTACTGAAAAAAACTAATTTGGAGTGATATGCAGGCAAGTGACGGAAATTTTAAAAATCTCAGTATGTTACTGCCAGCGGAGATGTGTGTGACATATTATTGGCCTCTTCTTACTTCAAACATGATTTCCATGTTTACATGCCTAATTAACAAGTCGCGTGGATCATTATACTAGCGCCTACAGGCTGACGGTTGTTATGTTCTTCCAGTGTGATACTCGGTGTTAATATGTTACCAATGTGAAATTCCAGATATATCAGGAGAAATCCTATTGAGATTTATGTGCGTCATCCCTTGGTTGGAAAAGACCATGTGGCTAACGTCTATAACAAAGACTCGGTAATTAATGTATTTACTTATTTGGATTTTGTACGGAAGGCTCTGTAGGGTCTAGAACATATTATTTTGGTACGAAATGGCTATATAACATCTATGACACATGTGTTTTAGCATTCAGACTGAATGAAAAACAGAACGACAGTATACTCGGGTTTTTTTCCCTGACATAAACTAGAGTTCAAAAACTGATGGTTGAGCAATAAAACGTTAACACTTTAAAGGAATATCATTACATAGTGACAGAGCAGTATGTTTGTTGTAACACTATGAGAGTAGGCTTCATTCAGCCTATTATAACGTAGAACTGACAGCATTGCCTTTCGTCGTGGGTTTGTTTCAGTATAGGTTTATAATTCTGACAGCAAAATTGTGTGAACTATAACCGTGGCCTAAGTTGGCCATCATTAGAGTACCTTGCCGGCCACGAGCCATGCACCTTGCATTAAATATATTTTAAGACGAAAAATCATTGGGAAATATTCATGGCCGACATGAATCTCTCTCGCATGGTAAAACACATACACTATGTGCCTTAAAAGCGTTATGAATAATAATACATTGACTAGAAATATCACCAGATATAAAAATTCTGCAAAAAAATGAGCACATGTCATCTTCATTTTCTCCGTATGTGTACAATATGTCAGCGATCTCACTAAATTTGCATTGGAAATGGCCGACGTAACCAAAATAACTGCAATCAATGTACTCGTCGAGTACAACTATTTGTATTGCAGAAAAAATAGGTAAATCATATTTATTGTTATAATTATTTGATTAACTGATTCATTCATTGACTCATAAGTTTTATTCATGATCGGCAGTAGGCTTAGAACCGCACTATTTTTGGTGAGCATCATGCACACATAAGACATACAAATTCATACAGAATATGAAAATAAAATTTGATAGTTGTATGTAGGCTATATTTATGTGGAATTATCTGATAATTACAGAATAACTAATCTGGTACTCTGCGGAACTAAACGCTGCGCTGAATGAAACATCAACTTTTTTAAACCACTGTTAACTAATAAAAGATAAGACTGGATAACGAAAATTGATCTTCATGCAGAAGCAGGATAGCCAAGACAGTTTTGGAAAATCCCAAAGTCGAAATGTTGAATACATGTGCAGGTAGGCTGTTCCATAATTTCTCGATAGAGAGAATGGAAGCTTTTATATTAATGAATATTCTGTTTTCTTCGGACGTATGCTATTCTGGGATGCATTTCTTGTTTTATGGGGAATGGAACTACAGTAGTAGGCAGTCAATATATAATATTGTTACTAAAATTAAAATGAAAGTTAGGAGCAAGATTGTGCATGCATTTATACATCTGGATCCACTCATAAGAACTGACCCTGCCATACATTGCCAACCAATTTAGTGTGTTGAACAAGTCATTTCCATGAAACACACGAGTGAACCAGTCATAAGTTGCATGGTTGCCATAGCCTAATATTCTGGTAATGAGTTGAAAGAGATACACCAGTTTTAAAATTGTTGTGTTAATTGTCATGTCATTTGTGCAGGTTAATTTTTACTCTCGCTGTCTCTGTCTGTCTGTCTGTCTATCTGTCTATCTGTCTATCTGTCTGTCTATCCGTTTGCCTGTCTGTCCATAACCATCTATCTGTTTATCTATCTATCTATCTATCTATCTATCTATCTATCTATCTATCTATCTATCTATCTATCTATCTATCTATCTGTCGGTCGGTCTGTCTGTCTGTCTGTCTGTCTGTCTATCTATCTGTTTATCTATAAACACAAAATGAAGAGATGTTAGTCTTATCAATTATCACAGAGTCCATCAAAGTTTGTATAATGTTGACTTCAATAGGAGATATGCATATTAAGTTCCCGCCCCAACTGCATACCTGATTGCCTGGTTTCGCTTGGTGAGATATGGCGAGATACGGGTCGGTACCTGTGGGGACAAGAGGGATATTACTAATAATTTGAAAATACAGCAGACTTATAAAAGGCATATGGAAATTTTTCTTATATATGGCTCGGGAAGTACTAGAAGAATACCAGTTCGGCATTTTTGAACTTAGATTTCTCAAAAAAAAAAACATGCTAATTTTGTGAGAAATGAACATATGGCCTGTCTGCGGCAGTGATGCGACCCGCACGTCCCCCGTGATCGCCAGGCGTCAAACCCGTGCTTTGTGGCGTAAAATTTCCACGCGGGAAACATTTTCTTGATGAATTTTTACTAAGAATATCCATCTCGTTCAGGTTGTCGTGCGAACATGTGGAAAGTACGTTATTCTACTGAATCAAAACAACGAACAAACAACAATGCCGATGCAATCTGCAATTTTTCAAAATGACATATGCATATGAATGAAATTACCAACACCCTTTAAAAAATACACATTGTGTCATAAGTTTCTTTGATGATTATGAATATCTGCAAACAGACATTCGTTACTCTCCGTTTGATATCTTACGTTCTTTTTCCTCTTTCCATCACTCGAGATTTCTGGAGTAAACAGTTATCAACGTGTATACACAAACCAATATACTATATTGGTTTGTGTATCCTCAGCACAGACATTGTGAATTATAATGCTTTGTAAACATATCATGCTCTGTTAGAATAAAAGAATATCATATATTTTTCTGCACAATAAACTCATTCTTTCATTCACAATGTCATGTATGACATCAACAGAATTAGATAAAGCATACGACGTAATAAACCAAAGATTAGACTTTAAAAGGGCGCTTTTATACAACTCGTATAATATGTGGCCAAACGTGATGTTTCAAAGACACGTTGACACAGGCCGGTTCACAACGGCCGTATGTTTCACATGCGTTTCGTTTCTCCTACCTGTCGGGGATTGGGATGGGGATAATAACATATTTTACATAGTGTCACGGGGAAAGGAAAGAGACCCTAATAATTTACTGGTAAGAAAATAATCGGCTGGCTTTAATAGTCTGAACCCTTTGCCTGATGTTCATAGCAGCAGTTCTGCTCCTCGTAACTGAAATAATGATCCAAAGGTTCAAATTCCTGAGAAGAGACTTATCGTTCAAGTGCCTACTGAGTCTTAAACTCGACCCTTGACTTGATCTGCTAGACACGAGACTCAAACTTTGTGTCGGGTCAAAGCGATTGAACGATTATAATGTCGTCTGCTTATTTTACAATTGTGATGGTGTCTTCGAATGAGAGCATAGTTAGGTCTCTGTGCAAATATACATTTTGTTGTTCCTTCCATTCTTCTGTTCTTTTCTTCCTTTTGAGGTCTATTCTTGTCAGATCTTCTGACACACTGTATCACCTAGAATTTTGAAATTTCGCATGATCATAGCCTTTTTCGTAAAATTGTTCACCTGATATTGACGAGCTCAAACTTTCAAAAGTATGATATATAGATAAGGTTGAAACTTAACCCCTAATATTTTCGAAAGTAGTAAGGTCAGACACAAAATCCAGCTTAAACTGTATGGTTTAATTTTTGAATAATTCCGAGCAAATACCTGTAAACTGCCGAAAGAATGCAAACATATAACATACAAATATTATCGTGCGATTAAAAACACATTTGTCTTCTATATATGTACGTGCAAGTATTTATGTCTGTATGTCAACAGAGACATTCTGTCCTGCACGATTTTTTTTAATTTATTTATTCCGTACGGTGTATTACTCCTCTCGAATATTCCTTTTCACAAGCCCATAGAAGTTCAAAATGAGGCACGCTGTAGCCTGTGAATAAAACTGGGCACTTGATGGCACACAAACAACAAACTCAAAACACGGCATGATGAAGCACTATATTGGGCACATGATGTCACACACGCAACATTTACAAAATTATGCAATTAGGTTCATTTGATATATTAAACTCTGAAGATCTTAAAAATTTTATCAGAGACACATGTCATTTCAAGATGTGTATTACACATGACAGCTCATCGACCATTACGGATGAAAAGCAGCTGATAAAAAAGTCGTAGCGTCTTAAATTATGTCAAGTAGATTTATTCCAAAATTAAAACTCGAATATCCTCAAAAGTATCATGGGAAATTGATTTATACAAATACTATTTCGAAAAACAGTTGGGGAGCATGCGACGCATATATTATCTCGCAAAAAAAAGTAAAAATACAATAAAACTAAGTTCGCGTATTACAGAACAAAACTTTCAAGGAGGACAAGCCATTAGACACAACACATAATAAAGACACAAACCTATCCATCTGTCACTGTGTGGTTGTACCGGCCAGCACTTTCCAGTACCATCAGTTCAAACGACGTGAAACGTTTTGTGTCATGCAAGTACCTAATTACAGTTTTATAGATATAAATTTTTATGGAATTTTGACGTTTTACTGGCCCGTGTGGTAACGTCCTAACCGCGAAACGTGCATATGACATAATTATATTCTGCAAAATAAATGTTTTGTTGAGCTGCAGAAAGTCTGCGTTCTAAAATCAGTGAAAAGCATCACCAAAGTCACAAGAGCACGATGGAGAAGCAACTGCTAGAATTTTGAACCAGTCAGCATTTAAACGAACTTAAATAATCCAGATGTCGTTCCGATGTTTTTGACCACTGCAGCCATTAGAACACTGAACAAAAAATTACCATTTAAGTTAAAACTTAAATATCTTCAAACCTTTAATAGACAAGAAATGTCATTCCAAATTATAATATATATACGTGTACATACATACATACATACATACATACATACATACATACATACATACATACACACACACACATACATGCATAACGCATAAAGAAAACTGGACATAAGCCATCTATTTAAAGTGTGTGTGTCAACACACACTTTTCTGCTTTTCCTGAAATTCATTCTTTCTTTCTTTCTTTCTTTCTTTCTTTCTTTCTTTCTTCTTTCTTCTTTCTTCTTTACCAGCAAATTTGTCCGACACTTTTCTCGAACCTATTATACATAGAAACTCCAAACTTGGCATGATTGTACCTCCATACAAGGACTTTGACCGTTTTATACATATGAATGAAGATCTTTAAAATTATGCAAATTAGGGACATTTGAAAATTTAAATATTGAATATCTTCAAAAGTATAATAGATAGATATGTCATTCCAACTTCTACAGGGGGGTTCTTGACCATTGCGCATCTAATGAATTTAGAACAAAAGTTGTAGCAATTTAAATTATGCTAATTAGCAGCATTTGAAATTTTAAAACTTGAATATCTTCAAAACTATTATAGACAGAGATGCCGTAATAACTTCTACTAGGGGGTTATTGACCATTGCGCATCTAATAAATCTAAAGCAAAAGTTGTAGCAATTTAAATTATGCTTTTTAGCAGAATTTGAAATTTTAAAACTTGAATATCTTCACAACTATTACAGATAGGATGTCATTCCAACTTCTACTAGGGGGTTGTTGACCATTGCACTTGTAATGAATCTAAAACAAAAGTTGTAGCAATTGAAATTATGCTAATTAGCAGTATTCCAAATTTTTAATCTTGAATATCTTCAACAGTATAATAGATAGAAATGTCATTCCAACTTCTACTAGGGAGTTGTTGACCATTGCGCACCTAATGAATTAAAAATAAAAGTTGCAGCAATTAAAACTATGCTAAATAGCACCACTAAAAATTTTAAATCTTGAATAACTTTAAAGCTATAATAGATAGAGATGCCATTCCAACTTCTACTCCTGTGTCATGGAATAGTTGTACATTGCCATACCAATATACTTTGAAGACACACACACTGATTTGCTATGCAGCAAATCATCTTTCCTAGTTTTTTACTGTTCCCAGTCGGAGCATTTTAAATCTCAGAACTTCATTTGTGATCACGCTTATAAAACGAAATTCTGGTGTTTACCTGTATGTTATTGACTATTGTGCCTGTGAAGAATAAAGAGTAATGTCACAAAGGTGCATTTCGGCCTTCATAACTTGAACATGTGCCTACTTAGTACCATGATAGACGTGGTATCCCAGCTTCTGTCTATATGGTAACGCTCATTATGCATTCAATAAATATAGAGCAATAGAGCAAAAGACTTTCACATTGTGTCAATTTAACAGAAGCATTTCATATTTCAAATGTTATACCTGTAGTTCTCAGTTAGCACACTGCCAGATTTTCTGCTGCGCAAGTCTTCTTTCCAGTATACGTTGCTATGTTTTGCAATGTATCACATTCATGTGCCTCGTGGGATTTTGCTGTTGTTGTTCTTTTTTTTTTTTTTTTTTTTTTATGACTGTAGCTAATTATTTCGGGTACCTATGTGCAATTCATCTGTGTTTCGAAGGACCATACCGGTACATAGGTGTGTGGGGGGGGGGGGGGGGAAGAAAAACAAAACAAAAAACAAAAAATCACACTCGCTATAACTGCTCCGTGATTGCTGTGTCCGCTTGCTTCGTTAAATAGGCCAATACTGAAAAGAATCAAGCGAAGTCTATAGAGGGTCTTACATGAGCGACCGTGGGGGACAGTTTTCCTTGTCACGCGAGGGCATATTTCTCGACAAAAGTCACGAGTGACATTGGATCACTGGCGATTTATATGATATATATATATATATATATATATATATATATATATATATATATATATATATATATATATATATATATATATATATATATATATATATATGCCTAACCTGTTTTCGCACTGTATAACGTTGTGCGGTATTTATTGTTCTTAAGATCAGTGTATAAAATTAGTAATATATAATGAAATGCCTCTTTAGGGGCATAACTATAGATAAAAATAGTACATGAAAAGTTTGAATAGAATCAAAGTTCCAGAAAGGTAACATATCTACTTCATCGGCTTCTGGGTCTGTGTGAGTTGTCATAGCAACGTTCAAAATGGCAAAAAGTTGTCACCCATTAAACTAGTAGTCCGAGGGGCGTAAAGCTAAGGCACGAAAGCAAACGGAATGATAATATTTATCATCTTACATTAAATATTTCGTACTCCAGGGGCCGGTTTGCACCATGATGATAATTTCCGCGTGAATATTGTTTAAAAACAGACGACAATTTAAATAAGCCAATGGAAAGCAGTTTCCAAGTACTAGTACTTCATTTTGTTTTTTGTAGTATATGTTGCTATGTTGTGAAATGTATCATTTTTATATGCCTCGTGGGATTTTTTGTAGTTGTTGTTGTTTTTGTAGTTGTTGTTGTTGTTGCTGTTGTTGTTGTTGTTTTTATCTTATTTTAATGTGCGTAATTGTGTCGATATTTCAATCAAGGTATCGAATTGCATTCTTGGACTTTCCGTCATCTCAGCAGTCATTTGGTGTGCGACAAGGGTCACCTACTTCTTGTTTGTTATTCACAGTGTTTATGAACAACTTGAACGGAAATTTTGAGAATAGATGTGTGAGTGACGGTTTTTGAAGTAGTTACATGCATATATTATGGTGCGAATTGGTGATACTGTGATTCTTGCAAGTTCTCGGGACAGATGTGCTGAAAACTCCAAATTTTGAAAGACTTTTGTACTTCTAGCGGAATGGTGATCAACGAAAGTAAGACAAAGTGCATGGCAGTGTGATTTTCACGTTGATACTGGTGCAGACAGAATCCAGGTTTTGCACTGTGATAGATATGTTTACCTCGGCAGAATTTTTTTACCTGCGACTTTGGCATAGTCACGGCTGTATCAGAACCTGCTAAAGCTGTAATAAGACACTGTCTTACTTAAGCTCGTTTCATTTTTAGCAGAAATGCATCCAACACCTTCACTGTTAAAAAGAAGTTGTTGGGTGCCGCCTTTATGGCAGCAAGTTTGTGCACATGTGAACGTTGGTTAAATGTTGGGTTGGAGAAAAAAGAAAGTATTTATATGACTGCATTAAAGGCTTTATTAGGTGTGCAGGTTTCAACAGCCTATAATCTGTGTCTAGCAGAATAAGGTATGCCTATGTCAAGTGACTAGGGTCAAGTACAAACAATTTTTTTTTTTTAACGGAATGATCAATGAAAGACGTAATATGTTAGACGACCCACACTCACGTATGCAATCAATCTTACTAGACCAGATGTACCTAGCACTGATATATATATATATATATATATATATATATATATATATATATATATATATATATATATATATATATATATATATATATATATATATATATATATGTATGTATGTATGTATACATACATACATACATACATACATATATTCATTCACCGTTTATTAGGTATGGATGATACTCTAGTGTAGCGTGTCACTAAAGTGAAAGTCCGAATCACGCGGTCTGTACGTTCTGAATTTGTAGTGTGCAGAGAAATGAATCAGCGTTTAGTGGTACATGATGTATACAGTAAAGACATCGGCCATCATATACCAGAATACACGTGCTAAAGCTGTAAGAAGACACTGTCTTACTTAAGCTCGTTTCATTTTTGGCAGAAATGCATCCAACACCTTCACTGTTAAAAAGAAGTTGTTGGATGCCGTCTTTATGGCAGCAAGTTTGTATGCATTGAACGTTGGTTAAATGTTGGGTTGGAGAAAATAGAAAGTATTGAGCTCGAAAAATTCTATACAAAGTTTCTTAAATATTGTCTCGGGGTGCATAGTAATGCATGCAATATTGCAGTATTCGGAGAACTAGGAAAGACCCCTTTGTCACTCAGAATATTATCTTCTGTCTGTAAAAACTGGTTTAGAATCGTCAATATGGAGCAAAATTCATTATTATTTAACGCATACAAATGTAATGTTGACTTATCTCAAGCAAATCAATCAACCTGGTTAAATTCTGTAAAAGATACATTTAATTTGCTCGGGCTGCAGGAACTTTGGGATAACCAAGAAGATTTATTTCATGAATTTCCTTCTATATTTTTTTTTTTTGCGTAATAAAACAGAAAACAAATTTCGAAATCAGTGGAAAAATGGAATGTTGAATCAAAACAACGAATCTAAATTGAGAACGTATACATCTTTTAAGACAGAACTTAAAGTTGAACATTATTTAGATGCTGTAAAAATTTTCGAAACAAGGAGTAATATAACTAAATTACGCATTAGTGCACATAATTTACATATCGAAACAGGAAGACATACGCGTCCTACCAAAGTTCTTGTTAGCCAGAGAGTTTGTGACACTTGCCAAGAACTTGATAATGGATTTCATTTTGTTATGACATCCACCAAATTTCAAAATCCAAGAGAAAATCTGCTTAAGAGTATACGTGAAATATTTTGTAATTCGGATCCTTATGATGATCAGAGTATGTTTAAATCTATTATGGTACTGAATGACACAGAACTCGTATACCTATTTGACAATTTCATGGCCAAAGCCATTGCCTTAAGAAAGAAACCACTGTAATCATGTTACACCGTGCCAGTTTGATGATTGCATTCTATTTTCATTTCAGATGATTGGCGATTTATGTAAATCTTTTGTATTTATTGTACTGTAGTGTGCTGTACGTGTCTGTACTGTTTTTGTTACATTTTTTTTTTTTTTTGGATTGTGTGTATATTTATGTCTGGGTGCCAACCCAGACATTTTGTTTTTCCAAGAATTCTTTTTTCTTTCTTCTTTTTTTTCTTTTTTTCTTTCTTTCTTTCTTTCTTTCTTTCTTTCTTTCTTTCTTTCTTTCTTTCTTTCTCCCTTCCTCCCTCCCTTCCTTCCTTCCTTTCTTTCTTTCTTTCTTTCTTTCTTTCTTCCTTTCTTTCTTTCTTTCTTTCTTTCTTTCTTTCTTTCTTTCTTTCCTCTTTACGACCAAATTTGTCCGGAGGTTTTCGCGGACACTATTATTCCGAAAACCACCAAACTTGCCATTATGACTGACCCACCAGTGAAATCAGGCACCTGACTTGGAATAGTCATGATGTTTAAAATTATGCAAATTACGGGCAATTAAAATTTTAAAAGCTTTATATCTTCAAAAATATTATAGATAGACACAAAGTTCTAAGTTACACATATAGGTTTGAGACATCTGGCAAATCCAATAGCATGCAAACAAAAGTTGGGGAATTTTAATGTATGCTACATTCAGTGAATTTCCCAACAATCCACATTTTGACTAGGGTTTCTGCTGTACTGCATATCGCAAGCCTGCATGGTACTAGGCAACTATTTTGCATTCATGATACTTAAATCTATCTCATAGGCAGCCTTCTAGCCATGCCTGCTAGGTGTATAGCTTGAAAAGTTTGGGTCTTATGGCAAATGGGAGGTGGGGGGAACTCCCAACTGTTGAACAACTGTGTAATGAGGTTCTCAATAAAATACAGAGGATCTCTTTCTGTTCATGCAAGAAACATATCTGCTGCATGTTCACACTAATGCTGGATAGACCTGTAAGTACACCATGACTGAGACTGACCAGTGGGAGTGTCCTGGTAGCTGGTCTGTTTTAGCCTGAGGCTAGGAGTGTGCTGGGCTTATCAGACCCATCAGTCCCAAGGGATCAGAGGGACTGGACTTCTAGGCAGAACAAGCCTGGCAGAGTGTACCCTCTGTGAAAAATAGACTACATACAGAGCTTACAGTCCTTAATGACTGTTTTTACAACTTGATGAATTTTGAAAAAGTGTGGATTTGTGTCATCTCACAGGACACTTTAATGTCTTTGTTTTCTTGTAACCAGTGAGATGAAGCCTGTTCTTCACAGCCATTTACTGAGTCAGGATAGTGCATGTCTCAGTTCATAGGTACATGTATATGTAGTTTTGTGACAGCATCTGTTTAAATTTGTTTATGTAAATCAAGGAACAAAGACAGTTTTGTATTGCATGTGTACACATCCCTCTGAATTATAATATGTATACACTGTACATGCACGTATAGCCATCAATACTCCCTAGAAGGGCTGACCCTCTCAGGAGTGGGTACTGATCTCTGGTCGCGAGCGTGCTTACTGTACAGAGGTTTCACTGTACAGTGGTACCTGCAATTTAAGACCACTCCTTATGTCAGACAAAAGTGGTCACATAGGACAGGTGGTCTTTCATCTCAGATAAATTAACAAAGAAATAAAAGGCCAATATCTTTCTTTCTTTCTCTTTTTTTCTCTCTTTCTATCTCTCTTTCTTTCTTTCTTTCTTTCTTTCTTTCTTTCTTTCTTTCTTTCTTCACGACCAAGTTGGTCCGGAGTTTTTTTCAGACACTGTTTTTTTTCCGAAAACCACCAAACTTGATCATGGTGACTGACATAACTAGTGAAATTGCGCATTTCATTTGGAATAGTCATGATGTTTAAAATTATGCAAGAAAAATTTTAAAAGCGCCATATCTTCAAAACTTTTGCAGATGGACTCAAAATTTCAATGTGCATATATACCTTTGTGACACTTGTCACTATAATAGACAGTATAGTTGTAAAATTTCAAATGCTGATAAGGGGCATTGAAAAAGTTAAAATGCCATTACAACTTCAATTTATAGGTTTGTGGCAAAGCCGCATCCAATGAACCATGAATCAAAGTTGTAAGATTTTAATTTATGCAAATTAGGTGAATATGCAAAATGTAAATCTTTTATAGCTTCAAAAATATTATAGAGGTGCCATTCCAACTTGAATCTATGGGTTTGTGGCATAGCCCCATCCAATGAACAATAAACCAAAGTTCCTCTAGGCTTATAATTCATACAAATCAGGCAAATACACAAAATTAAAATGCTGAATAGCTTCAAAACTATTATAGATAGTTGTTTCATTCAAACTTCACTTTATAAGTTTGGGACATGGCCACATCCCTTGAACCAAGAACCAAAGCTGAACATTTTAATTTTTAAAAATTAGGCTAATACATGAAATTTAGATTATGTTGAACAATGGCAACGTGTAGCATTTCAAACTGGTCTCATTTTGAAGGCACCCAGACAGATTTGCTGTGAAGCAAATCTTCTTTTCTAGTTTAATATGATTTTCTTTTCCTTTTTTTTTCTTTCTTTTTTTTTTTTTTTTTTTCATACTCTACATGTGTACATGTTGTATATTTGACATATTGCTGTATTTTATTTAACAGCGCAGTCAATAAAGATTCATTCACGTGGGTGTCATTTTCGCGCCTTCAGACTCAGAGTCGAAACCGGACGGTGGTTCCGCCTACTTCGGGATTAATGATAAAGCCCATGTGGCCAGGTGCTGGGTGAGGCTCAGGCGCTTTAGTAGTGCCCTCTGGTGCAGAACATATGTGACGATCATGGGTGCGCCTCAATGATGTACCCAAAGTACGTCTTCAACGCACAACATGTCAGTGACTTTAAAATTATAAATGATAGATTGAGGAAATTAAGTGAAATGATTATTGTTATGGCAGATATTTATTTCACATTTCATATATGCCTTAATGTACATGTATGCTTTGGACCTTTATAGTCTTAAAAACTGCTGCTACTACTACTACTACTACTACTACTACTTCTACTACTACTACTACTACTACTACTACTACTACTACTACTGATGGAGCCATGAAGTTTTATTATTGTGTGCCTACCTGTGGCTTCAGCAAGTGAGGGAAGACTGGCACAATAAGTAAAATTATAGGCAAATTACCTCGGAACATTTTAGAATAGACTTAACTATTGTCCAGCAAACACTGCAGGCGCTACGGACCTCGAATTCCCGTAAAACTCAGTCTGACGACTTCGGTCAAGTTTTGAAGTTCAATTCTGATTTTATACTTGTACTGCAAAACACGCCTTGCATATTAGATCTTTCTCTGGGATATTTATTTCTGCCTGCAAAGAAATCTGGTTGGACTTATCGATGTCATTTTCTGAATATCGATATCCGTGCTGTCCATAACTACACTGTATTTCCATAACCGGTCTAATGGGGGGGGGGGGTATTTTTGTTTTGTTTTGTTTTTAAACTAAAGTTTGAACTATTTGGCTTCAACAGTTGACTCTGGTAAGTAGTTCCACTGACCAGTGGTTCTCCTAGGCCTGCCAAAAGAATACTTTCTAAGTTCTACTTACTCTACAGCCTTTTTGTTGATCGTATGATACCAATATACTTTTATTCTTTTCACGAAGATCATATACTAATATTCGTTTTCTTTTTATATATATAAATTCTTCTGTTACCATCCTTTTCATTATGCCCTTGTCTGATTTTAGCAGCTCAATTATGTCACCCCCTGTCCTTCTATATTGTAATGTTGGTAAGTGTCGTTTATGAAGCTGGTCTTCATCTGACATCAGAGAGAACCCTGGAATAAAACTTTGTTGCACTACCCACGGGTAATCGTCCAGTTCACGTTTGCCGGACGTTACTTGCTTTAACTATACTAAAGGCCCAGTGAAAGCACTTTGTGTCCGGTGAGGACAATTACCCGTGGCACTACCTTGTATGCTTTCAATTCCTGTCTTTTGCTTCTTAAAGGTGTGCGTACACGTTGCCACTGAGTCGTGTACGACTCTGTCATAGAGCTGGTGTAGCGTAGTACCATGCCAGATCGAAGGCGGACTACGTGGTATCACGTCACTTTTTAACGCTTACGACTGTCCTGTTTACACGTATGGACTTTTTAGCTCAACTGGCTTGTCAGTCAGCTGAGCTTATGTTACGACAAGGTATCCGTCGTCCCTCCCTCCGTCGCCCACAATTCAAATTTTCTACTTCCTCACCAAAGCCACCGCCCATGCAGATTCACTTCAAACTTGTTGGGAATGTACCTTGGCTGGGTCTCTATCCAGTTTATTCAAATGGTCAGGCTCAAGTTTTTTGTTTTTTGTTTTTTTTTTATTTTTATTTTTTAAATCTAACGACTTTCTTGTTTACACGTACGGAATTTTTAGCTCCTCTGACTTATCAGTCAGCTTAGCTTCAGTTATGACTAAGCATCCGTCGTCCGTCTACTGTCGTCCACAATTCATTCTCGACTTCTCCAAAACTACTGCCCAGATTCACTTCAAACTTGGTGGGAATGTACCTTGAGTGGGTTTATGTTCCAGTTATTTTTTTATTCTTTTTTAATTTTAATTTTATTATTTTATGTTTTATGGACCAAATCTCAAAACTCTTTCTCTCCGAAACCGCTCAGCCAATTGTTTCATAGTTGTTTTAAATCATACCTTAGTCATCGTATGCAAAAACCTCTTTTCATGGGATTTTTATCAGAGGATAAGGAAATTACAGTTGGCATCCCTCAAGGCTCCATTTTAGGACCCCTGTTGTTTTTAGTGTGTATAAACGATCTACCTGAAGTAATTGAAGAAGCCTCAACACATCATTACGTAGACGATACTACCATTATTGCGTCTGATCGGGATGTGCGCCAAGTGTACCAAAAGCTTAACCATATTGCAAACTGCATTGCTATATGGCTCAAGACCAATAAGTTGTTTTTAAATACTACGAATCTCACATGATGATCTTCTGCACAGCAAAGCGAATGTCGCTAACAGATTTGTCCGGGTTTAAAGTTTACATAAATGAGGCAGAGCTCGAACAAGTACAGTCTAGTAAGATACTTGGTGTAATATTTGATGAGACCTTGACATTCACCACCCATATTGACTCACTGTGCTCAAAAATATCCTGAAAAATTGGTGTGTTGAAAAAGTTAAGAGGAATAATTCCATACCATACCCTACACTCTTTGTGCAATGCTATTGTTATGCCTCACATCAATTACTGTGACTTGATGTGGGGTACATGTGCACAGACTCAGCTGGACAGGATATTTATGCTACAAAAACGGGCCACCCGAGTCATCACAAATAGTGACTATCTTGAACATTCTTACCCACTCTTTAAGGACCTCAAGTGGCTGCCTCTGCATTAACGGATTGATTTCCATAGATGCATGTTAGTGTACAAAGGGTTGCATGGACTAGCACCCAAATATATGTGTAATAAGTTAAGGTACACCAGTTCTATCAGCCAAAGGTCTACACGAGGAACCTTATCTCTAACACTTTTTAAACCAAGACCTAAATGTGAAATTTTTAAGCGAAGCTTTTATTACAATGGATCCAATTCATCGAACTTTTTACCGAGTGAGATTTGTCAAGCAGACACCCTGCAGTCTTTTAAGAAGCTGGTTTTAAAACACAAACTTAGAACGTAGTACCATGTGTGTTATCTAAGACTGTTTTAATCTATTAATGTAACTTTTTTTTACTTAATTTATTGCTGTTAGACTTTCATTGCATTTATCTAAGACTGTTTTAATCTTTTAATTTAACTTAACTTATATTTTTACTTAATTTATTGTTGTAAGACTTTCATTGTATCTTCTTTCATCTCTGACTGTATTCCACATCCCATGACAGCTGGGCCACAACGTAAACAAGCTTTTTGCTTATTGTGTTTTTACCCAGGATAAATAAAGTCTATCTCTCTATCTATCTATCTATCTATCTATCTATCTATCTATCTATCTATCTATCTATCTATCTATCTATCTATCTATCTATCTATCTATCTATCTATCTATCTATCTATCTATCTATCTATCTATCTATCTATCTATGTATCTATCTATCTATCTATCTATCTATCTATCTATGTATCTATCTATCTATCTATCTATCTTTCTATCTATCTATCTATCTATCTATCTATCTATCTATCTATCTATCTATTGCATAGGGACACTTCTTGGGACCCCAAGACCTTATTCAAGAGGTGGCGCTGCCACTTTTATTTCTTTCTTTATGTCTGTGTGTGTTAAAGCCATTCTCCAACAGTGTCTCTGAGATTGTGTTGAAACTTGGTGGGAATGTAGCTTGTGGAACGGATAAACAAAGTTGTTCCCCCCGGTGGTCATGCTGAGTATTCCTTTTCAATTTGGGTATGTGTCGGTTCAAACTTGGTGGGAATGTACCTTAGACGGCTCTGTACCAAACGTGTTCAAATAGTCACGTTCCGGTGATTGTTGGGGGTTTTTTTAATGCTCTTTTTCTTTGTTTATTTGTTGAGAAAACCTTTGAAAATCTTCTGCAAAACCGCTCAGGCAAATAGTTTTGAAATCATATAAGAACACTTCTGTGGACTAGCAGACCTTAATTTGTTCATGAGATGGCGCTGCGTTTTTTTCCTTCTTTTTATGATTGTGTGTGTGTGTGTGTGTGTGTGTGTGTGTGTGTGTTTTCACGAATTCCGACTGCTTCAAAACTGTGACTCAAATTGTTCGAACACTTGATGGAAATGTAGCTTGTTTGAAGGTTAAATGATATTTTCACTCGGTGGGGATACTCGGGATTGCTGGTTTATGATGAATTTTTCAGCTATGGTATCTTTCAGTTAGAACCCGAGTTACAGACTTTCAAAGTTTGCGGCGTCAAGGGCACCTTGTGACAAAAGGGAATGCATGTGATAAAATCACCATTTCACCCTATTTCCTATATATGGCCACATTTTTCTTAGGTCTTTAAAATTTATCAAAGACTTGCCCAAAAACTCTCATATGAGGTATCACATTTCATATGTTGTGTTTTTAATTTTTCCCATACAATTTTTCCATAATTGGCATTTTCCCTTTAATTTTCATATCAATTGAATACTGTCACGTGGTCATGATGGCGTTAAGGAGAAAAATTGTTTAACTCGGAAGACATGAAACCTGTATGAAATAAGTACAATATATTGTTCAATAATTTTAAGGACCTAACAGGTTTAAGAGAGAATTTAAAAATCTGACAAACATAAAGGGCAATTATATATTTCACTATTTCAGCTTCAAATCACTCCACATTCCACCCTTATATATTTGATATTACTTACCATGTGTAAATTAGATTGCTAACATAAAAGACGTTACAAATTAAACACACTTATATTAGAGTTCCATATTTAATGACCATTTTAACAAGTAAGGCATAGGCATGAACATATTTAATTAGCTCTACTGAATTATAGCACTGATACGACGCACATCCAATTGAACATGTGACAACTATGCCGATCCTTTACCCACCATATTGCCGAGGCCTACTTCTCCAGGGTCGCCTTTTATTTACACGGTATCAGAGACAGTCATTCAAAATGTTGAGAATTTATGTTTAACATCCTTGTTATAATTAAAAAAACAGCGTGTTTTGTGTTTTATTATATTAATTGTATGTATACACACACAGGGCTGTCGTATGTAAATTTGGGGGGTTATAAGTTGTAACTGAACTTTTTCCAAGTTGGAGGCGGCTTGATTTGTAAATACATTATCATACCTTGTTGCGTCGTCTGCTTAAGTTGCTAGTGTTTGGGCAAGGATGTCAGAATGAAACGGATAAAAAGCGACAGAACGGAATGCCTGATTTTTTGTAAAGAATGTAAAAAGCAAAAAAGGAATGATGAACCAAAAAATAGCATGCAGTGTCATATGTTGACGTTACAGTTAACCACTTGGCTTCTTAATTTTACGGTGAATGTCCATGGAAGAAACTGGGAGCCGGAGTATGCATATCATTTCGGTCGTTCCCGTTAGGACGACCTGTCGCCATTTGAAAATCCGTCACGTCGTCAAAACAATACCACTCCAAATAAAAGACAGTTAGGCCTATGTGAAAAATCTTCAAAGAGTTTGCTTAGTATCAGTACGAAAGTATGACAAGACTTGATAGATCTTTAACTTTGCACCCTTATTTATATGCTGGTGGTTTGACTGGCAGTTTAAAAGAGTTGAGGAAATTAAATACAGAAAACAGCGATTGGACGGAATTATGGTGTACGAATTTGATAAAATCCTGGGGCTGTATTCACAAAGAGTTTAATCTGATCCTGAATTTAATCCTGAAATGAAAGTCAATGTGCCTTTGGTCCTTGAACTACTGAATCATCCGCCAAATGTTTCATCTAAACCTGCACGATTAATTGATTATGTTCTCCGCTGTAATATGAACTTTGGAACTAAAGTTTCCATTTCATTAAATCAACCTTGCTTTAATCCAGATTTTAATCCTGGATCAAAAGATTAATTTCTATATCAAACTAAGATTGATTTAATATAATGAACATGTAAATCCTTAAGGTCATATTATAGCCAAGCGCATATATATGGCTGACTCTGGTACTTTGGGTAAAAGTAACGTGTTAATTTTGATTCAAGTAACGCGTTACGTGGGTAAAAGTAACGTGTAACTTTGGGTAAAAAGTCACGTGCTACTTTTAGTCAAAGTACCGTGTTACTTTAGTTAATTTTTGCCCTGTTGGTAGAAGTTTATGTCAAATTACTAGTAACACGTTACTTTGGTCAAAGTAACGTGTTACTTTAGTTAATTTAGCCCAGTTGCTCCTCCCCCCCCCTCCCCACAACGGCGAGTAGGGAGGTCCAATTGCTTCCAACCATGTCGAGAAATTAAACTGCAAATCTTATTAAAGTTTTGACGGCAGACATTTTAAGTTACAAAGGCTCAAATCTCAGTGTTTCAAGAATATGTCCCACACGGGTTTGTTGCTAATTTCTTCATGAAATGTGCACAGACCGTCTCAGACAAAGGGTCCAGAAGTTGAGTCCTTGTTGCATGGCACAGGTGCCCGCCAAAACATCAGGGTTTGCCCCTGCAGTCAAAACTAGTCGATAACTAAACGTCAACAGAAGCTGCATTTGCACCCCCCCTCCCCCAAAATGGTAGATGGGTGTTGTTACTACCAGTGGATCTCGTACACTTGATGTTTATACCGCGTAGTGCCTATCGTGACTGTTGAATAAAAATTAGGTTTCTGTCCCCGTTTACAACACCAAAATCTGTTTTCTGTTTTTGTTATTGTTTCTTTAATATTTTACATAAAACTAGGTGACACCAATGGGAGTAATACTCTGTCACCAGCACAACATTGGTATTAATACGGCATATTACATCTATTTTCCAGAATAACTAGATGTCATGTTTATTTTCTGTTAACAAAACCCAACAACAACAGCAACAACAACAGTACAAGAAATGCTCTATAATTTTTGTCAATTATTCAATTTCAAAGAACCTTTGACCAAGCCTAATTTTAGGCCTGTATGTAGTGAAAAAAAACAACATAAATTTGCACATGAATTTTGTCAAGTTTGCATGTCATTTTTTTTTCTTGATTAATTTTTTGTTTGTGTGTGATAGGGAGAAAATTTAAGGTTCACCACACCAAAAAGTCCATATATCACTACAGGACCACATTTCTTGTTTCATCTGTTTGTCACACATCACACTCACAGAAATAAGATAAAAATATGAAAAAAGTTACAAAAACATCAATATATATTCACACAAATGTTGAGTGTTTCTTGAAATATATAGACAAAAAGCATAAAAACTAAAAAAGTGATGTATTAATGTCCAACAATGGCCTGTTTTTCAAATGGCAATACGTTGAACATGATATATATATATACAGTCACTCTACCTTTTCAAAGATCAATTTTGCCTTGACTCAACGCCGACTTCTCCGAGTTTGTTGGTTTGCGCCAGAGCAGACTAACTTCTGTCTTTCCTACAGAGCTGTGTAATTTTCCCTATCTTGGCTCTTTCAGTGCTGGGTTTTGGACTGAGTCTACAGCTTTCCTTGCCATGCTTTGGGTACAAAGCACTTTGAGGAAAGCTGTTCTGTTTTTTCTCTTTCTCCCTCTCCAATATTAGGCATGTTGGATGCTGGATGCTGGATGCTGGATGCTTGAAGAAATGGTCTTTTTACGAGTAATATGAATCTAGAATCCTAATGGTAATTCGGGGCAGTTAGGCTCTAGTTGCAGTTGCCACTTTAAGAGTGCAGAATACACTGTGTTAATCAAGAAACCTTAATCTTCATGTCCATACCAACTCCTTTATTGTCAAAGACAACCTAATATAGTACAACAAATAATTAAATTTTTGTTTCCATTTGTATATCTTTATTTTTATCTCTAGGTATAATCGGGGTGATTTTATATCACCTCAAGAGCATTCGTGTAAATCATGCTAATGAGTACAGACATGTAAACCGTACTGTCGAAAATGACAAACTGCTAAAAGTTAGGCCTAAACAAAAATATTCATGTGGTGAGTGCTTCAACGTGAAATCATGCAATAAAAATCAGAACTGTAAAACAAGCATAATTTTCAATTATGAAGTTGTCAGTCGTATATGCGTGCTTGAATCCTGGCAAGTGTCAAATACCAATTGATAACCATGCAGGCCATTTCGTGGTATTTGTTTCGTGACGGACGTGATATTAAGATCTAGCTGTTATTATTTTGGGAGAAATGTCAATATTAATGTGCATGATGGACGTGATGCCAGCCAGGCATGACGGACATGATGGCAGCCAGGCAAGCCTTTTAAAATATAAAGTTCAACCCAGAAACTCTACTCTGTTCAAATATTTTGTACATTTCAAAAGCAACCCAAGCTTTTGGTCAGAAAACTACCATGACAGACATGACGTGACGGACGTGACAATTTGTCGTAATTATAAACATGGTGCCGAAAAGGATGTAGTTCACCATCTATTTCAGCCGGCGCAAATATTATGTATTAGTGGTTGTGTTTCCAGAATAAAGGTTTTATATATATATATATATATATATATATATATATATATATATATATATATATATATATATATATATATATATATATATATATATATATATATATATATATATATATGTATGTATGTATATATATATATGTATGTATATATATATATATATATATATATATATATATATATATATATATATATATATATATATATATAATATTAATAACGTTATGGAGTTGCTACACAAACTGCAATGATGCAATGACAATTTAAAATGTCAACCTGGCAGATATTCCAGTGCAATAATTATTTCATCATATTAATGATGTGAGCTTGGGCAGTCTTTCACATAATAATCTTATTTCATTCCAAGGAAAAATCACTTTGTAGCTTGCAGTGTATTTTCAAAATATGCAATTACAAATCAAAATGTCAATCTGGTAGATATTCGAATGGAATCACTATTTCATCATATTGATGATGTAAGCTGGGGCAGTCTTTCACATAATAATCTTATTTCTTTCCAACGAAAAATTATTTTGTAATTGGTAGAGCATTTTCAAATATGTTCTATTGTCTGTTTTCTGTTGCTGAGGAATTCAAAATTTCAACAGCTTGGTCCTGAAGGACCCATGACTTGTTCACATTTTTGAGGAATGAAATTACTTTTTTACTTTCATCCGATACTCTTAAATATTTGACTTCAATTTCATCATTATCCAGGCCAGACACTTGCCCTTATAATGTGCTTGATGATCTCTTGAATGTAAATTTTACCAAGACAAATGTGCCATGGCTTGATCAACTTCACCAGAATTTATTTTGCACTGGACTACACACTTGCCAATGTGCATCCATTAGGTTCTGTGGATTCAGTGGTATCAGATGTGTCCAGTAGACTTGGTCAGCATATATGAATATTGAGTTTTGTCCAGCTGCCACAGTAACATTGTCCACTGGCATTATAAAGTGCATGCTCTTAGTGCCTGGTAGTCTTTTGCAACTGTCCCAGTGACTCGATAGATGTGCAGTTGGAAGTTTTATTTCTCCTTTGCTTAGATGAAACATATTGATTGTATCATTTATCCTTTTTCCGACTTCATGGAACTTTTGCGCACTGTTTGTCACCGCATTTCTTTTCAACCCCTCCCGGCACACATTTCGTTTTGTTCACTACCAATGCCATTAACTGGCCCTTTCCCATAAGCAGTAGCAAAAAAGTTCCAGTCACATGAACGGCCCAAATAATCTTTGTGAAACAGCATATTAGAAATGTTGAACCTGTTTTTGAGTTGTGATCAAACTCCGTCTGACTGGTAATGCACCTGATGTATACATCCGCCATGGGAGCTTTTTGGCACTTATTTCAGTACACTTGAATTAAAAGCATATATACTGTGTTTGTCATGGCACATTTCATTAGGCACAATGCTGTTGGACTCGTGCAATAAAGTCGAGTCCTGCTCTTCACGGTAGCACACAATAGCTTTAGCCCTTTCTCCCTTAAACCGGCCAAAACCGGCTGGTGGTCAAATGTCGTCTGCGTCAGCGTTTTCAACTGATTTCAACAGCAATGAAAAACAATTTGACTGAGAATTGAAGATGAGACCTGTCAAGACAACATGGCCCAGGTCAACAGCTTTCCTCGGCATGGGTTGGGCCCGATCCATGCCGAGGAAAGCTGTTGACTCAGTCTTAATTCAAGGGGGAAAGGGTTAAACACAGTAATTTGTTCAGAACACCAAATTACAGCCATTATTTCACCTTGTTGTTTGCTAGCATTAATGTCGAAGTCCTCATGTATGATGATTTCTCCAGCTTGCAATTTTGCTCCTTAAGGTTCTGAGGTCTTCGTGTTGTCTCTTAGTGTCATATTCATGTGTAGATAGCGACTCTAGCTGGTCCCACAGTTCTGACATTGCTGAATTCAGATCACTAATAATAGCCATTCTCTGAACTTTTCCACTGAGATGTTCCACACTGATAATATTGAATGCGTTATATCAACATCACCAAAGAGCTCATCCAGTAACATAACTTCACATATATTACAGTCTTCCTTGATGCATTTCTCATTCTCTGCGCTACATAAAGGCTGAGATACAAGTTCATCAATTTACAGTGGAAAGTTTGATATTACTTTACTAATATCCTGTGTCACCAGGTGGGCATTTCCATGGTACTTGCATAGACACACTTCTTGGTCTTTCTCACTCAACTGTGGAATATACTTGGATCGAACTTCACAAAATTTGGACAGTTAAATTCGGTGTGTTCCTTGAGATACACCTGATGTGCTTCTTTTAAATTCATACTCAAAATCTGCGTATGCTTTTTTTTCCTCCTTTTTACCCTTTGGTGTGCCCACTGTTACACACGCTTTCTGTCCTGGGCACATGCGGCTGATATCTTTCTAACCTTTTCGTTTCTCTCTCTCTATTTTTCTTTGCCTCCTCAAACTTACTGGGGTTATTTTTGCGTCTTTTTCAGCACCTCTGCTGTCTCTTAGCACTTGTTAGCACCATGCTGACGTGACTCAGTCTGACAAGAAGCTGGTAAACGACTGATCATTGGTAAAATTTATTTTAAAACGCAGGTATCAGTCTTAGCAACCATCTTAAGGGCACACATACCAAAGGGGATGGTCCAAAACAAATAAAAGAAGTGCACCAGCACCTAGGTCCTCAGCATGATTGTTCAGTTGGATTCTTTTGCACTGAAGAAAAGTTGACAATGTCCAAAAAATGTGACAAAGGAAGCTTTCTTCTTTCGGAAATAATGTAACTGATTTGTTGTGTTTTACAAGCTTTTCCCATATGTGACATTTAAACTTTCAGCTCTGCTGACCCAAGGTCTAAGAGCATGTGGTATCATTCATATATGTCTGTCCGTCCGTCCCTCCTTCCGTCCGTCCATACGTAAAGCTTTTTGCTTGTGAGCATGATACAGTCCACAGTTTTCAAAGGACTTATCAAGTGTATAAAGATCTAGGTCAAGTTCGATATTGTTGGTGCCATCTACAGTATTAGGTGATATACGGATCAAAATGTGAAAATCCTGTGACCTCTCTAGCATAGCATCCTTAATGTTTGATAGAACTTCATGAACTTAAGTGAAATTGTGAAGGTCAAAATCTTAGTTGCATATGATGCCAGTGGCGCCACCTGTAATTTGACGGACACTATCAGCCAAAATGTGTTTAAGGATGTAAAATTCAATATCGCAAAAAGTTATTTGACTTGACATGCCAAATTTATAGGATATATTGACCATCCCCAATGCAAAAAAAATGTTGTAATGATATCAGCGACCTTGACCTATTTTTGTTAGCTCACCAGGCCGGTAAAGTTGAAAGAAGCGTTTTTGGAATGGGAGGGTGAAGCTTGGACATCAATGGCAAAGAGAATTGAACCTCTTTTTGACCTACTTTTTGGGTCACCGTGACCCAACGATTATGGACTTTAACACTTGTCCCAGATTATTGTTTTTATTCAATAAACTCGAAAAGTTATCACCTATTTTAACAAACAACATGTATATAAAGTTGGATGTGGGGCACACATTTGGAGGTCAAAATCTCGGTTGTTGCTGATACTAGTGGCGCCACCTATACTTTGATGGCAATTATGAGTTTAGTGTCTTAAGAGATACAAAACTTCAAATCTCGAAAAATAATTTGAATTCGACATGCCAAATTTATAGGATATATAGATCATGTCCAATGCTAATATGTTTTATAAGATCAGTGTCCTTGACCTATATTTGTTAGGTCACTAGACCTGTTAGGTTGAAAGAGTTGACTTTTTAATGGCAGTATGTAGCCTGGACATCAATGCCAAAGATAATTAAGCCTCCAGATCAAAATTGCACTTGAGAACATTGTATTTAAAACTCTACTTTGTGACCTACTTTTGGGGTCCCCTTGATCCAATGATTGTGTGACCTTGACCTATTGTTCAAGGTCATTATAAAGCACTTTAGAAAAATACATTTAATTCAATATTGTGATAAAGATAAAACGAACGATATCAAATGTACCACAAATGTGTATCATGTGAAAGTTTGGTATTGCATAATATGGATGACCTTTATTATTTTTTCAAGGTTGTGAAGAGAATACATGTCTGGAAATGATTTTGTCATTATGGTAGTTAGCAGAGCATTACGCCCATGGGCCTCTTGTTAATACACATACTACCATCCAGGTCAGTTAGAAAAGAAATCCTTGAATTGGACGCTATGGGAGGTATTATTTACTGAAATTTTAGAATGAGATGCGCCAGTTGTTTCATTTGACTCCACATATTCCCCTCCCTCTCCGGTGACTTTTTTTCATGCAATATGCAACACCATATTTAAGGCTGGCCTTACCACTGGGCGGCTAGCTGTTGGTGTTTTCTGCACAGTAAATTGAAATAAGGGATTGTGCAAGGGATTTTTTTTTTTGTACAGTGAATAACTTTTTTTGAGATTGTCATCCAATCAATGGTTTTGAATTTAACTTATTAATGATTTGACAAGCGTGTCAGCTTAAACATTAATTTTGCGGCCCACCCTACGCGGGACCACTAGTTTTAGTGGTTTTAGGAATTTTTTGGTGATGATCATAATGATTGTCATCCAGTTCACGAATCTGTATTTAACTGCGATTTGAAATAAAGTTATTTCTTGTTCTTACAATGTTTTTGGAAACTTTTTGGTAATGATCGTCTCATCGTGTCAATTTTACTTAAAGATTTGAAATACTCCACTAACTCCACAATGGACCACTAATTTCAAAGTTTATATGCGCTTTTTGGCACAGATTGTCAACAACTTTATTAATTTGTGCCTAATTTAAATATTATGCTGATTAACATTTATATAGTTGCCTGTTGACAATGGCATCAATGAATTTTGTGCATGTCAATTATTAACAGCTGAGAGGAATAGAATTTTTGGAGGTGCTTGACAGTCACCCTGTCAATAAATTTTGTTCGTTTTATTTTTTATTGAAAGCTGAAAGGAATGAAATTATGGAGGAGCTTGATTGACATTAGTTAGATGTCAATTAAATTGAACTTTTACTTTCTGTTTATTAAATGTATTTACATATTTTAACTCGGGATTTTTAACATTATCCACACAACCACCCTGAGCACTTCTTTAATCAGCACTTTCATTTAACAGTCTACATACAGGGGTCATACTACATCGCACTTTTCGGTTCAAAATATTATTGTCCATAAACTAGTGAATACAAAGGACATAGCACTGACGGAATCCATTTTGGTCAGGTTTCATGATTTGTGGAAATGAACACAGGATAAAAGCTTGAGTTGATCAAAGAATCTGGTCTGATGGACAATTGAGGACAGTTGTCATACGGCTAATGCTACGGAAAGAACTTCATTGAGGATGGGATACCCGTTTGAATTTGCCCCTGGAATGTCTGACTTTTTGCCCGAACTGGTTTTTGTGGGCCATTTGCGACCATTATGGGCGTGTTGCTATGGATCTATGTGGATTTCAATGATTATCAGTGTGATATACCTGTAAAAATACATTTGGAATACCTGGAGAGTTGTAGCTTGTTGGTATGTACAGAAACGGACAAATTGTGTCTAACGTGAAGGGGTATGGTGGTCTTCATCATGTGAGCCTCGTTTCAAACCTCTCTGTGTAGGAGCTCCGTCTGACGACGTAGTGGTTCTAGGTCCACCTTCCTCCATCGTATTAGCACAAATGATTGACAGCTCAAATGAATACGCAATGGGCCTGCCTTATTCCAGATAAGGCCCCATGTGGGCCATGGCACGTACAGATGCTCTGGGTTCACATTTCTACCCTCTCCCTCGCCCCTTCCCCTTATATTAACACGAATGTTTGACTGACTGAACTTTACGAGCGCCTGCGTTCATCGGTCGTCTCAAACAGGGCGCTACAACACGCCTCTATAGGCCTGCACAAAATTGTCGATCTCATTTGGCTATGGGTGGAATTGTAAAACAAAGTAGGTTATAGGCCTAATTTTTGTGACCGGCTTACCAGTGGCGAAACTTGGACTCGATCGTGATCCTAAAATATTTGCGGCTCTTTCGTGCACAATTTGTGCCGTCGATGAATCATGGAATCGTGAATCTCATGTAACTAATAATATTACAACAATGAAAGTACACGGGTACTATGATAAAATATTGATGAGTAAGTGACCATGACCTAATTCTCAGCGTTAATATAAGTGGATCTCAGTACTCTACTTCAGGCTTATGATGCATTCTCATGTAATAGGCCCACGGTGTACATGTCGCCTGTACATATTTCTCTCGGGCAAGAGTATCATCCTGCGATTTCAGTGATGTTTTCTGCATGATATGTCTTTTTCTACAGTGTGACAATAAAATGGGGTCTTTGTGGAAACATCTTTGTCATATGAACCTCCACGCTGCCAAATAAAAAAAAAATTATTGCTGAATATAATGCACAATGTAGTACAAATAAGTACAGGACAGTCAGACACAGACATGCACACATTATATATATATATATATATATATATATATATATATATATATATATATATATATATATATATATATATATATATATATATATTGTATAGCAAGGTTATGCTTATGTCATTTCATTTTATCATGCAGCAATGGCATATACAGTCGCAACTATCATATGATTTTATTACATAGAAGGCTAAACGTTTAACTTTTGCAGCAAGATGACGATCCTGGTGATCCGACATCATTCTCGCAATTTGCTGCACTTCATTCATTCAAGTTATCAGATCACATACAGACCATTTCATCTTCGGTTACCAACGATATGTCCCTATATGTTCCACTGTTTTGAAAACTAATGTTCAATACTGGTATAGGGAGTTCCCCTGTCCCTTGTTCTTTATTTAGACAGCAGTTGCACATATCGAGTTATGCTCAGGGGAGTTCCTGTTAGGAGACAGAATGAAACAAAATGATATTTATCGCTGTACAAAATTCAAGTGCAGAAAGTAGACGATTTACCTTTAAAGGTATACAGATACATAGAACCATTCATAATGTAATTCTATTATTGCATTTTATTGAACTACTTTATCCTGTTTTGTGTAGTGTGTTTTGTCAATATATTAGGGGGCAAAGGGGTTTTCTGTACAGGCGTACTGGGCATTTTTATTTACCGTTCTTGCATACTGAAAGTCCCTTTATTATCCGTACCTTCTGGCAGCTGTTGCTTCTAAATTTCCTTAATTTCCGCACCTTGTACTGAGACAAAAGTATTACTCGTACCAACCCATAGGGACACCTCCACTCCGTTTTCCCCCTTCTATTATGTGGGTCTTTATGAATTGGGAGCCTCCAGATTAACTTTCATGTTTTTCAACAATAAGATATTCCGGTTGAAATAAGTATGTTTACATTAATAACATATTGAGGATATTTGTCTGGGAGTAGGCATTGTCAGGTTTTACCTGGAGACATTGTGTCTGCTTGACCTCTTTAATTGTGTTAAATAAGCCTGTATTTTCATTGAGACAAGGTAGCACTATAAGCAGTTTACAGGCAAGCAGCCATAATATGGGGGTATAATGCAGCCATAATATGGGGGTATAATGTCATCATGTGCTCTCTTTAGGCACAGAACGTACCTTTCAGTGCAAGCAACACGTTTATAATATATGCGGTAAATACATATAGAGGTTTCGCAGAACTCCAATGTATGTCTTGGGATCTCTATCTGTCTGGGACTGCAAATTATCGACAGACAGACAGACATATGGATGGATGGACGGACGGACGGTCGGACGGACAGACAGACAGACAGATAGATAGATAGATAGATAGATAGATAGATAGATAGATAGATAGATAGATAGATAGATAGATAGATAGATAGATAGAGAGATTCAAACTTTGAAATCTAAAATGTTCACAATTTCGAACATAATTAAAAGGCAATTACGCAGAATTGCCATTGCCCATCAGCATGGGCATGAAATGTGTTCAGCTAATTTACGATGAAAAACTGACGACAACGAAACAGTGCACTGGTTTAATCTGAGTGATGGGAGCAAGGTAATATATACATTAAATTAAAGTAGAAACACATACAGTTCAAGTACGACTGATAACTGCATCCGATGTCTATAGGGGTATATGCAATGTTAGCAGTTTCCTTAAAAATTACGACAGGAGAATCTATTGTCTATGGCCAAATCTATAAAAATATGTGCATATATAAGTAGAACATATCACTGAAGTGTACGTTAAGTCCATGATTCATGAGAGATAAGTACACACTTTATATGTGCAGAGACGAGTATATGGGATCATTGCGGCAGATAAAAAAATGCCACTTTAGCACAAAATCCATCAGACATATACTAAGGTAGAAAATTATAAGAGACTCGCTGACACCAACGTCTATTTTCTGGATTTTTTTTTTCAAGATATGAGTGTCATGTCGATTAACTCGTTGGATGGATTACTGCGCTTTCGTTTAGGTTGCACTCAGATCCTTGTAAACCTTATTCTTTCTTTCTGTTTTGTAGGCTATTCTTGTAAACCTTATTCTTTCTTTCGTCTTCGCAGGCTATTCACAACACGTCTTATTTCCGCCAATAATTCAAATGCATATAAGTTATTTGGGGACCATAATACTCGTATTGATTCCTTATTGATATAAAGCGACAAAATTTACACAATGGGTCAGGAACTGGAACATGTGTTGACATACGACTTTTAATGGTGGCCATGTATGCAGTTATAAGTACACACTGCTACCTACCTACACTTTTCCCCCTCCCCCTCATTTGTAGATATTTGATACACATACGTGTAGGCTCACAAGATACAGATACCTAATATGCAACATTGCATCGCTAAACTGGAGCTGTTAAAATTACAAACCCACCCCTGTTTTACTCTACTCTGTTTTATTTAAATTGTACTTTTACCAAATAATTGTCCATGTAACTTAACAGAAAATTTTGGTGCTTTAAAGATGAAATGGAAAAGGTAGGACGTTGTTAGTGCTTTTCGACGGACCACTGCTAAAACCACTTTCTGGCTTGACATAGTTTTTCTGTATAAGATGTATGTTCATAGGTTGTATTGACATGTTTTCTTCATTTCGGCACTCATCTTTTGTTGTTTCCAAATAATTTGACAAAAATTAAGACCGAGCTTGATTCGACAGTATTATGTATGCATTGCCGAGATTGTCGATGGAAGATTGTGAATATTCCTCCGTGAAAGTGTTACATACCATTGTCATAAAATATAATGAGTATAACTTGTAAATGCATTTTACACCCAATTATGGTAAAATGACGGAAGCAAAATATCACGAATATCGGTGACGTCAGCTTTCCGTATCAGCTTTGGTAACCACGCGTGGCATAACCCCATATATAGCCGAATAATAACTTGATACGACAAGATTCTGCAGGTCAAATGTTTGCACGTTTATTGACACTAAGAGTGTAACGAACTATTTATTGACTACATGAATATTGAGTAAGTCTGCGACATTCCAGCTCTTCAACGCGCCCCTGACATGCCTTATGAAAAGGTTCAAGATGAAACACTTGGACAAGCATGAGTAACTATAGCGAATGTTTTGCAAATATTGGCTGACCCTTAGGCCGATTAGGCTATTTGTTTATTTGTTGGAGAGCATAAATCGGTAAGGTTAGAAATTTGTCAGTCAGATAACGTACACAAGGTAATTTAGTGCATGGAAGTCAGCGTGACACAAAGAAGGCTGTTCATGTTCAGAACGTTAACGTATGAATGGAGTCAATAATGTACTAACTTGCCATACACCGTCTTGAGGACCGGGAACTATTCTGTGATGTGTGCTAGAGGGTGAGGGGTTTGGCCGATCAAAGTCCAGCGAAAAGAATAACAAACTGCATTCACCTGAATTAATTGAAGCAATGAGCACTTTCAAGTTTGGAAGAGTATTTTTGTCTTGGGACAACAAGGTTTAAGATCCTTAATTTATTATTTTTTAGACATAATAAGAAATCTACATTATTATTATTTATTATTATTATTATTATTATTATTATTATTATTATTATTATTATTATTATTATTATTGTTATTATTGCTGTTGTTGTTGTTGTTGTTTTTGTTGTTGTTGTTGTTGTTGTTGTTGTTGTTGTTGTTATTTCGCATCTTTATCATAAATAGCCTGTTCAGTCAAAGACTGTTCTTCCACAGCTTCCACAGGGTCATTGTCCACATTGTAAGCGAGCTTTTCTAAACATTATCTGTATTGTATATAGTGCTGTGTGTCGCTTTTGAACTGGGAAATTTTCATATTAGTATCATTTGTACTGTTTAGGTAATCTAGTTTCAATAAATACGTTTATAGAAATTTTATGTATGTGTTTGCGAAGGAATTTCATCAGCGTACACACTCTTCGAGCGAGTGAATTGGCAGTGACAAATGTATAATGCCTATAGTCTTGAACAAATGATAGTAATTGAAATTGCCTATATGAATGAACCTAGTTCTACCATATATACATATGTGTATGAGAGAGATTGTTTAAAATGGTTTATATTGGTCATCATAATTATCTGATTGATTCTCTGATAGGCGACACTAACTTTGACAGAAGGAATAAGTCCGTCCATCCATCCGTCGGTAAATGAGCGTGCTGGCACTTGAGTGAGAGGCATTTGCACGAGGACTTGGAAGGCGAAATCGTTATAATAATTCTGATAAATGTGACCTTTGTGGTGACTGGCTGTCCAAATGTCAACAGTGTTTCGGGCAGATATCGCTTGTAACACTTGCATGCCCTGCATGTCAAAACATCCATCCATGTAGAATAAGTGTATGCAACATGCACCTGTCAGTATTAGGATTAGTGAGGCAAAAGATAATAGATGCTGAGTCTGCATCAGCCATCTTACACTGTTGCGAGGGTTGGGTAAATATCAGCTTGTGTCGAAACTTTAAACGACTCCGTTTTAAAGGTGTCGTTGGGTGTCAGGTTACCTGCAACTAACGATTTAACGATTTGTGTGTAATAGAACTTGGATTGACGCGTCTTAAAGACTTAGTGCAGCAATATATAAGTCTTATATACTTTTTTTTCAAAAGATGCTTGTAGAAAGAAATGGAATAAATGACGATCTTTTTAGATTTGCTATAAGTCTAGTATGCAGTGGTCCAATCCAATCCTTTCGGAGATTTACTGAGAGTTTACTGACAAATAAGCGTTGGACTGAACACGGATTTTCTGAACTGAAAAACAAAGTCCCTGACCCTGAAAAATCATGGTACATGGCTTACAATGAGATAAACCCTGATCTGTCTGCTCATGGTTTGTATAGTAAAGTCTGAAAGACTTTATAACAGAGACTGTAACAAATATCAATCGCACGCCGTTGCCTCTGATCGCACAGAGAGGCGGGGAGATAGTCCCCAACCTTGCCCCCATCAACGCCTGTGATGATAATGAGGATGTCACTGCGTGTCTGGTGATGTACAAAATGAGGCTCACGTAATTCAATTCTGTCCTCTAGTGCGTGAAATTGGGAAAGTATAACATACTTATGCCAAAGATATGTCTGACTTCGGTGTTATTCGTAATATACTGTTAAATTTCTGTTAAAGTTTACGAATTTTACACACCAATATGGCATGTCTACGTGGTGACACCACCTGCGTCATGTGTCACGTGACATTTTAACCAATTAATGAAGCATGTTTTGTTTATCCCCCCGATAGGTGTCTCCACCTGCAACAGGTGGATACCAGGGGAAGTTACGTATATAGTCCCATCTACAGGCGACATGTTCCATTCAGCTGCACACTTTTTTTCGTCCAAACAAGGATAAGGTATGATAGGTTGATCAATAAAATGAATGATTGTCTTTGCAGACCTTTCCATCCATGCATGAGCAAATTTAAGAAAAAGTTATGAATGATTCTGTTATATCTTCACTTAAAACGAGAAGCTAGTTTGCGCGGCTTGGTGGTTTATTCATTGCAGATAAGAAATGCACGGAAAACACGTTTCAGAGATCAAGGTAATAGTCAATTGCAGGTTTGAAACGTAACAGGTACAGAGGCAAAGAATACAGAGGGGGGTGGGGGATCAAGGTTAAGTGGTAACAAAATGTACATGCCCCCATGCTTTGTGGTCTGAAGAAAGTTTCCCCTAGTAAATTTTGAACAAATATTAATTAATATGGGACATTTTGATGTATTACTGTAATGGTCACCATTTCCAACCTTGTTCCATCTTTGTGCAGGACAAATTTTGCGTATCAATAACGGAGATGTGCAAAAATTAACAAAAATGTAACATGTATGTTTGTTATCAGAGTGATATTATAGTGTGTGTTCGTGTGCATCAATGTTAAAATTACAAAGTAGAGGAGAGTGCATCGCTGTCTGCTGGCTCCAACAGCTTAAACTGCAGTTAAAGTCAAAGTAACTCTGTCCATTAATTATTTTGTCTTCAAACGATTCGTGTGCGAACGGGTTGAAGCTGTAGGTTTTTTTTTGTTTGTTTGTTTGTTTGTTTGTTTGTTTGTTAGTTTGTTTTTGTTGTTGTTTTTTGTTTTTTGGGTTTTTTTTTGTTTTTTTGTTTTTGTTTTTTGTTTTTTGAGCTTATGGTAAATGTCCATAATTTGTATAATATACCGTGACATGTACCCATACTACACCATTTTACATTCACAATGTCACAATTTTATGGTCAAACATATCCCGGACTTGCTTGAATCTTTAATATTGCCCACCCACCCACCTCCTCCAGTTTTGCGTGTGCCACTACAGACATACTGGCTGCCACTAACATTTCCAGATTTCTGACAATTGTTGTTTAGCTAACTTGGTATTCATTGTAATCTGCAGGATAATCTGTCAGTTTAAGTAGCTCTGTGCATTTTGCTTAGACATACATTCTGTGCAAGGTGTTAGAATTTTGCATGAGTGGGGTTCATAGTTCAAACGTTTGAGCCAGGCTTAATAATATGTCAATCTTGGTACATCTGTCTGGAAAGTAATTTAAATAGTTTACAACTTCAGTATCGGAAGGCCTTTTTTTTTTCTTTTTGAAACAAAAGCTAATGTTGTCCACATACGATTGAAATATTGCAATTTGATGTACACACAGGACAACATCGTGAATACGAACATAGGTTAATGTCATAGCTACTCTGTATCCATATTTTGTGGCAAACACCAGTGCGTCCATAGTCTGAAAACTTAACTGACTATAATATTTCTCGCATTGGTGAGTGACGCGCGTTTTTTAAAGCTTTGTTTTGTTTTGTTTTCTTGGTTTTTGTTTGCTTGTTTGTTTATTTTTTCTTTTTTTTGGGGGGTGAGTGTTTTTTTGCGGGGTGGGGGTGGGGGTGGGGAGAGGGAGTGTTCCCCCAAGTGCAAGATGGTCAGTACAACAGTCTCCATAACCGAAATGCTGAATCCATAGACGGTACAGGATCTATGCATTTCAAATTTTAAAAAAGGACAAATCAAAAGCTGATATGATACCCGAATTATTTCGAAGATCTGGCAGTGTTTGCTTTCTGGCAGGCACAGATGAACAAATTATTCGAGATTTGGGATGATAGGAGTTTTTTTTATATAATTCTAATATTACATCGCCATGATTTAAAAGAGCTATTAATATAGTGCTCATATTTAATAATTCTGGTTAGAAATTTGTACCTAGAGATATATCTATGTACGCCCCTGTTCTGATGCAACCGTTGATATAAGATCACAGTGTAAACTATCTCGAGTATATTACTTTTCATATCAGAGAAGGTGATGGCAATGTCATTGTGTACTCACCAATCTCTGTCAAAAAAGTGACATTTGGCAATATGAAATCTGATAAAATTATGAGTAATCCAAAGGGTGAAAGTTATTGCCACACGATAAACATTATACATGTAGAAAAAGTATCTCCCCATCTCATATATATATGTACATGTATATGTATATATATATATATATATATATATATATATATATATATATATATATATATATATATATATATATATATATATCTCACACCTATATATGTCTATAGAATATCACATGGTTGTAACTGTATCACCCCCTGTATCAGCCCCGAAGACCCGTGTTGTCACGAGACCGAAGGTCAAGTGACGATAGGGGTGCTCGGAGCTGATAACCTTTGTATTTCAATTCGATGTAAATAAAAATATTTTTAATGCATGAAACATTTTAATGTATCATTTTTCTTGCACTGTGTAGGCATCTGTAAAGAAGTTTGACATGTGGCACAGTCTTCCTTCTTGTATTTTCATTCCTCCGCTCCTTTACCAAGTTTTAGACATTTATTTCATTTACATCCACAAAATGAGGCCCAGTTTTTTGCTTTTTGGTGCAGGGCTATCATAACTTTTCTCGATAAGATATTCCAAATTCAAAATTCTGCTGCCAATAGAATTTACTACTCTGCCCCTTTGGCTGGCAGCTTTTCTTTTTTAGGGCGATATGTATTATAATTAGCAAATTTCTTGCATCTCTGATTGGTCATTGAGGGGAAAAGTTGCCAGCAACCAATTTTGAATGTGATTTCTTATCTGCGATTGGGTAATAATTTTATTAATAATTCATTCGGATAAACTACCCCTTTACAACGGGGGCATCAGCAGGCCAGGGTATACCTGCGATGCGTCCGGGATAAAATACATAGTCAAGAGTACACATAAAAACCTTTGAGATAAGAGAGATCAAGTATACATAAAACGATTTTATAAAAACGAAATAAAATAAACCACTGTGATAGATCGAGTTATGGCCCGTCAACCAAGGACCTACGTAAAGACCACGACTGTTTCATGTATTGCTTACATGCACCATCAAACATTTTTGCAACTTCAATTCCCTGCTCAAATGCTGCATCCCCAAGGAGTAAACTTTGCTTTGTAGTTGTAGAGGATCCAGTAAAATATTCCCAAATATACAAATTATTAGAATTGATCAATTTGGTCTCGAGTTCGTGCCAAATCTTAAATCGAATTTCATTTAATGCCGGACAGATTAATGAAAAATGGGATACATTTTCAATGCCATTTTTGCACAAAACACATGTCCCGGAGGGTGCAGTATTCCATTTATGTAAATTTTTTTGAATGCCCATACATCCTGAGCGCCATAAACTTCAGGCGGGTCGACTCAAAATCATTCACTCCAAACATATAATTTTCTCGAAAGGGCGATCTCTTTAATAAGCGGTACATAGAAAGTCGAGCACATAATTATCCAGGGTAAACTTATGGAACTTCCCAAGCCACAGACCATCTGGGCTGGGTATGGTATACAGAAAAAAAAACTGCATGTGCTTGATACTAAGCGTTATTTTGACACTATTGTTCCCAACATATCACACCCATTTGCCCTCATATCAACCGATTACTCATGAACTCATGAATGATAGCCAGGGCTGTATTTACACCGGATGGTTAATATATATATATATATGTACACATCGACACACGAATACCTTTTACCCAAAACCGCACAACGAAAACAAACAATAGTGCCATGGAATTTTGATTATTTCCTAGAAATGTATCGACGTAAAAAGATGTTACAGAAGTTGAACACAATGTATGTACCGTAACATTAGTTTTTTAAGTCTCATTGTCTCGCAAGAGGCGCCGCAGGCAAGTCAATCGGCGCGCGCCGGAGAGTTCCGCGAGGTCAAGCAGTCATAATTAGATATTGTCCTGGCTTCCTTGTCTTAACGACGGAACATGCAGATCAAGAAGAATGAGAACCGTTGATGCATAGGGTGACTTGCACGACACGCATCTGTTGCATACCAGCATTGGCAATGACAAATCAACAGATATTCATTATGTAACATGATGTCTTAAAAGTGTGTGTGTGTGTGTGTGTGTGTGTGTGTGTGTGTGATTCCTTGTTTGCTGTTCTGATATCATTTGAAATTAATACAAATTTGGCCTATTGTTTACAGTGTACCATAATTATAATTCTTGCTGTCTATGGATACAATCTGAGCGCGCATAAGTGCTACGAAGTGTTGGTAATGTGCATGGAATTTTGACAGTGACTATTGTATAAAATAATTTAAACTTAAATCCATGTTTATACGTTGCTTGGCGCTAGGCTTTTTGTCTCGGGAGAGAGAGAGAGAGAGAGAGAGAGAGAGAGAGAGAGAGAGAGAGAGAGAGAGAGAGAGAGAGAGAGAGAGAGAAGGACAGGAAGAAATGGGTAAGGTAGGAAGAAAAGGAAACGAAGGTGAATTTGAATTTTTTCAATGTCACTATTTGTATGTCATTTTATTTGAGATCCGTAACTTAATCAAGCAGGCTTCGGTTTAAACATCGGAAGGTTACCCTGCGGATCTTATTGTAAACCAGTGTTCCAGGTTGTAAATCATTCACATTTTGTGTTGGTGGCAGCACTCTCTCTCTCTCTCTCTCTCTCTCTCTCTCTCTCTCTCTCTCTCTCTCTCTCTCTCTCTCAGAAATACTTCCTGTCACATTTTTTCACCAGTTTAGAACATTCAGTACAAGAGCACCCTCCAATCAACTCTGTTGAAACCAATATTCTTGAAAATCCCTCTCCCTTACTAGAATTGAGACCCAGGAACTGAACCATACGGCATGGCCGGGATGTGCGTTCTCTTTCTTGTATGATGAAGGGCCACACAGAATTGAGCTATATGAAGATCCCAAATGAAGTACTGTCGCATTTTATCAAATTTTACATTGTGATTATCTGATTTGTACCAAGTATAAGTTATGAATATTTTTATGTTTAATTGTTATGGCATCCATGCACCAACAGTTTTTTTTTGTTTTTGTTTTTACTGAATACGGATTCCAAATGAACGTGTCAAGTGAAACTTGACAGTCATGGGCATGGCCAGCCTGTTCAGATGTCGGGAAAGAACGCCATCTAGCGTTAGAACACACAATAACACGTCGTTATGATGCTAGTAATTGTCACTAGAGGGCTGTATGTGCTTCCTTGCTTTATTCCAGTCTCTGTCATAACTACCACAGTCATTACAATCAACAACGATAGAGGGCGAAATGCTCCTCAGGATACCAAAATATTATGACGTGTACATTATGACTCACTTTTGGAATGAACAAATATACTGACACACTGCTCAATGAAATGTTATTTGATGGGGGTTTTGAACGGTGTGCTACTTTATTTAGCGCACTTCGTTCGACGTGACATTAAACAAAAGGTTTAATGTATGTATAGCAGTTAACATTAATTAACTCTAGGGTGGCCTGCATGATAGCAATTCTTCAGAATCTTAGTGCAGGTCTCCCGGTTTAAACATGAGTATATTGTACTATGTATATTACTGATGTACTGAAGTTTTAGACCAAATAAAGCTTTCAACTGTCAACTGTTCTCTTTTAATAAACACAAGAAAGGATGTCGCCAATGCGGTGACACGGAACGTAGATGGCAAGTATGCCACGTGAAGCTCAAATGTACCATAATTGTGCAATATATTTGGAATATTTTAATTTGAATCCTTTTACCAATCAGAATGTATACCTTGTGGGAAAAACGAACAAGGACAAGAAGAGCTGATAAATTGCGTGACCAAAGTAATAACCTCATGAATTTTAATGTATTATAATGCAACACAGTAGATAAAAATAGAATGATAGGTTTTACACCTAGATGGGTGAAGCATGTTCGTGTTGTTGTTGTTGTTGTTGTTGTTGTTGTTGCTGTTGTTATTTGTTTAGCTAAGTAGTTAGTTAATTTTTTTAAAAATTTTATTTTATCTTGAATTATTGAACCCAAAATCATATTAATTAATTAATTAAAGTCCCATTGGAACATCGAATATTGACTGTACCATGCAACAAAGCATAGTTTAGCTTTTTTTTTTATTTATCTTCTTTTTTACCATCTGTTTTTCCCTGACCAATTATGGCCACAATCTCCATATGCTTGTCATTCCTGTGATTTGTGGTCATCGTGATAGCCGTGTTAGGCAAAATACAGGCAATGAATGAAAGGCCAGTATGCTCTCACCTGCCGTTCGTAATTCAAAAGATGCAGAATCATTTCAACGTAAATTGGATAGAGACAGACCGAAAACTAACGACTTAATTCACATTGGCATTAGAAATCTAAATATTTTACATGCTAGGATCAGGATGGGTTGCAGCCAGTTGAATCGAGACATGTATAAAATATGACTTTTAGGTTCCACTGCCTGCACATGTGATGCGCCTGCTGGAACATCTTTTCATCACTTTTTTGAATGCCCAAATTATATTACCCAAAGAAATACATTACAAAATTATCTTTGACGCAACTCAAAATTTTATTTTTCAGTCAGGAATTCAAACCACCTCAAATTGACAAAACCATATATAGTCCTGATCAACGGAACAAAGTTTTAAGTTTCAATATTGCTATGCCAACATAGGTTATTACATCTATATTTCTGAAAAAGCAACTGGAAGATCTATCTGTCCCGTATATGTCATCCGTCTAATCTTCTCAGTGTTATGTCCGTGTCACTGTGTTGTCCTGTGATTTGTGCTTCTTTCCTGTCCTTTTTTTTTTATTTACATGCGTACTGTTATTGCACATACATGTAATATGATTACACTTAATTACCGAGTGACTGAGTTATACACATTGCATCTACTATTGCTCCTGATTGTGACAGAAGTTCAATTGTATTTCAACAGCAATAACTGTAAACATTCATATTTTTATTCCACGAGAGAAATACATATTGGCATGATTTTTGATTTTCAATCGTTTTTGAAATAAATATGTTTGAACCAAAGGAGTCAATAGTGGATAGTAAATGGGCGACCTGTCGGAGCTGCCACCTTGCGGAGATTTCAGGCAGTTAGTGAAAGGTGCAGCTTGAGGTGGATGTGCTCACATGCACGGTTTCTCGGAGCTCGGTTCTTACCGAGTCATAAACCATCCGGGATTCTCGGATTTACCCTCCTGTCGATCCCGCCATTAAGACAGAACCGGCGTCCCAATATGCGCAATTACCTGGAGTGCTAGTATTCCTTCTGTTTGGCTGTGTTGCTAACAATTTGTATGGGACTTGATCGTGTAAAATGGACGCACATACGACTGTGAGTTTTTTTATGATTGACCGTTTTTGGATTTTTTTTAAAAAGGAAAACGCTGGAAGTCGGGTTAATGGAACAACACACGTACGTATGCGCTAATTAATGGTGAACTAAGTGACTTCATATGTTTCCATGCATGGGCAAATTTGCATTTGGACATTGACAACAGTTGGAAGGAAACCCGTAAATCCAGAAAGCGTCCAACATGCTCTTTCTTTATGCACCACGGAAATACTTTTTTTACCAGTATTTTTTGGCTGGTGAGTGAGCAATGAGATATGCGGGTATATTTATAACTGGCTTGGCGGGGGGGGGGGGGGGGGGGGCGGAGAGCAAGGGTCGCCTTTCAGCTATTTATGGGAAGCAGAAACGTGTGTTTAAATTTAGGGAACAGAGAGCTTCATGAAAAAGGAACGTCGGGCTGGGAATTAGGAACATGTGGACTCCTTGGGCCAACTGGAGTCCCATTTGGACACTAAAACATCAGCGGCTGGCAGGCCTATCTCCAATGGACCAAAAACACGGCAACCTTGAATGACCTCTACAATGCGCCACCTGCTACGGCAACACAACGCTTGATTATCATGGCTCAAATATATACAACGTCTACTAAGGAACCACAACACTTATCGTATCTTAAGTGCACACAATATCTAAGACGAGCTCTTTCAACCCTGGGTTTTTAATTGCTGCACAAAGTCACCCGCGCTTTATGCAATCCAACTTCTTTAAACAGGAGTATCACTTCCTGAAACTGCAAACGGTTACGTTTTTTTCCCTGATGTGACCTATATACGAACAGATGTCTGACGAATTTCAATATCAAATCAATGACGTATTTTACGGATGAAAGTAATATTAATTTCAGATACAAATCAGACTTTGTGAGACCCTCTTTTTTTCGCAATCTGCAGAGCACAGCAGTATATGGTGTGTTTGTGTGTGTGTGTATGTTTGCTTTTCCATCCAGGCCACTGGTGCAACCGCGGTATTTTTATCCGTGTATCTGTTTGGACCAGGCGACTGTTCTTGTCCACGTGCAATCGGTGTTGGCGTATTTCGCTTATCGTGACATATAAATGAACCATTTCTTAACCAAAATACTGCTTAATAGTTGTTCCTCCATGTTGGAGTAGGTGTTTAATTAATCATTTAATGACCAAAATGTGCGGGTAAACAATATTTTGAGCAAGGCTCTGCATGTTAGCTGTGGTTTTTATCTTCGGTTTTTATTCGAGTATACATGAAAATATGGGCAACATTTGGTGGGATCTTCAAAACAATTTGGAAAACACGTACACCGTACTTTCTAAATAAAACGAGGTCACTTGAGGCCAACTCCGCATAACCAATCGACATAATGATTATTGTGAGTGTTATGTCGCCTTGTCACGTAGACCTCGGTAATCACAATGCATATTTTAACCCTTTCATCCAGAATTTCGTGTCGGCAGTCACTATGCCACTAATCGGATACCACCCCCCCCCCCCGAACTGTCACCAGTTACATGTAGATCACTGCAGTGAATAAAGAAGTGATGCCACATTCAGCGTGGAGCACTCTTTCGGTGTTCTAGTACGTCCTCGATGGTGATACAGCGCTATATTCCAGCACATCCAGCCCATGCGGTGCCAGGTACACGTAGACAGACCGTCAGTCAGACCTATCATGATGATGTACACCAAGCCTTTTAAAACACCAAAATTATCACAAAGATATGATGAAGTATGGATGGGCAGAATTAAGGTCGGACACACGGACAGACATACGGATTCTCTTCAAATTCACTACTTGAGGATTAACTGTAATGTCAGATAGAAACTGTCTATTTCTGTTGTCAGAGGACCGTTTAGGTATATCTGTGTGTCAACTTTCTTTCTTTCTTTCTTTCTTTCTTTCTTTCTTTCTTTCTTTCTTTTCTTTCTTTCTTTCTTCAATTAACCAGTAAATTTGAACATTTCACTTGAAAACTATTATAAGCGGAAACTTCAAACTAGGCATGATTATACTTCCATACATAAAATCTGGCTTTTTATGAAGAGAGGTGACAGTTTTGAAAATGATGCAAACGAGGGCCATTTGAACATTTTAAACTTTGAATATCGTCAATAGGTAGAAGGACCATTGACAAAAGTTGTAGAATCTATGCTAATTAGGGGCATTTGAAATGTTGAATATCTTCAAAATTATTATATGCACAGCTGTCATTCCAACTTCAATTGATAGGTTTGTACTGTAAGCGGATCAAGTGGACCACAAACGGAAGTTGTAGAATTTGGATTTATACCTGTTAGGGGGACTTGAAAAATCTAAATGTTGCATATCTATCTTCAATACTGTTATGCGTACATGTGCCATTTTCACTTGACTTCCTAGGTTTGTCCACCATCAATTTTGTCCAGAGCTAAGCTCTCAGACAACACTGATAAGGCTAAAATCTCTGCAAGGTGTGTGGCCCTATCAGTGGGGTTGAAATAATGCAAATTATGTAGCAGACATGTACATATTTGTCATAGACCAGACATACAACAGGCCATGATCTGTCATCAGTAGTCAATTAACATCACTAGTACATCAGTAGGATTTGTTGTTTGCACTCATGTCAGACATAACACTTTTATGCTACCATATGGTGGCCATTTTGTCATCAGTCCATGTTGTAGTATCAACAGTGACCTATACATGACTCACAGTTGCAATAAAAAATATGTTGGAATTAGCGCGTTTCTCGTTACATGACCAAATCTTGTTTCTTTGTTGACTCTTGACATTCAAGAATTTTTCCTTTCTGTCTGGCATTTCCTTTTTACCTGCACATTTTTTTTCATCCCCAAATCTTCATTTCGTTGCAGTTTTCAGCTCAGCTGACTTGCTAGTCAGCTGAGCTTTAACTCTTTTACTGCTGCATTTCTACCCAGGTTAACCTCTGACCGCTAAAATTCTAAGCATATTTTTCGACTATATGGACTAATTTGATGCTTCATTTTATATCTAAAAAGTTGTCATGGAATTTATTTCAACCTGTCAGCACTAGCAATGTATATCATGGTTTTTATTTTGCAAGGTCAGTTTCAAGGTCAAAGGTCATAACATTTTGGCAGAAATCTTGGAAATAGAGACCTAAAATACACAAAGTAAGAGATGTATCTGATGCTGCCATTTATTCAATCTAAGAATTGATCAAATTTTTGCTCTTTATAATCAATCATATATATATATATATATAGTAAAGACAATAAATAAAGATTAACAACATTATCATGTAAACATTGCTTTTCACTTGTGTTATCTATGTCAGTTTATAAAGACAAGCTGCAAGTTACAAATCCCTTCCTCTTATATAAACCAACAGTTCATATCTAAAAATGTTCAAAAACAAATTCATTTCAAATCTTCTAAAAAGTGCTTACATACATCATGCATTTTTAGTAAGGTCAGTCTCAGGGTCCGAAGTCAGAAGGTCTTTTTAAAGTTCAAATGTTACTTAACTTGGAAGCCATTTTGGAATTCGACTACAGTTGCATCCCGCGGCCTGCGAACAATTCGACTACTCCCCGCGGTAAAAGAATTAAGGAGCTAAATCGACCGTCGTCCGTTCACAATTACTTTTTCGACATCTTCAAAACCGTCAGCCAGATTCAATTTAAACTTGATGGCAATGTAATTTGGGTTGGTCTCTACCAGGCTTGTTGAAATGGTCACGATCCAGTATTTTTTTGGTGTTCTTTTTGGGGCACATCTTAAAAAATCTTCTCCGAAACGGTTCACCCAATTGCTTTGATATCACACAGAAACACTCCTAGGGACTCTTAGTTCTTAATTTGTTAACCGGGTGGTGCTGCGAATTTTAAAATAATTTTGTATGATTTTTTTGTGTGTTTTCGGTATTTTCGACTTCTTCTCCAGAATCGTCGCTCAGATTTAGCTGATACTTGGTGGTTATGTTCTCTGTGGGAGGGTAAAAAAACTTGTTCACTATGTGGCATTGCTATGGATTCCTGATTTTTAACGATTTTGTTTTCAATTTGGGTACTTATCGGTAAATGTACTTTTTCTAATGATTACTAAGTACGTCAAATGGGCATTCTAATGCTAATTCACATTGCCGATTTCTACTCCGAAGGCGTTATACAGATTGACTTCAACTTGGTGGCAATGTACCTTTGGTAGGTGTCTACCAGGCTTGTTCAAATGGTCATACTCCATTGATTTTTGGATTTTTTACGAATTTTTCTTGGTTTTTTTTTTTTGGAAAATCTTCGACTTTTTAATGTTTTTTTCATGTGTTTTCGCTATTTTCGACTTTTTCTCTAGAACCGTCTCTCAGATTGAGCTGAAACTTAGTGGGTTTGTTTCCTGTGAAAAGGTCAAACTAAGTTGTTCACTGGGTGAAACTGCTTTGGATTTCTGATTTTTATCCAATTTTTCAACTCAGGTACTTATCTGTAAATGCACCTTTTCTATTGATTACTATGTATGGGCATTTTGTGAAGCCTATACACATTAAAATGAATTTTTGTTTAGGCAAATCTTAGAAAACGTCTAAAAGTCATATGCACGCAGCCTAAACTTAACGCAGGTCTATTCAGCTGGAACATTGATTTTGTGAGCAAGCATAGGTCAGCTGAGCATTTGCTCTTTGCGCAGTCCTCTAGTTTCTTAAATTTCATGTTTTCTGTCATGTAGCTTTTCCAATTTCAATCTGAATGTACAAGGCAACGACTTTCCCTTGAAGGCACACAGATAGATTTGCTTTGAGGGAAATCTTTTCTCGATTGTTTCTTTTATTTGACAACAAGGCACATTGGAAGAGGAAGTGTTCTTACGACTCTTTATACATATACACTTAGAATTCAGGTCTTGGTGGTTAATGCGCAAGAGCAAATACGTTTGACCCAGATTATGTTTTAAGGTTCCACGGGGGTAATTATGCCTGTGCTGAGGTAACATGATTGGAGAGTGCCAATAAAATATCAGGCCTAGGGATGCAAGGGGCTGTATATTAAAAACGTTTGCTACCAGAAAGGTAGATTTTGGCTTGATAGTGGAAAACAATGTATACTTTGGGCTGACATGAATATTATAAAGGTATGTACACTGGCACCAGTATACACAGTGATTCAGCTGGAGTCAACACTGTGTGCGCGCAATGATACTGCAAGTAGTACTATGCAGAGCTGGTTGCCATGGCAATTTGCTGAAAAATGTCCCATTCATGCCCATGTTTTCTGGTGTTTATTTGATGTAAAAAATTCTTGGGAACATTTTGGTGTATAAAACATACATGTTTGTAATCCATTGAGTGAACTAGAAGGTGATAGCTCTGTTCGTCTATGTTTCCACAGGTTGAATTACTGGCGTGAAACCTTCACTGTGTCTACGAACGCAAGAATGGCTGTAGGACCTTGTAATGGTTTACTTGCATGGTTCAATGACTGTATGGGTGTCAACTATTTTGAATGGCAGTTGCAGTTTGCATATAAAAAGGTCTGTTGGACGGATTGTATATTCCGAGCGTTTATGGGACCCATGACTCGTATACACTTTATGTATTGATCATCTATAATTACAACTTATGTTTCTTTTATTTTGTAGCAAATGTATCGTGGGCGGATCAATGCCAAGTAGCTAACTACAGTCACGATGGCATGAGTCAGGTGAGTATTTTTTATTGCTTTTGAAATATTTTTTATAAATATGTAAATAGTTTGTTTGGTAAACATCAGTGGAAATGAAGGTTTCCAGTAGGAGTAAAAACTCATCTATCTGGTGCCTTGTATGATGATGATGATGATGATGATGATGATGATGATGATGATGATGATGATGATGATGATGATGATGATGATTATTTATTGAGAAACAACCCCTTTACATCGGGGGCATAGCAAACAAGGTATGATCTGCGATGCGTCCTGTATAAAAGAATGCGGTAGTAAAAAACAAAGAGATACATGTTTCCAGCAAAGACGCTTACATAATATATATATTAAAAGCCATAGGCTTACACAATATATGCAATGAAACACAGGGCAACAAAAGAGCGCAAAAACAACTGAAATGCTGATTCCGTCGGGCGGAGGGACTGGCGCCTGATTGGCCCAAGAAGTTTTTACATGCCAGGTCAAACAGTGATTCCGTCTCCCTTCGGAAAGTTATAGTGTATGAGCCAAGAAACATACTAAGTGTAGTTGTAAGTGACGCGTTCATGAATTTAGGCCAGACATATTCCGTTTAGACCTTCTTCCAATTTTGCGTGAAATTTTATTCTGGTGAAGTTGATTTTGGAACAGATGAACAAAAAACGAAGAAGGGCCTCATTTCCAAATTCACAAATATCACATTTGACGTCAGATTTTTTTCCCTCTACAAAGATTCTCATTGATTCCCAAAGATATCGCTCTGGTCAATAGGTTAAGCCTGGCTCCCTGAAAACCAACAACGTTGACAGGATAGTTTTCTTTGAATGTAGAATATTTCAATAAAGGATACCATTGGAGACAGTTTTTCTCGTCAATGTCGTGGAAAAAAATCCGTTTTCTAAATTCCAGCATTAACTAAAATTTCATATACTGGCGGGAAGTATGGCCAGAGATGTTTGGGTCTGTCCAGGTAATAGTTGCCATATTACAAAAGAATGGCTTACAAAACCTTGTCTCAAGTAACTCATACCGCATTCAGTGACAGTATTTTATGCGAAATTTGTCAATTCGATTGGTAACCATCCTAATTCCTCGAGAACTGCTGTCATGGAAGGAGGAGACTTGACTTGGCATAATGGCTTCAGCGATAAAATGTTGAATTGACTTCATGACAAAGGAATGATATTTTCCCATGTGCTGTCACCAAATGTGACACGATTAACATTTTCGTGAGCTGAAATAATGCTACAAAGATAACCACGTAAACATGCTGCTTTAGGTTTCACATGTGTTTTGACATTAGCTGAATTGCAGAGAGAATGGGAGAACATAATTCCTAGGTATTTTGTAAACCGTGCATTCTGATATAACGGCATTTCCGAACATCCACTTTTTGTGTCTATTACACTCTTTTCCAACATTAAACTGTTACATCATTCACCGTTTTAAACCAAAAGGATTTGTTAGGTTATCATTGCTGTGGCAGATCAAGACTACGTATGCCATCTTCATAAAGTAAACATGTTATATATGTATCTTTACAAAGAATACCAAGTCTTTGGTGCTCACGCATTTCAACGAGATCAGACAAGAGAGAATACGGTTGGGAACAAGGTACAAGATATTTCTTTATGCATGTAAAAGTTCAAACAACAGTTTTGAACGGCCCAAAATTATTTTATTTTCAACTTTATTGTAAAAAAACTTTTGATCAGGCGCCATGACTTACCTTGGACCCCCTTTCCCCACAATTTTACAAATAACTTAGCCCTATCAACCTTGTCAAACGCCAGGGAAATATCGACAAAAGACAGCGATGTTTCCCTTTTTTATCCGCATTGAAATGACCAGATAATCATGAGGCAAGACGTTTGCCGAGTTTTTTTTCTTCGAAGCAACCCTAATCATTTTAATCAAATTGCTTTTGGCGTAAGACATGGAAAGAGCCTTGTTTGTAGCTCTGCTGACCATTGATCGCAGAGCTCATGGCATCGCTTTTGTCTCTCCGTCTGTCCGTAAACTTTGCTTGTGAGCACGATACAGTCCACAGTTTTTAAGATAGCCCTTTATAATTCAGGGCTTATCAAGTGTGTGAAAATCTAGGTCGAGTTCGATATTGGTGGCACCACCTACAGCAGTATGTAATACATGGGTCGAAATATGAAAATATTGTGACCGCTCTAGCATCCTTAATGTTCAAGAGTTCTTCATGAAATTTAGTGGGATTGTGGAAGAGATCAAAATCTCGTTTGCTCATGATACTAGTGGCACCACCTATACTTTGACGGAAACAATGAATTAAAATATCCTGAAAGATATAAAATTCCATATCTCGAAGAGTTATCATATTAGACATGCCAAATGTATGGGATATATAGATCATGTCCAATGCTAATGTCTTGTATAGTATCAGTGACTTTGACCTATTTTGGTTAGGTCGCCAGGCCTGTAAAGTCGGAACAGGTGATTTTGTATGGTGCAGCTTGGACATCAATGGAAAAAAAGAATTGAGCCTCTTGAGTACACTGCACATAAACTCTACTTGACCTACTTTTGGAGTCATCTTAACTCAATGATTGTGTGACTGTGACCTTTTTTAATGGTCGTTAAGCACTTAAGAAAAGGACATTTAATTCCACATCTTGATAAAGAATAAAGCAAATGATACCAAATGTACCACAAATGTGTATCGTGTGGAAGTTTGATATTGTATAACATGGATGACTGATTAATGTTTCAAAGTTGCGGAGGGAATGCAGTGAAAATGTTGGTGATGGTAGTCAGCAAAGCATTAGGCCCACGGGCCTGTTGTCTTGATGGTGCATTGACTGCTTTGACATTTACCCCTGAATGTATATCGTATGATGGTCACTCCCGATGTCAAACACACTAACCTCGTCAATTGTTAATAATGGTGTTTTCTGAAAGACTCTCAGTGACAATTACATAGTCCATTACTGACATGAGTGAACCTCGTTGCCATGTAAATTTCCCAGAGCATTTAGATGAACAAGTTGACACTTTACTTTCCGTAAACTCTACCAAATAACTTACCAGGCCACCGTTTTTACTCCCGTGACCACTTGATCTAAAATAGGGGAATTTTCCGTTGAAATCATCCTTGAGCATAGGATCAAAGCCTCCAAATATCAATACACGCTATGTTCTTTATGAGTTGACTAATCAACTTTCCACTTTTTTCCTTGTAAACATTAGGAAAATTAAAATAAAATCATTAACTCCCATCATAATTGCTTTGCCAGTTTCCAGAAACTTAATACTAAGCCAGAAGCATTCGCAAGCACTGTGTTGATTGTAACACATTATCATCGCAAACACAAATTGACTTTTTGCTGACTGAAAAATGATTATTAGGGTCAGATGTGGGCTTTACCGGTCCACAAATAATATGGATACATTGTCTGTAAACCCCCATCATCGTCATGGAATGTTTCAACCGTAGAATAAATACCAAACATTGCTTTCCCAAGTACATTGCCGAGTTTGACACGCTTTGCCGTTCCCAAGTTTGGCCCATTGCAATAAGCAACGGGGGTGGGGGTGGGGGTGGGGGTGGGGGTGGGGGTGGGGACTTCAGCTTCAATACAAATATTACAAAGAGAACAAGATGATTTGACTAGAAATGTAAGAACATGGCAACTTTACTTGAAAAATATGAAAATTTGGCAATAACTATAATATGATAATTTGACAAAAATGATTACAAAGTGATAATTTGGGTAGAACCCGAAAAATATGATAACTTGACCAGAACTATAAGCATGTGATAATTTAATCAGTTCGATGAAATCTGGAGTTCGATTCGATATATATATATATATATATATATATATATATATATATATATATATATATATATATATATATATATATATATATATATATATATATATATATATATATATGTATATATATATATATACATACATATAGTATTATTTTATAATAAAAAATATTATTCTCATTGAAATCTTAACGACATTTGCATCTTCTTTCCTTGTGATCAGTTCAATGTTAAGAACAAGGGGTTTGGCTGAAATGCGTGTTCACGATAATGGAACGGTGTATTATATAGTTGTATTTTTGAAACAGATATGAAGGGTTTAACAACCAGCTGCGTAATATTTGCGTACACACACACACACACACACACACACACACACATATATATGGCGTTGAAGGATTATCTTACCAGTGTAGACAGACCATTCTCTACAGTTTGTATGAAAGCTATTATAACCGTGATGACCGTCGTCAGGGAATATTCACAACATATATTTTAAAGCTGCATTTGGTCTTTTTGCCATGACAGTGACGTGCATGTGAAAAATACTCCTCAGGCGGATGGGACTCGTTTGTTACGAAGTTGCTGGTATAGTTATGTCTCCTCGTAAGAAGTACGGGAGACATCTTGTATTTCCATTTCTATTCCTTTCTTCCACCTCTGCTCGGTAAGTCTTTGTATTAACGCAGACTTCTTGTTTTTCCTCAAATACTTTATTCTTTATTTATTTATTTCCTCGTGAATTTTGTGGTCAGTTTTTTCTTGGACACTGTTGTTCCGAAAGGTACCAAACTTGGCGTGTTATAGACCTAGTAGTGAAGTTGTGCATATTTTTTAGAACAGCCATAATGTTAAAATTAGCAAATTAGGGCCAATTAAAATATTAAAAGCTCCAAATCTTCCAAACTATAACAGATCGACACAAAATTTAAATAGTACATACAGATTTGTGACACCGGCTAATCTAACGAACAGTGATCAAGAACTAAAGCATTTTAACTTATGCTAATTAGGAGCACTTGAAACATTTAAAAGTTGAATGTCTCCAAAACTATAATAAATAGAGGTGCCAATCCAACTTTCATTTATTGGTTTGTGACATAGCCACATCCAATGAATCATGAACCAAGGTTGTAGCATTTAGATTTATGCAAAGTAGGTGAATACACAAAATTCTAATTCTTGAATAACTTCCAAACTATTATAGGTAGAAGTGTCATTCCAAAATTAATTTGTAGATTTGTGACATAACCGCACCCAATGAAACATGAAGCACAAAAAGTTGTAGCATTCCAATCAATGCAAATTAGGCGAACACACAAAATTTAAATCTCGAATAACTTCTGTTATAGACTGGTGTGTCATTCAAACTTCTATCGATAGTTTTGTGGGATAGCTTCATCCATTGAACCATGAATGAAAGTTGCAGCAGTTTGATTCATGTAAATTAGGCAAATACACAAAAATTAAATTTTGAATAGCTTCAAAACTATGATAGATATAGATGTCTTTCCAACTTCAATTTATTGATTTTGACATAGCGGCATGAAAAACATTATGGTTGCTGGAGTTAAGTAAATGCTGAATAGGCAATATTTAAAAGTTTTCTAGGCACACAGATTGATTTGTTGACAAGCAAATCAAATTTTCTAGTTCCTGTTGTTCTGAATTACATGGTTTCCGGGCGGTAACTCGAGGAGGATTTCACCAAATATAATCAGACTTGGTAAATGTAAGTTACCAAATTTTAGACTGAGATTGCTGTGGGTGACCTTGACATTATTCTCAAGATCGCAGGATCACTTTAAGTGTAAGTTTCCGTATAACTCATGAAGAGTTCAAAACAAAATTTAGGGTCTAGGTTGGGATTGCAGATGGGTAATTGACCTTGATCTGTAACATAACGTCGCATAGCCTCGTAGGTAGAAGATGTTTTGTGTGTGATAAGATAGACGTAATTATTCTTAATCAAACTTGATAGGATCATACTTCATATGACGACCTAGGTTAAAAATTTGTAGGTTGATGACCTTTACCTGAGTCTTCAAGGCTACAATGTCACGTGTATGGAATTTGCTCCCTGTATGACATCTTGAGAAATATTTCACCACATATCAAACTTAGTGGGGTCATATATATTTTACTTAACTCTGGCTTGGGATTGCAGATCACGACCTTGGTCTTATTCTCAAGGTCATGTCACAGGGTCACTTAAGGGAAAGTTGGTCTCGAGACCATAAATCAAGAGGGATTGTATCAAATTTAGTAGGATGATAACTATTTCAAAGGCGTAGGTTTAGATTGCAGATGGGTTTACCCTGCCCTGATACACATAAAATGAAACTTTGTATGATTCCACGTGTTTTCAAGAAGTCCCAATATTGAATCACAAAGATGAGAGACCTTGACGTCTATCTCCATCAGGCCTACAGGAGTCTATGGGCGACGGGGAGACACGTGGTTTTGTCCTACAAAATCAGCCGGTTCTGTTCTATGGAGTGATTTTTCAGTTCTAAGAGGGGAACATGAACAGTTGCTGCTTCTTATGGTCGAAATTTGAGTTTTGTTTTAGGTCTGTAATGTTGTGCAATTAGTTGTTATTCGTATCGATGAATGTAATGACGTGATGCACTTGCCCGAGGCCGCTGGCTCAGGGCTGGCGTTGGTCGGCGGGTCAATACGAGGGGGATTGATAAATTGTCGTCATTGTATACACGTCGTAGTTAAACCTACATAATATGACTGAAGTAATTGAAAACATGTAGGGATAGTGCTCGGTATACATTTTCTCTTTTAAATAACAGCGGATGGCGAAAAAAAACCAAAAACAGTTCACTGCACATACACCGTAACAATGATACATGTTTTATAAAATGTCAGATAAAGTGGACTAACTGTACTATTGCCGATTTGGGAATGTTCAATACAGAAAAAAGGAGAGGCCTGACATGCCAATATGCATTCCCTCTCATGAAAGATCGTATGTTGTGCTGCAGTTTATTGCCATTTTATGCTCCCAATGAGCTCACAGCACAAAGATACGTACAGGTGATATTATACACAAAAAAGTGTACAGTATTTTTAGTGATTAAACTGATGTTAAATTTTGCAAAGCTGAAATTTGCTTTAAACATCTGCACAAATAGGCAGTGTCGGGTACAATTTTCAAACAAAAGATACGAACGACAAAAAAAATAGATAGGATTCTTCGGAATTTAAAACAGTTAACAATGTTTAATTAATCGTTCATTTTGTATTCGTTTTTAAAATTCTGATTCGTGCGTACTTAAGTGTTAAAAGCTGTAGCGTCACTTTAAAAGAGTATCGAATAAGCCTAAAGGTATTTGACTAAATTGGCCCCTCAAGCTTTTCTGTGGGCGATCAAGAAATCCGTGCTCTAAACTTTTTCTCACATTGGAGGTCAAAGCTGTTTGCTCTTTCGAAAAAAATTCGAAAGAATCGTTTAATGATCGCTTAGTGTATGATAATCTGGTAGTATCACCAATATTTTACAATTTTTCTTTTGATCTCATTTGAAATCGGGTACGTTGCAAGGGATACCCTATTGTGGCAAGTATTGGATACCACAAGTATAAACTTACAAAAGTCAGAAGCTCAGTATGTACATTCCCCCGTCCCTTCTCTGTTAACATTGAGAACGTGAGAGTTATTTCATTGCGTCATTTTTTATTCCCAAATTAGCTACAGATGAGATTTCCAATCCGTACAAGAGAACGTGTTTTACATAGATATCAAACAAAGGCCATTTTTGACTATATTGCGTTATCTTTGTCTCAGCGATACGCTTCTTCCAAGTAAAACTTTTTTTTGTTCTTTCGGACATTTACTCTGCACTAGAGAACGTTCCACTCGTTTTCATAACTATTCCCAAGTATTCAATACTTGTCACTGATTCTTGTCTCTCTTCACCATAGGTAAACTTTTACTTGTCATCCAAAGACTTTCCTAAAAATATAAAAACCGCCTGTCCTTTTGGACCTGTATCCACTATCTGGGCAACCTTCTACAATAAGCTCCAACTTTGAGTCAGTGGGGGGGGGGGGGGGGGGGGGTCTGGGTCAGCGCCCAGTGCTGCTCCTTAATTCGTACAGTGGGGCCAATTCAGTGTCTGACACAATATTCCTATTGTGGGGCCCACCACCGCCAACAACTGGTAACTATATAGGCATTATATTTACATTTTTAGGTAATGCTCACACTAAAAAAGTCTTATTATATGTTTGCATCACATTCATTCGACAAGTAACCTTCCGTTAACAGTAATCACACCATTTTGGATACTACCTCTTCAAAGTATCCAATTGACACTAACCCACGGGCTTGGGTGCCATTTTGAAAATTGTGGATTCCACACAATTGTAAATGAGGATAGTTTTGACCATCTTTTGGGGTTCATAAAAGCATACACTTTGCAAATACTTCAGAGCATGAATAATAATATGATATATGTTGTGGCTGCAATTCACTTTCATATCGAAATCAAATGTATTTTTGTGTGACTGTCCGGCAATACATTGCGCCATGTTCAAAATGGCGCTCACCAACGTGCATGATTTGCTGCATTTGTAACTAACGGTGATAACTGCTTCAGACACAACCGAGCGGGCAGATAGAAGTTAAGATAGTAAGTCATGAATAAAAGTAACGACCGTTTACCCAGGTAACTCGGATAACGGACACCTGGAACCTAGCAAAACATTACCTTAACGATCACCGAACAACCGGGAATATGCTGCTTCACCGAAGAACCATGGCTTTGCAGATATGCTGTTTCCCCGACCCAAGTTAACCCTTTAGAGAAGTTGAAATAAAATGCTGTGTTTGAGTTGACTTTACTGCAAAATAACAGCACACGACAACCACTTTCTCGATTAAAGTCAGGGTCGATCATTTTTTATCAGGGAAGAGCGGCCTGAAACTGTTTTATGTTTCATAAAATTATTTAGGATCGGGCCTTTTCAGTAGGGTCGATCGGATTACCGGAACCACACATATATTTTTGTTAAGCCTTGGACATTTGTTGAAATATGTTTAAACTGGATGTTCTTTCCCTATTTACACATTACCTCCTTTGACGTCAGTTTAATTTATTACCTGGTCACAGGCGGAGGCACTTGTATTCAATATTTTAACTGGAGACTTAAAAGTATTGACATTAAGCCTCCACAAAGAGCTGTATCGTTATCCATTGAAAATGTTGTGCAAATCTTTATAACAGTCTGTATAAGCAGGACATCATCACAAAGAAAATCAAGCTAGAAACTTTTTCCCTACATTAACACTATAGTTGTCTTTGGCATTCAAAAATATTTTAAGATCAGTGATACAAAATGTCAGAGAGGAATGGCCTTTAAAGGCAACTGTTTTCAAGCCCAGAGTGCAAGCAATAAATGTTGTGATGTCAGTGGTTCATTTCACCGAGACAGTGGTCATTATATCATTTAAAAGTCGGATCGTAGTTTTATTGCTCCATGATGATAATAATAATATACCCATACTGCTCGATATTACAGCGATTTTCCTCCTATTTCCAAACAACATTCTATGAATTATTCAACAATTTTCATCAGTTCCGTATCCTGTAATTCCATAATGAAGTTAAATATTTGGTTCATAGTGTACTGCTTTTAATCCGTAAAAAATCTTCTAATTTTTTTATCATGTCATGCAAGAAACTTTGAATGCGTTGCAATCCAACTTTAAATGTGTTGCGTTTTCGACAGTATTGTATATATTGCAGGTTCTATCATGTACTTGGGTTTTTGTGGGAGCGTTTGTGTCTGCCTGTTTCTATGCGTAAATTATGGGTACTACTGCGTAGGCTGGTGATAATTTTACGAATATTAAAATTGTAACAACATCCAAATATAGTTCAAACTGAAGTGTGTGGGGTTTTTTTGTTTTTGTTTTTTGGGCTTTTTTTGTTTTTGTTTTTGTTTTTTGTTTTTTTTTTGTTTGTATGTTTGTTTTTGTTTTTGTTTTTTTTTGACAACACGTAGGTTCTAAGTTTGGATTCATCACTATCTTGTTTTGACATGTCATTTTCCCATTGGCTTTGAAATTTATCATGTAATTTATTTTTGAGTAGCCTAAAAGGAAAAGTGTCCGATCTGTTTCCATGGTTACGCCAAAGTTCTTGAAGGCCCGCTTCAAACGATATATCCTTTACACTTTTTATCCACACTGATTTATTTCTGTTTGACATTTTGACATTGCACAAATATGAGTTTCATGAACGGAACTACTCTCACTATTAACAATCCGAAACCAATTCTTGTATGCAAAATTCATTACTTTTAGTGAGATAAAAAGCCGCCCAAGCTCACCAAGAACAGCTATATTGCATGCTTTGCGATTTACTTCAAGGGAATACTTGAAAAAACTAATGTGAAACCGTTCAATTGCAAATTTAAAATAACCTGAAATATTATCAGTTGCAATTGACTTAAATGGGGTTATCGGTGTAACCCCCCCCCCCAAAAAAAAACAACATCGGAAGCGTATAAGAATATTAGGGCAATAACTTTATGAAGCATGAACAAATACATCTTAACAGTAGCATTGCCATCTCTAAATGCACGCTTAAGTCTCACAAGAGCCTTGCCTGCTTTATCGCGTAATGATTTGACCACACCATCAAAGGATCCTGGAGCAGAAATTTCAATCCCAAGATATGTGTATTTAGCAACTGATCCTAGCTCAAAATCATCAAAATAGATGTTTTCTGTTACTTTCTGCCTGTTTTATTAAAAATCACTTATAATATAACTATGAACAGCAGCCTGCAGATTAGAACACCATGGAACGCTGGTCTGTGCAGGCAGAAAATGAAATGCTTTTTTGTTTACATTCAAGACGCATTACCCTTTTTTTGTACGTACAATTTCATGCAAAAAAAAACCACATTTCCACGCAAAACTTCAGTCCAGGTCCAAGAAAATGAATAAAATTACTAGTTTCATCAGGTACAACTTTGACTAATTGACGGATGACCTTCTTAAGGGCCAGGTCAAAGGCCATTCCTTGTGTGTGTCGTCATCCCTACAATTGTGTTCTCACGAAATCCCGAAAACTGGGTGTACCTCCGAGTCTTATAGAATTTTACCAGAAACTGGATGTGTTGTGACCTTTTGACATCGACTTTTGTGTTATTGACCTATGTCTTTAGGGTCACGACCAGTTGAAAGTGGGGAGTTTTGGATAATAAATTGTTTCCATGTCCTTTCATCAGACTTGAACGAAACTGCATTTTGGGAATTTTATTAAGTGCATATTTTTGCCCTGCTCGTGTTGAGGATGCAGGCAGGATGGAAATTTCTTTCTTTTCGTTCTTCATTGTCCCCTTGTGATCAAAAATGCGTTTAGTCAAAAGCTTTCGCTGTGCATCTCGGCTGTATCGTACAGGTGCATCGACGAAAGGTGTTGGTTCATCGCCAGAGAATTCCTTGAAGTCGATGCAAAACTGAATTTTTACTTTTTATTGATTGGCGCTCAATGACATTTTGAACAAACAGCTATTTCAACAATTTCATTGTATATCCAGGTTTATCAATTTAGTGAATAAGCAACTATATGGGTTCTTTCTGAACATTTTTTTTTCAGAACCCATAACCATTCCTACGTATTATAATATTATTTTATGAAAATAAACCCCACCTACCTTTTATTATTCCAAAAAAATAATTATAATTTTCTTCTGGATCGTAAATGGGTCGAACGAGAGGTCAAAATTTTTGTATACAACGGTCACTTTGGTTCTCCAAGCGTGAATCACTCATGGGATTAACGGGAACAAAATATTACATATTCCATAATCTATATATTAGTAATATTCACCCTGTTACACCCACATTTGTCGGTTAGACTACATTGCTGTACTGAACATAAAGTGCCGTGGCCTTGCATTTATTTTATGAATATCAATTACTAATTTGCCATGTTCATTCGACCTTCGACTGTCAGAACTTCGTGTCACTTCCAAGATGGAAATATGGGTAAAATCTGAAACCTGGAATTAACCTGGGAATTTTATATCGCAATTATATATTAGAAACTACGACATTGCGTTTCCATTCCCAAGAAAGGGGGTAGAAAGAGAGAGAGAGAGAGAGAGAGAGAGAGAGAGAGAGAGAGAGAGAGAGAGAGAGAGAGAGAGAGAGAGAGAGAGAGAGAGAGAGAGAGAGAGAGAGAGAGAGAGAGAGAGAGAGAGAGAGAGAGAGAGAGAGAGAGAGAGAGAGATTACACAAGTGGAAAGCCGAAAATAAGGAAGCACATGATGTGAAATGTGTGTTTGTTACCATGTGGAAGTTAGGCATCAACCGCCCTACGTGTCCCCTAATCAAAATAAAAGTGTTACGAAGAACTGGGTGTGAGCATATTATAAGCTTTGTCAGGTTATATTGACGGTATTGTCACCCAGAACGTGTTCTAATGTGTGCCTCCAACGCCTACCCACCCCAGCCCCTTTCAGCCAACCACCCCCTCCCTTATACCAAGTTTATGAATGAAATGTGCACCATCATTGTATGGTGAAAGAAAATCCAGAAGTTGGGATGCAGTGCGGGAAATTTACCCACATTTGTTATTGTGCTTTTTGGTTTAGAGGGCAAACGGACTTTAGGCATAGGTATACGGAATAGGAGTTACCCTGTGTATATACAACTCGTAAATCTGTCCAGCAATGACTGTATTCTTTTTCTTTCCGAGTGGGCTATCGATAATGAAGTTAATTTACACAGAAGTACAATTATGAAAAGGGCACCATGTATGTTGTGACATTGTTTCTGTCAAAATATAGATGTCATTAAATATCCGATATATGAAAACGACGGTACAATCAACATCTTTTGTGCACCAAAACAAAAAGAAGTACATGTAATATTGTAGGAATTTGGTTTTATTCACTCTTCATCGCTGAAGCAGCCTAATCCTTTTTTTTCTTTTTTTTTTTTAGAAAATTAACTTAGCAGCGGCATAATTATGAAACATGGGGAAATGTAATGGGAAACTGTGCAGAAAATGCACCAAATTTTAGTTTGTGTTTTGTTTGTTTGGTTGTTTGTTGGTTTGTTTTATATTTCGATATCGTTTGAAAATCCCTTGTATATGGTACATAACTTCTCTGGAAACGCATGATTATCACTGTTGTCACATCCAGTTATGAATACCAACACCCTTAAGAAGTGGTAACTCCGAAAGGAGACTGCACATGAACAGGCAACATATCGCAGATGGGATATCACGTATTATCCCATTTTTTGGTAAATATCTTGGCTTCTGATTGGTTGAGAGCTGTTTACTATATATTGCATTTCGTGGTCTTGACTTCTCATCGCTATAGGCCTACTCAATGCTCCCCGTTGAGGAAAGCAGCTGTAGTTAATGACTGCTCCCTTAATGCAAAGCGCGCACCCCCTGCTGGAAGACAAGAAAATGGCGAATTTACTGGCCGCTGGGGCGCATGTTGGGAAACAGCATTGAAAACGCAGGTTTGCTTGTCTCATTGTCTGCTTTTAGATTAAATAAACACAATCGCCTCGTGGAATACAGTTTCCTTCGTGTGAGGTATATGCTGTAGTCCACCCCAAACCATTGACTAACTAATTAATAGTGGCCCGCTGTCTTCACTCCGCTGTTGTTATCACCGGCCGGGCAAGCACTCAAATAACAAATATATGGCAACTGGTACCTGGAAGGTGTTCTATCGTGTGCAGGATCCACAGCGTGTGAGTTTCCGCCCATCAGCTGTTTACCTCCTTTCTATTGTCAAACGCAAATTTTCAAAAGTTCTCTTTTATTTCTGAATCACAAAAGAAACAACAGTTTAAAAGAGAGTCACCTCTTGCATGCAATTTGCTGTTGTTGTTCATGTAGCTTGTAGGTTACACCCATTTTAAGTTGAGAACAAGAACTGCCTATTTTGTTTACACTTTTCACTTCCCGCAGGACCCTCATATTGCCAATGAATAGTTTATTCACTGGGGCCTGTGCTGGCCGGAGTGCAACTGAACAATGTATTTTACTTGTGTACCATATGTTTCACACCAACCAAGAGGCCTGTAACTATAAAAGTTGTTTTCCTTACCATACGTGAAGGCAAAGGAATAAAAAAAAGACATCATCACCTTCACCCTAGTTCACATATGAAGTAGTCCGGGAAAGACTGGTAGGGCCCACACAATCTTTAAGCTTGCTGCAACCATCATGATGAGCAATCAGACGTATTAAAAATGCGTTGTGTTACATCTGAAATGATAACCAGCGATATTTCTCTGATTTTTCAACATTGAACTGCATTTAAAAATTAGAAACAGAAATTGATTGGATATTAGAATAGAGATGTTTCCGACACAGCATGTAACAATTTCGTCTGTCATCGATATTACTTCGTTTAAACATATTTTATTCAACGAAAGCAATTCGGAAGAAAGATTCAACCCAGATTAATCCCTTTTGCGAGGAAGAAACACGTGCACAGGACACACGAAACAACAGACAGGAGTTGCGGAGCGACGCGGTGCAGGAAAACAAATAGAAGTGGACACCACAGTTACGTAGCACAGGTAGGGGCTCATGGAACCTGCTGTCGGCGTTTGAGGTCCAAAACGTTTGCTCTTCTTAATGATTTCATGTACTGCTAAAAATATTATGATGTTTTTGTCTTAATCGCATACATTGTTGCCAAATAAAATAGTACTCAAACGAAAGGAGCCAAAACACTAATAGGCCTAGTGGTTAGGCCTATTTGACGCGTGACGAGCAATGGTATACCGAGGAGAGGTAGGAGGTAATGACACACACTTTCCGATGTAGCTACACATCATCAAGCCGTCACTCTGTAATTAGATGTTCGTTTAACTGACCGCGACCCATACACCACCTGCAGTAAAGGATGGATCAATATTTTTTGCCAACAGTGCGTTAGGTATGATACTGGACAGACAGTCTGACCTTGATCTATGGACAATTTTATATATCGTTATCTCCTCAGATCTCTCACGTCGTTTGGATGAGGGTTCCCAGCTAGTTTCTTCATAGTCTAGTAATGGAGTGATTTTCACGACTCCAGTTATGACACGGGCTGCAGTCCGATGTAGATCCTCCAAAAGTTTTTTGTCAGCCTGTGCACAGTCATCCCAGACAACATTGCCATAATCCAAAACAGGGCGTACAAAGGGTTTATAAATGACTTCCAGGGTTTCACGATCTAGAATGTACTGCAAAGACTTCATCATGTTCAATTGTTTTGTAGCTTTCGTAGCCATGTGTTTCACATGTGCGTTCCATTTCAAATCGGATTTCAGGACTTGAAGAGGCTTAAATGATTATCATTAGGTACATTCTATAATATATACCCTTGGAAGAGAAGGCGTGCATGGTGGTGGTAGGTCTTTTTCATGAAGTTAGCATAGAGTCAGTTTTAAGGCCAATAATAGTAATTAGACCATTCATCTAAGGCGGCAAGGTTGCGATTGAAAACAATTGCAGCGCAATCTGGACCGTCAATGGTGAGATAAAGAGACGTATCGTCAGCAAAGACTTTTACTTGTGCATTAACAACATTTACAGTGTCGTTAATATAAATCAGAAAAGTGCGGGACGTAAAACAGACCCTTACAGATCGATAGTACTTGATATTTGTGGTATCGGCAAAGTAGGCGAGCCAAATGGTGAATCTGATGGGCATACAGATTCACATATCCCCCCACCCCGAACATAACGTTTCAACATGTAAAATTAACAGTACCGGTATCAGTTTTTCGAAAGTGTTCAGTGTTGATAAGAATTGTATTAAACATGGTGAATGAAGGAAGGTATGTACAGGTAATATATCTACTCGTACGCACGGACCTGCTGTCATCAATGTGGTGACATTTTCATTCAATATTATCTGAAGTAGAAAAGGAGGGATTATTATCATTAACTTCGATCGTATCTTTGCTGTGCCTATACGTCTATTGGCAGAATGATGTCTTTGTGTAAACATGATTATCACCATACAACGTCATCTTCATATTACAACTCGTACATACATATATGCCTTTAAGAAGAGATCACCACCTAATGTATTATCGTGGGGACAAAGGGACATGTATGGATATCCTTCGAGGCTTATGTAATTAGTGTAATTATGAACATTATTATCTGTAGGCTCTCAGTTCCAAGGATTACTGCATGTTAATTAATCACGTTGACCTTTGTGTGCTGTCAATCGGTCCCTCGGTTCCAATGGGATACCAACATAGTATAGATTTTGCCACATGCACAGTCTACCCTCTGGCGATCACAATAGAACTGTGCATGTATCGGAAGACAGTTTAGGAGTGTGGCTTATATCATAAGCCGCTGAACAGAATGCTCCCCAGAATACTTGGGACGAGCGAAGTATGGTTGAGGCTTAATAGCCACCGTGGAGAGCATGCAGCTGTGATCATTTCGATTGTCTCAAGATGTTTGTGTTCAATCGTGCACCTAACGTGTTCCGTTTCAATCATATTTTTAGCAGAGGTTACAGACTTTATATTGGTATAATTCTCTGTCTTTCGAGAAAGAGTTGTATCTGTGGCAACATTATCTCCCAAGATCTCTAGGCCTATCTTGTAAGAAAGGACTGGACTTAGGTTTCACATATAAGCTGGCATGGTGAAAGACGTTAACGTCATCGTCTTTATTTGATGAATCTGACATGAGATTTTCATTTTTTAATGATTACCTGAAGTACAAGGTTTCATATGCACAATGCTTGACGGTAATTTTCAGCCTTGCTGACCAACGGTCGAAGATTGATAACTAATCAAGTTACTTACAACCTACGTGCACCCCCTCCCCCCTTTGAGAGTTTACCGTTATGAATAGGTACCCAGGCTATATCCACCAGGGTTGACACCTTAGGCCTCCTTATAAAAAATATACTTCTTTTTGAATTGTCGGTTGTCTGTATTATCCACAATGTGCCAAGCGCTCATTAATAATAATAATAATAATAATAATAATAATAATAATAATAATAATAATAATAATAATAATAATAATAATAATAATAATAATGCGTCCAAAATATGTACAAATAATCAGGCATCCTTATAATCAATCAAATAATCTTCGTATGTTAAAATAAGTATAGTATCTATAAGTAATAATTTATGTCCTCCGCACCAAAACTAGAGATAAACCACTCATTGGGACAAAACTCTAGAAAGCGTAAGGACAGGTACATTATACATGTTTCATATACAATGCAAAATATATAGCTTCCGGCGTCATTACTAAGACAAAAATGAGGTATTACTACAGGATGAATGTACAAGTCAGTTACTAAATTATCCATTCACCACTATTACATACTCCTGGAGATGTGGGTTTGTACCTGGGGGACCCCTCGCAGAGTGACGGGTGGGGTTGGGGGTGGAGTGGGGGGCAAAGCCGCGCAGACATAACAAGTACGGCGCAGCGTACCCCGGCTTGGTTGGTTTGACTCCATCCGTAAGTTTAAATCAAGAGAGCACCATCACGTGTTATTTTGTGGCGTTACCGAACTTCCCTACAAAATTATATACAGTATATACATTGGAGGAGGTCTTTTTACAAGAGGTACATGCTTGTAGAACGATCAGGTAACTGTAATACATGTACCTCTGTAATTGGACAGTGTATCTGTTGGTCCTTCCTTGTGAATAGGCTTTATATAACCATTGATCCGGGTGCATTTCACAGGTTTTACAAAGATTGAACAGATCCACTAATGTAACAATTAATGAAGAGCCACTTTGTTTGAGGAATTTGTTTGGAATTTGGTCGACTCCGCAGGCTTTACCGTTTTTTCAGTTTTTGCACAGCATAACTTACATTGTCGTAATTAATTTTAACGTCAGTACAGCCCGAAGTCTCACCTGTGTATCTGAAAAGGTTATTAACCTCAGTTTTCAAATTATCACTCACAATATCATTTTGCATACCATTCCGGGAGCCTAAGTTTTTCCAATATTCCCCCAGTATTTTGCATATTTCTTTGGGGTCCTCAATAGTGCGGCTTTTTTCAGCCGGATCAATAATTCTAAGTGGGTAGTCATTGTTCTTGTTCAAGCGTTTGAGCATCCGCCAGCAGGATTTTGCATCTTTAGACCCTTTACCTGAGTTTTGGATGATTACATGTATCTTATAGTTTACCCTTTTAATTTTAATTTTATCCTGTATTTTACATGTCTTGGTTACATGATCACTCCAAAGTTCCAGTAAGAAATCTGGATCACACTCATCACTCTTCTTTGCCAAGTGTCTATACAAACGGTTTGCCTCTTTCTGGCGCTTAATGAAACTACGAATCTCAGCATCTACCTTATACTTCACCTTGCTAGAACATTTTACCTTGCCAATACATTGCTTGCCAACTCCCGTTAAAATGTCTCTTAGGCTTACCCAGGCTTCATTTGCCGTTTGGAATACATTACAGTTCCATTGGGCCAGACATTTACTCAACTCGTCTTTATACATGGTCCAGTTGGACGATTTAATTATGTTCCATTTATAATGCTGTACTTTTAGATGTGTTGTCTGACAATGAGATTCATTGAACATACCTTGAATAACAACTGTATTATGATCACTGCCTATGTCATATAGTCCTAACTCGTCTATTATTATCATGTTTACACAATTTATCAAACCAGTCGCTGCCAAGGCATAATCAATTACTGATTTCAGGGGTCCGCGCTGCCATGTATACTATCTTGTGCAAGATTCCTGACAACTAAGTACTGTCATGTCCGAAACTTCGGCTAAATGAGAGAGTAAATCCCCATTATGACTACACTTTCTCGGATTTCTGAAGTTCGGAATGGTCCCATTAAAATCCCCCAAAAGCAAACACTCAAATCCCGATGCCTTCAAGGATCCAAGATTTTCAGTTAGTTCTGCTGCGAGATTTTCACTGGTCTGCCTGTCAACACCATCATCGTAGCGGATCACTGCGCTCACTTCATGGTCAGCAGTTTCATCATACAACATATCTTTCAAGGCATGCAGCGAGCTCTTATTTCTACGGTTGCCCATAGCTTACGACTTTGAACAACACTGTTAGGGTTTTCTGTATTTGCGAGGAGGGCCATTCACACCCTTATAGCCTATAATATTAATATTGATTAGAGATTATCACATCGACTACCATATGTCTCACATTATGTGTACAGTGCCGCTTCTGTGCAAGATCCTTCATCGATTGTCATTAACTCGGAATTATCCCCATATTCATACCACATATCACATAAATGTAAATTTAAATTTCATCAGAGATGGATATTCTATACACAGTTTTTTTGGAACATGAGCTGTTGGCAGGAGTACACTTAAAACACGTATGCATACTTTCCATTTGAGTGTCAAAATTATTAGTACACTTATTAAACAAATTGATATATCTGGTTGCAAAATTTGATGAACTGCTGGGTTTTGGTATTACGGAACTTCGTTACGACGATATAGAACTGCTGGTTGTTAGTACCCATTTGTTAACATATCTATGTGCATCAGTAATGGTAGCCACGTTCTTGTGTGTAATTTTCTTAGACATCACCTATACACATATTAATACACAAGAACTTACATATTTTGTGTGATTGATAAGTTACCTGAGTAGTTGTCAGGATTATGTAACAAGTGTTATTACAATTCTGTTGTTGTTGTCCCGGAACGTACATCCAAATCCAGGCCCGCAATTGTAAACTGATTTAAATTAGAGATGGCAATGGCTTAGTCGCGACGTGGCTTAGCCGGCTAATGTCTTCTAAATCCGAGTGCCGGCTCGAATTTTTTAGCGTCGGCTAAGCCGTGGCTTAGCCGATGGCTCGTGGTAATACTGTTGTGGACAATATATGAAATAAATGTATGAAACTAACTTTCATAAAATTTGAGGTGTAATGAAAAGAATGGTACATTGACAATAAATCGCAACTTCGTCAGTACTAGGTAGTATCCACACACAATGTCAATTATGGACTTCAGACGTGTTCTCATTATGATGATGACGTATACGCCCTACTTGCAAATGAAAATTAATTCTTCGTTACAGTATACTATATTTTTTCTTTTGTATTTCACTTTCATATTTCATAATGCATATGAACCAAAGCCGACTTAGTAGTCAGCTCAAATCGGCGTGCGCCGGCTCATAGTATAGGTTGTGCCGGCCTTAGAAATTCTGGTTAGCAGCCATCTCTAATTTGAATCTTTGTAATATAACGTTCTTGAACAGTTTCAAATCCAACGATGGTCTTGAATTACCTGGATACCACTCCATCATCCGTCGCGATCGGTCTGGGGCGATGGGTGGCGGCGTGACATTGTACATATCTCGGGCATTAACAGTCAAGAGACCCCAAGATTTAAAAGTAAGAGACATTGAGATTATATGGACCGAATACGAGTCTACAACAATAAATTCCTACTGGCGGTGATTTATAGACCTCCTAGTGCCGAAATTCGTTTTTGGTCTGACGTTTAAGATAATTTGGAATTAGCAGTTCTTGCTGGTATTGGTAAAATTTTGTTAGTAGGAGATCTTAATGGTGACCCAGCAACACAACCAGGAGCAAAGCTGACTCAATTTTGCTCCGTCAATAACTTGTCTATAGACGTGAATGGGCCTACACGTATAACATCTCAAACATCTGCCTGTGTGGACCAGCAATATCCAACAGGCAAAACCTTGTTAAAACTGTTTCTGTTGAATCGCCAGTGTCAGACAACGATCATTCGACCGTATATCAATCACCTAATTATTTAAAAGAAAAAGAAGTTATGAGTGGGCTTATTTGGGAGTACAACAAAACGGTGATTTTCTTAGCGCACTGGAGCAGACAAATTGGGATTCATGCTTTGAACATGATGACGTAGACATTATTTGTATGCGTTGGACAGAAACCTTTTTATTATAGCCAGGGAATTTTTACCTAACAAACTCATTATTGTTCGACCCAATGATAATCCATGATATACACCTAAACTACGTAGAACGCTGCGGAAAAAAATCGTCTTCATAATAAAGCCAAAAATAGTAAAAAAAAATATGTGGACCCACTTCTGGAGTTATCGAAATTTTTACCAGGCAAAACTGGGTGAAGCACAACGAGTTTATCACGAAAAATAAAACGAAAATAACAAAACAACGAATAAAACATGGTGGCGTACATTAAAGTATTTGTTAGGACGTAATACGAGTTCTACAATTCCATCAATTCTAATTGATGGGAAAGCTATTGATCATGATGTATCTAAGGCACAAAGTTTTAACTCTTTCTTTATAAAACAAACACAAATTGAACCTGTTTCACAGGAAATGCCGCCCCTGGAGCAAAACATAAACGAACCTTTACATGATATTATAATTACTGAAAGTGATTTTTAAAAGACGTGCCGAAAAGCCGAGACACAACTAAAGCATTAGGTCCTGATTGGATAAGTCCTCGGCTGGTAAGAGAGACCGCAATAATTATTCACAAAACGTTGACAAAACTATTTCGTTTATGTTTGTCTGATTCACAATTCCCAGTGGAGTGGAAAAAAAAGAAACGTGATCCCGTCCGTAAGCGTGGTCCTCAAGACTTGAAAATTATCGCCCAATTTCTCTACTGAGTGTAGTCGGATGGGTTTTGAAAAGAATTTTCTTTAAAATGCATTTTTTCAGAGATCATCAAGTTATCACCAATTTCAGTCAGGATTCATACAAGGTGACTCTTCCGTAAGTCAGCTTTTCCATCTGCACAAAATATTATCTAGTGGCTTGGACGAACAAAAGGGAATACGTTTCACGAAGTTTTGGATAGGGCATGACACGGAGGTTTATTGAGGAAACCAGAAAAAACAAGGGTGTTTGGCTCATCATTATGATGGTTTAAAATTATTTGCGTGACAGACAGCAACGTGTAGTTATCAATGGGCAAAGCTCCAGTAGGGGTAAACTTGAAGCCGGCGGACTACAGGGATCCATTCTGGGTCCACTTCTATGCTTGATTTATGTCTCCCGGTGGAAGCCGGGGGACATATTGGTTTAGAGCCCGCTTCTTCTTCTTCTTCTTCTTCTTCTTCTTCTTCTTCTTCTTCTTCTTCTTCTTCTTCTTCTTCTTCTTCTTCTTCTTCTTCTTCTTCTTCTTCTTCTTCTTCTTCTTCTTCTTCTTCTTCTCCTTCTCCTTCTCCTCCTCCTCCTCCTCCTCCTCCTCCTCCTCCTCCTCCTCCTCCTCCTCCTCCTCCTCCTCCTCCTCCTCCTTCTCCTTCTTCTTCTTCTTCTTCTTCTTCTTCTTCTTCTTCTTCTTCTTCTTCTTCTTCTTCTTCTTCTTCTTCTTCTTCTTCTTCTTCTTCTTCAACACTTGGTTTCCGTGCGATAAGTCTTGAAGGACTTGACAGATTTTGATGAAACTTGGTAGGATTATGTATCTAGGCAAGACCTAGGTTGGGATTGTATTTGGGTAACCTTGACCTAATTTTCAAGGTCACAGGGTCACTGATGTGAAATTGGTTTCTGTTCGATAAGTCATGAAGAACAGGATGAAATTTGATGAAACTTGGTAGGATTATGTATCTTGGCAACACCTAGGTTGGGATTGTATTTGGATGACCTTGAGTGAATTCTCAAGGTCACAGGGTCACTTATTATGTCTCCTGGTGGAAGCCGGGGGACATATTGGTTTAGTGCCCGTTTCTTCTTCTTCTTCTTCTTCTTCTTCTTCTTCTTCTTCTTCTTCTTCTTCTTCTTCTTCTTCTTGTTCAGGTTCTTCAACACTTGGTTTCCGTGCGATAAGTCTTGAATGACTTGACAGAATTTGATGAAACTTAGTAGGATTATGTATCTAGGCAAGACCTAGGTTGGGATTGTATTTGGGTGACCTTGACCTAATTTTCAAGGTCACAGGGTCACTTATGGGAAATTGGTTTCCATGCAATAAGTCATGAAGAACTTGATGGAATTTGACGAAGCTTGGTAGGATCTTGTATCTAGGCAAGACCTAGGTTGGGATTGTACTTGGCTGACCTTGACCTTATTCTCAAGGTCACAAGGTCACTTATGTGAAATTGGTTTCCGTGCGATAAGTTATGAAGAAATTGATGGAATATAATGAAACTTGGCAGGATTATGTATCTTGGCAAGACCTAGGTGGTGATTGTATTTGGATGACCTTGAGCGAATTCTCAAGGTCACAGGGTCACTTATGTGAAATTGGTTTCAGTGCGGTAAGTCTTGAAAAACGTGATGGAATTTGACGAAACTTGGTAGGATTATGTATCTAGGCAAGGCCTAGGTTGGGATAGTATTTGGATGACCTTGAGCAAATTCTCAAGGTCACAGGGTCACTTATATGAAATTGGTTTCTGTTCGATAAGTCATGAAGAACAGGATGAAATTTGATGAAACTTGGTAGGATTATGTATCTTGGCAACACCTAGGTTGGGATTGTATTTGGATGACCTTGAGTGAATTCTCAAGGTCACAGGGTCACTTATTATGTCTCCTGGTGGAAGCCGGGGGACATATTGGTTTAGTGCCCGTTTCTTCTTCTTCTTCTTCTTCTTCTTCTTCTTCTTCTTCTTCTTCTTCTTCTTCTTCTTCTTCTTGTTCAGGTTCTTCAACACTTGGTTTCCGTGCGATAAGTCTTGAATGACTTGACAGAATTTGATGAAACTTAGTAGGATTATGTATCTAGGCAAGACCTAGGTTGGGATTGTATTTGGGTGACCTTGACCTAATTTTCAAGGTCACAGGGTCACTTATGGGAAATTGGTTTCCATGCAATAAGTCATGAAGAACTTGATGGAATTTGACGAAGCTTGGTAGGATCTTGTATCTAGGCAAGACCTAGGTTGGGATTGTACTTGGCTGACCTTGACCTTATTCTCAAGGTCACAAGGTCACTTATGTGAAATTGGTTTCCGTGCGATAAGTTATGAAGAAATTGATGGAATATAATGAAACTTGGCAGGATTATGTATCTTGGCAAGACCTAGGTGGTGATTGTATTTGGATGACCTTGAGCGAATTCTCAAGGTCACAGGGTCACTTATGTGAAATTGGTTTCAGTGCGGTAAGTCTTGAAAAACGTGATGGAATTTGACGAAACTTGGTAGGATTATGTATCTAGGCAAGGCCTAGGTTGGGATAGTATTTGGATGACCTTGAGCAAATTCTCAAGGTCACAGGGTCACTTATATGAAATTGGTTTCCGTTCGATAAGTCATGAAGAACTTGATGGAATATGATGAAACTTGGTAGGATTATGTATCTTGGCAAGACCTAGGTTAGGATTGTACTTGGCTGACCTTGACCTAATTTTCAAGGTCACAGGGTCACTTATGGGAAATTGGTTTCCGTTCGATAAGTCATGAAGAACTTGATGGAATTTGATGAAACTTGGTAGGATTATGTATCTAGGCAAGACCTAGGTTTGGATTGTATTTGGATGACCTTGAGCGAATTCTCAAGGTCACAGGGTCACTTATGTGAAATTGGTTACGGTGCGATAGGTCATGAAGAACTTGATGGAATTTGATGAAACTGGGTAGGTTTATGTATCAAGGTAAGACCTAGGTTGGGATTGTATTTGGGTGACCTTGATCTAATTTTTTAAGGTCACAGGGTCATTTATGTGAGATTGGTTTCTCTGCAATAAGTCTTGAAGAACTTGATGAAAATTGCTAGAGTAATGTATCTAGGTGAGAGCTAAAATGGGATTGTAATTTTCAAGCAAACTTGGTCATTTGTAATCTGTTATCACCCGAAGCTTATTCAGAGACGTAAGTGTTCCACCGGGAGACATTTGATTTTCTGTTGGAAAATCAGTCTGTTCTAGTGTGAAATTGGTTTCCGTTCGACAAGTCTTGAAGAACGAGATGGAATTTGATGAAACTTGGTAGGATTATGTATCTTGGCAAGACCTAGGTTAGAATTGTATTTGGATGACCTTGAGCGAATTCTCAAGGTTACAGGGTCACTTATGTGAAATTGGTTTCCGTTCGATAAGTCATGAAGAACTTGATGGAATTTGATGAAACTTGGTAGGATTATGTATCTTAGCAAGACTTTGGTTGGGATTGTATTTGGATACCGTGAGCGAATTCTCAAGGTCACAGGGTCACTTATGTGAAATTGGTTTCCCTGCGATAAGTCTTGAAGAACTTGATGGAATTTGATGAAACTGGGTAGGATTATGTATCAAGGTAAGACCAAGGTTGGGATTGTATTTGGGTGACCTTGATCTCATTTTCAAGGTCACAGGGTCATTTATGTGAAATTGGCTTCTCTGCAATAAGTTTTGAACAACTTGATGAAAATTGCTAGAGTAATGTATCTAGGTGAGAGCTTAAACAAGATTGTAATTTTCAAGCAAACTTGGTCATTTGTAATTTGTTATCACCTGTAGCTTATTCAGAGACGTAAGTATTCCACCGGGAGACATTTGATTTTCTGTTGGAAAATCAGTCTGTTCTAGTTATATAAATGATTTGGTTGATGTTGTACACTCTAAAACAAGATTATTTGCAGATGACGTAACATTATTCCTTGGGGTTGACAACCCATAAACAGCAGTTGGCGAAATTTATACGCATCTACTAAGGGACGAACCATTAGAATCTTGGGGGGGGGGGGGGGCTATGCGTTTTAGTGAAACATACAAAAAAAAAATCAGTTGCCCATAACAGTACTTTTTTTTAAATACTGAAACCCATTGATGCATATATTTTAGCTACCATTGTGTAAGAAACATGACGTCAAGAGAAGCATTATAGAAGCCTTAAATATGTCTGGTCCATTTGAAAATTATGTGAGCACAGAGGTTCCAAAAAGAAATCATTTGATGGTCCAGGGGACGAAGCCCCCGGAAGTCCACAGGTTATGACAAAATAAGGTTCCGGTTGTAGACCTATTTTGTCACTAAAAATCTAATGAAAACAGAAAGATTCTGCCAGCACCCGTTTTATTTATGCTGCACAGCATAGTTCAATCCAGGCATGTGATTAAAAATGGGATAGCATCTTCAGCCATAACTTACCCTACTATAATCACGTAAGATACATTTTTTTGCTCCATTCATATGAGCCCACTCTTTGACTCACTTAACTGAAATATCAATGTGCTATGAATACACTTTATTACATGCTGCATTAAAAGTGTGTTCGTGACCGAGGTGTTTTTGGCTTTTAATTCTGGATATTTAAATGACAATTTCCCTGATGATTGAGACAACATATGTTATACTGGTTTTACATGTACTAGAATATCTATTGCACGCTTTTACTCCAGTATTAAAGATTAATATGTCCATGTCAGGACAATGTTCTTACTAGCATCACATTGTCAATATTAATATTCTTCCTTTATATACTGTACGTATACAAGCATATAGCATTGATCTGTTGAATTTGAAAACAATTCTTGTTTTTATAAATAAAAAAGAAAACATGAATAAAGAATAAATAAAATCAGACCTTTGCAAGTTTGGAAGTCCTTTTGACGATCTCCTGCCTACGAAGCATGATTTAAATACTTAATATAAGTAAAACTAAAAACACAAGATTCTACATGCCACTTAAAAATCATAATTCTAAAAAACTACCATAGATGCATGCCACTGGGAAAAAGTATATCCAATTACACCCTATAAAGTGTTTGTGACACTATGAACCCTAATAAAGCACTGGAACTAGATATATATCTATTTGAACCTGCACTGTAAAACTGACTTCAGATTCAAATTCCTCATGGAGCGACCTGTGATTCAAGTACCTGCAAGCCTAGGTTTAGTTCAGAAGTTTCACCAGAAAATTTGACCCAGATCAACAGAGAGAGAGAGAGAGAGAGAGAGAGAGAGAGAGAGAGAGAGAGAGAGAGAGAGAGAGAGAGAGAGAGAGAGAGAGAGTATTTAAGGTACATAAGTTATGATTACGAAATTCCTATTCATGTATTGTTACCTCTTTCAGCGCTAAAGGTAACCTTCGTTGATCTCATTCTCATCAATATTATGTTTCTCTAATCAAAATCTGCAGCTTTCCTAGGAGCACTCTGCGTGCATTGCGCAGAGTTGACTGAGGAAAACTTCGACTCAGCTTTAATTCAGCAATGAGAAGTAAAAAGTGCATGTAAAGTACATTCAAACAGCATGCATATGTTGCAAGGAAATGGGTAATATAAGTGAAGAGAAACTTGAGCCTGGGAGCAAAGTCCTTGTATTGAACACACACACACATCAGAGTTCTAGCTAATTATACGGAATATTTAAAGAGTAGTATTAGCTACCAAGAGTTTTCAACATTGCTAATCGGATAGCACTTTTTGACAATAAATAGTACAAAATTTTAAACTTTTGCAAACAGGGGCGGATCAAGGTTAGTTTTTTTTTAATGTGTGAGTGGGGGGGGGGGTGTAAGCGACTTGCGGGCAAAGCCCAAATGCGAATACCGAAGGCACGAAGCTACGAAACTTGGGGGGGGGGGAGGGTCCGGAGGGTCTCCCCCGGTAAATTTAAAAAAATAGATGCTCTCCTCTCACAGGCGTTTTGCTGGCATTTGCGACTGCATTTTCATGAGAACCATTTGGATTTTCCGGGATGCAAACTTCACTAAATTGGGCTCCATAAATGTAAAAAATAAATCAAATTCCACTATATATCTGATTCAATTCACATAAAATGAATCATAATAATAATAATAATAATAATAATAATAATAATAATAATAATAATAATAATAATAATAATAATAATAATAATAATAATGAGTCAGTAACAAATAATTCCTGGAAATATGTATTTGTGAACTTTACCTGCTAATATATATTGTTACTGGTAATCAGCATTATTATGACATGGTCATACCTAATTAAATCTTCCAGTGCCAAGTTTAAGCCTGAGTCAACAGGTATTTTCGGCGCGCTTCACACGCAATGCTTGCAGATTACGCCAAGAATAGCTGTTTACCAGAACCAAACTTTGTCCTAAGTCTGTTGTCTTAAGTTAAGCCATGTTTGTGCTTGAATGAAAGAGCTTTGCATGAGGATATCATTTAATTACAGTGATTCAAATATAAGACTTAATGTGAATAAAGTCACTTACGGCAATGAAGGCAATTAAGAAAGAAAATAAGTATAGGCAGAAGAAAACAATTAATATGGCTACATTAACAGGTTAAAAAATCATTTATTAAAAAGTTACAGATCTTTCAGTAGCAAGTATATCCAGTCGCTTTAATACTTTTTCTGAAAGTGAAGTTCTTGAAAAAAGGCCAATTTTGAAAATTTCTAATTAAAATACAGACGCAGCTGGATTTAAGTATCGCTTGGCTTACTAAGCCAAGAGATAAAATTATCTCCAGTAGTGTAAGCCAGGCGATACTTCATTGGTCCTTGGAGTAATTATATATATTTTAATAGAAATTTAGAAACTGTTTCGGAGTAAATTCATAGGCAATATCACGATTAGATTATGATATTGCCTTTGGATTCACAAGGTCTTAAAAATAAGGATAAACTAATTACGCAAGAAGACATCCTTCATATTTTTTTTAAAAGCCTAGGTGATTTTTTTCTCATAGCGTCTTACATTTATGACAAAGTCGGGAATTTTAACGTGAAAGAGACTATCGCGGCTTCAGAAGGCTTAGCTATAGGCCTAACTTATATTAAGATTTGTAACAGATGAATACAAAAGTTAACATAAGTTTTCCTCTGCCTATGCCAATAAAAATAAGCCCAGTTATTCCTATGGCTTTACTACCGGTATATCTATGGCTTCATTCAGTGCTTCACGAAAGTTAACCATGTCGGCATGTACTCTGTGCGCTATGAATGTAGATAATATCTACGGTAACACAAAGAATCACTTACAGTCGGTGTAGGCAGAAATAGAACATCTTACAATTTTTGCAACCAGCATAACTTAACACCCTTTCGGACCAGAACATCAAGCCACAACAACTCTTTCTTTCCATATGCAACACCGTTGTGCAACCAACTTCCATTGGAAATCAGGAAAGTCGAACATATTACAGATTTTAAATGCTTGGTAAGCAATATAAAGTAGTGCCCAAAACAAACTTTATTTAACCGGCAACCGGAGAATAGCATCAATCCATGCAAGATTTCGCATGGGCAGCAACCAGCTGAACGATTGTTTCAATCGAATCGGCGTCCATGAAACAAGTCCGTGTAGCTGTGGTGAGACTAAAGAGGATACATTTCACTATTTCTTTTTATGTCCAAATTACAACAGTTTTCGTATTAACTTACACGGACATCCATACCACTCGCATCTTTCACTCTGAAAACAGAATTATTTGGCCCAGATAATTGTATCTTCAAAAACAGTGTCAAAATTTGCGAAGCTGTCCACGCCTACACAGAGCAATCACAACGATCCGTGACATAAGAACAAGTCACACAGATTTTGAAGTACTCAACTTGCCCTCAACATATTGTTGTAACCAAGAACCACTATGTATCTCGTCTCGTGAATGTGATACTTCAACTTTGTTCTGTAAATTTTGTCACAACATCATGCCTTTTGTATACTAGTATTTACTATCCTTCTAATATCTCGATGTACAAGAGGAATTAACGTAGGGGAAACCCTGTTTTCCAATTATTTAATAAAATATGTTTAAATCAAATCGGCGGTCGAAGAGCGCATGCGATCGCTTGTGACCGTTCGTACGTCATTATGTGTATCTGTCCATTCGTACGTCATTATGTGTATCTGTCCATTCTTACGTCATTATGTGTATCTGTCCGTCCGCAAACAATATACCGCCTGTGCAAAATACAACTCCAAACTTCCCGGGGTGAGGCGTGATGATAGCGCGCATGCCGAGCCACACAGTTACTCTGGCCTCTTGCTGCTGTGGTAGGACACGCTGGTGCATATGATGTTCTAGTGTTGGACCTTTACCCCCAACAAAATGCATGGAACGTGATAGTCCCTACAATTTTGAAGGTTCCCCATTAAAGAAAATCTAAGTACTAGTCGAGTTCGATTTGTATATAACTATCAGCAGGATTCTGCGGTATATAATTCAAATTGTGAAGAAACAAAAACGTATGAACAATGTAGCATCTTCATTTTTTTATGGATCGTTATGATTTTTTTTCGGGAATACTGGGAAGGCAAATATCAGAAATTACTGTGATACTTTTGGCACCGGCAATAGTTTTACAGGAAATACGGACCAAAACATGTTGAACTATATGTATTATATTGTGTCAAGAACGAATAAAGCTAATGTTGCAACATTTACATGAAATGTATTTCATGTCTGAAACGTGCATGCTAATGAATATGAATATACCATGGCATATTTTTTAAAGTTATCGAGGGCATTAAGCTCAGGAAACGGTTTTCTTCTGGTCCTAACGTCTTTAATAGTGGGTACATGGTATTATATCTGCTGCCATGTAATTTTGTAGGCATATTATACACACAGAAGGCTGTTGTCTGTGGCATATTGATGGCACCAGCTTGGTGTCTGTCGGAGTTAATACCAAAGAGTTGAAAACGAGTAAAATTCATTATCTTGAGTACAAATCGCATAAGCACGGCCGCATTTTTATCAAAACTGCATCAGGTCGAGGATTAAGTTTGTTTAGAAACATTACCTTGATCGATTTCCAAGGTTATTTGGTAGCTTTTTAATGTGGTCGATGTCAGAGCAGCTTTAGAATGTCGAAATAATTGATTAAGGCTTACATATTCGTCACAAGATTACCGCATGTAAATTTTATTGTCTTTCCGAAAGGAAACGTAGGCCATTGGACACACATTTTATTGACATATTGCATACAGATGCAAACTTATCTTCCTCACACGCGCTTTTTGAATGGCTGTTTACACCAAAATTGTCATAAACATGGGCTTCTTTTTTCAATGCATAAGCTAATAAAGAACTATAACTTGAAAGAGATAGTAATCATATGCATTTTGGAATAGTTAACTCAAAGAAAACAGTCAAATATTTTGAAACTCTGCATTCTCCAGATACCCTGGTGGAAATAAAAATACACATTAAAAAAAGGTAGAAAATAACAACTTTAGGATTTTGATCGTGTTTATCCTTCTTTTGATTATATGCTATGGCCATGCAACAACTTTCTCTTTTGAATCCATGTAAAGCATCTTTGTCAATCTTGAACTTCGTAATAAGGTACGAGGGAATAGCGTCATGAATAATTGCACGTTTTGCGCTCATACTGCCTGATATATTGGGGAACCTTGCAAGTTTTCCAGAATTTGTAAGAACTTACAAGGGTTCTAGAAGAACATATATACGCAAACTACAAGACCAGTGAGGAATCTCGAACAGCAGCATTAAACGGATGGATGTGTATCATATGCATATATATATATATATATATATATATATATATATATATATATATATATATATATATATATATATATATATATATATATATATATATGCATATGATACACATCCATCCGTTTAATGCTGCTGTATATATATATATATATGCATATGACACACATCCATCCGTTTAATGCTGCTGTTCGTTGAGAAATATATTTGTCCAATCTTGCTCTGCCGACTTGTCAGTCAGTAGAGTCTATATAATCTGTTTGGTGCTGTAATGTGTCCCGAAGACTTTTAATGTTTTCGACTTCTTTTCAAATCCAAAAGAGGTGTGTTTTGATTTTGTACATTCAAATTTCTCAGGTGGTCCCCTACCAAGTTTCCGAAGGAGGTGATGATGCAATTGCAACAGCTGACTATTTTTCTTCTGAATTTTCATTTTATTTTCATAATGTATAAAAACTCATTATTTTACCCTTCATGTAAAAGTTTACCGAACATCGCTGGCTAACTGAAGAAATTAATTTGGAATTTATACCAGGGGCAGTTACTGAAAATGTAACATATTGCCTAATTTGGGCAGAAGAGAAGGAAAGCTTCGTAATTTTCATTGGAGCAGGCATGTGATTGCAGAGGAAGGATGTTAATTTTGAAGATCGGAATTGACGGTCGTAAATCCTTGGCGCATTTGGGTTTGGAAAATGTTGGCATATTGCTTGCCATTAGGAAAAAAAATATTTGGCCTCTTAGTCAACTGACTGGAGTACTGGTTTGAAATTGGACCTAAAAATTTGGAGAGCAACAGAATTTGCCATGTCAAGGAAAAGATTGCTCCATATATTAATTGTATGCGGAATAAGACTTTTTCCGAAACGCTTTATTCTGAGTATTATCTGACTTTCTGAGGGTGCGTCCAGTAGTTTATGCCTACGTGACTGTTTATGGGACTAAATCGGAGGTCTAAGTGCCCGTTATGTATATGATATCTTATGTTATGGTGCATTTTATAGAACACTAGCAGTTTGAAATATTTACGCCTGGTGACCAGCGTCTGTCGTCCAAGGCGGTTTAGGAGTCTAACGTGCGATGTATGCCATAATGCACCAGTATAGACTTTGGCCCCCTGAAACTGTCGAATTTAATAAAGTTCGAGATATCTTACCGAACGCATCCGTACTCAGGGATCGGTCTCATCATGGAAAAAGTACAATTTGTGTGCCAAAAGTAGGTACGTCAAGTATCTGGGTCACAGTGGTGTATCCTTGTAAAATCGTGCCCAAAATGTTCATAATTCCTTCACAATTTAATCTACTTTCATAAAACTTCACACAACTATATATCTTGACCTGAAGCTGTGTCAGAAAACAAAACTAGGTCACTAGGTATCTGAGTCACGGTGATACAAACATGTAAAAATACATTACACTTATGCCTGGGCTGAAATTATGTTGTCCTTAGACTTATAATCATAAAACTTTACACATGTGTGTATCTGGACACAATGATGTGTCATGCAAAAAAATAGGTCTCAAGATGAAGTATCTGGGTCACAGTGACATGATATTGTAAAATGTCTGAGCTATAATTATTTTAATCTTTAATTTTGTCTCATGAAACTTCACAAATGCATATATCTTGACCCTAAGGTGTGTTATGAAGTAAAACTATGTCACTAGGTCAAATATCTGGGTCACTGGTTATATCGTGATAAAATCGTGTTCGTACTGTAATTCTTTTACTCCTTTAATTAGTTTCAGGAAACTTCATACACACACATTTCTTGACCCAAAGATGTCTCATGGAACAAAAATGAAGATCACTTGGTCAAATATCTGGGTCATGGTGAGGTCTTTATATCAGACTGCACTTCAGTCTTTCGTGTCCGGGCTAGTATTCGTTTGTCCTTCAACTCAAATAAATGAAACTTTACACCCAGGTGCATCTGGACATAAGGGTGTGTCATGCAACAAAAGGAGGGCACTGGGTCAAATATCTGAGTCATAGTGATATATATCTGGTAAAATCATGTACGGACTGTAATTCCTGTACTCATTAAGTTAGTTTCATGAAACCTCATACACACATATCTTGACCCAAAGGTTTGTCATGTAACAAAAGTAGATCATTAGATCAAGTATTATGCGCCATTGCCTCCATCGGGCTATGATTCAGCTACTATTTAACTTAGTTTAATGAAAATCCACACACACACATCACATATATCTTGATCTAAACGTGTGTCATGAAATAAAAGGAGGGAACTAGGTCAAGTATCCAGGTCAAAGTGATAGCCTATTTTTATTGACTATATTCATTCGAAAACGAGACTTGTGATTAGCAAGGTTATAAATGAGGCGAGGGGGCGTGGATCCAGCAATCTATGATTGCATTTTAATTTTGTTCTGTTTTGTGTGTGATGTGTACTTTCCATGACATGTTGCTAGTTACAGAGACGCCCAGATGAGTATGTTTGTTAGCATGGAAAGGATGGACAAGTTAGAGTGGAGGGTGATTTTCCTTTGCACCTTTAATGACAGTTCTAACAGCATTGGAGATGGCATGTCATAATTGACTCCATTGGTAACTTTTAGGGAAGCTGACTTGTCAGTCAACTGAGCTTATAGGATGAAAAAAAAATATGTAAAACTACCAAGCCAATTGCTTCGAAATTGCATGAGGACACTTCTCGTACCCCTAGACCCTCATTTGTTCAGCAGATGGAGCTGTGATTCTGTACTCTTACGAGTTTCTATGTTTTTGCCATTTTCCCTAAGGTTATGGTGCATCCTAGGGCCATGGTGACTTTTGAAAGTGTGTAGGAACATGGCTATAGGGTTTATCTAATGTTACTTTTGGCCTTGAGTGACCTTGAAAGGTCAGATTGGGGTCAATGACGGTAGAATTCAACACTTTTATCTTCTAATTAAAACTTGTCAACTGGTTAATATTCAAATTTGGTAGGAATGTACTTTATGTGGGACTATATAATATATGTATATATTAAAGATGGACTATCTTGATCCGACTTTTAAGGTCACAGAGAAATTTTGAATTGTTTTATTGGCAGACTTGGGACTCTGAGTTAAGCTGAATTTGGTAGAAGTGTTCCCAGTCAAAGAACCAAGCAAGTTATACACTAACTGTTGTGGCTGTGCACGCGTGTTTGTTGACCAATTGGTCACTTGGGGCACAAGTCATTTAATTCTATGCATAAATTCCTATTGACTACTATATAAGTCAGTCGGCATTTGATGCTAATTTGCATTTTTATTCTTCTGAAGAACCACTGGCTACAGCTGAAGTTTTACACTCCTCAGATCAATGAGGATTTAGTTTTGATAAGAACTTGTAGGTCAGCTGAACACGGGCTGTTCACATAGTTTGTCGAGATCCGTGTTGATTCGATCTGCAGAGGTGTCAGTATTTTGCATAATTCCAATTCTGCATGACTTTTGTGTTATCCGCGAAAAATCTGGCATCGCAGGTAAGATCGTCTACAATAATATACAATATAGATGCGCTGAAGGCTGTCAGATAAAGCGTTGTAATTGTTGTTTGCCGACTAAACGGTTAATGTTTGAGTCATCAACCGTAAAACCAGAGTTCCGCTTCGCAAGCAGACCATTACTGATTTAAGCATTCGTATACTTTTTTTTTCAAAAACTAGCCTGTTAAAAACTGTGTATATGTTGCAGAGAAGTGATACGCGACACAGTAGTTGAGTTTGAGTTGGATTTTTTATGTGTGGCAAGCCAGTTTGCCAACAGTTGCCAGTACGATAGGAAATCTGATTCACCGTGTTGGGGAAAAGAAGCCATATAAATGGTTAAATTACAATAGCAATTTGTATTCCATAACTGGCCCTTATCATAATTCGGACTTTTATAGCTCTCATCAAACGAATTAAGAGTTTTATAAGGTGATCAGTGAAAGAAAATGCTATCTCGAGGTCCATTCTTACGGTAATGCTGGTTGTTATTTCAAAATTGGCCTGAAGGCACTTAACTTTACACTAAGGACCACACTCTATGGAATACTTGATTACGAAGGTATAGTTAATCCCACTATTACGGATGCTTGCAAAGGTATTAGTGGCTGGTGCTTTTTTATGCAGGGATACGCCATTGCTATAGATTGACCCTTCGGTGTTTTGTGACAAAAAAATAAAAAGCAGCACCAGAACCGAAACTAATAATGCTCAACATCGTTTTCAGGGCAACACATTTTGACCATATTTAGGGGGCATTAGATCTTGGTGTTTCTCAACAAAACTCGCAGTAAAATCAATCTGTTGAACATACAACAGTAAACTAGCAAAGGAGGTCTGTTTCAAAGCAAATCTGTCTTTGTGCCTGCAAAGAAAAGCTGTTGCTTTGTACATACAAATTAAAATTTGAAAAGCTACATGACGGCAAATATGAAATTTCAGAAGCAAAAATGTAGCAAAACAAAGCTCTTGGCGTGACAAAATCTGCTGGTAAAACTGAGCAGCGTAACCCTGAAAGTGCTAATCACTACCGTAGGTGCTTTCAAATTACCATTAAACATATAATGGTTAAAAGAGTCCAATTCCTCATGAAGACACCTTTCATTCAAATACCAGCAAGCTTTGTCTGAAGCAAAAAATAGTCTTAGTCAACAGCTTTCCTCGGGACACTGCGCGCAATGCGCGCAAAGTGTCCCGAGGGGAAAGCTGTTGACTCAATCTTTAATCAGCACTTTAAGGGTTAAGCGACGAAAGCACGCTGCTCCATTCATGAAAAGAGATTTTAGAAAGACCATCTGCAAAAAGCATATACTAATAAACAAATTTCGTATGTTTAGGAACAAGACCAATTGGCAAAATTACAAACGCCAATGAAATTTTGTAAGAGAAAAAAGGGGGGGGGGGAACCTTACGCAACTATTTCTTTGAAAGATGTGTTGGTGATACGAAACCGAAGGACTTCTGGCCAACCATAGAGCCTTTCTTTTCTAATCAGGGTTGCAAAAACCAGCGCAACGTAATTTTGTCAACAGATAGTACTATAGTATTAAAGTGCTTCAAAGGAAGTGAGCAAAATATTTAACCAGTGCTATGTCAATGATGATAATGGAATTGCTACTCAACATACTTTTGATTCTACCTCACATCCTAGCATTATGAAAATCCCATCAACCATGACGCATGAACATCTTTTTGAATTCAAAAAAAGTCTATGAGGTTTTCATATCTTAACAAATTGACCATTTCTAAAGAAAGGAAGCAACCCCTTCTTCGGTGGCGTTCGAGTGCTTAGCTCTGGGCAGTTGTGATGATGGACAAACCTTGGATGCGAATTCAGAGACTGGCACATCTACTCATAATAGTTTTGAAAGTAGATACTCAACGTTTAAACTTTTCAGGTACCAATAAGAAGTATAAATCCAAATTCTACAACTTTTTGTTTGAAGTTCACTTATCTGACAAACTCTATTGCCCATGAATAGCCATATTGCCTTCGGGATTTTCATGTTTACAAAATCCATCGGTAGAATTAGCTTACCTTGGTGGAAAAATTGATTCCTTTACCGTTTCCACAAAAGGACCTTCTGTCGGGCGCTGTCCTTTTATCTAATTACCTTATGCAGGGACAGATCTTGACTTCAAAGTTTGTAGCCAAAATTGGAAATATAAACATGATAAACCATTTTGTTCTAGCCCTTTAGTAATTCAAATAAAATATATTTTATCACATGTGAAGTTTATACGCCAAATTCAAGAAAAATTAGCATTTGGCTATTGGCCAATGTTCAGAGCGGTCCCTGCTTATGAAATATTTAAAAATGATGATACCGACGCTACCATGATACATATTTTGCAAAATTCCAATTCAGGTACATTCCCATAAATTTGAAGAGAATCTAACCAGTGGTATCAGGAAGAAGTGGAAATTTTAATGAGACGTACCGATAGTTTAATTCGAATAATTGAGAAAATGTCGCAGCTATAGTTTTTGAACAGTTTGGGTCTGGAGGTACTCAGCAAGTGTGGCTTGGAGGTAGTTTCAATGCAGGAGACGTTTTGATTAAAAAAAACGAAAGGAAACAGAGTTAAGAGTTAAAATATCAAAACAATCATTGCAATGTCATGTGGTGAACAAGTCTGATACACAGAAAAAGACGGGACCTTTGTCGGGGAAAGTGTTAAAATAATGGTAACTGCATTGAGTGTGGGTACAAATGACATCTCATGCTGAGTCATATTACGTATGTACGTGTCTGTATTAACAGACAAGCTTTCCATGCTTAGCTTCCGGATACCTGTCTGACGACACGATTTCTTGACTCGTGACTTGTCAAGACTACAATTGCGCGTAAATTAAATTGCATTGCCGTTGCCTGATGTAACCTCATTTTTCACTTTGAACCTGACCAATCACTGCGATTGCCAGGAGAACGGAAGAAAGAATGCGCTTCAAACAATTTTAACCATGATCGGGGCCAAGCATGAAAGCAGCACAAGCATCTTGTTCCTGTAGTTTGTGATCATGTAAGAAACGAAACATATATACAGCTATGTATCGCTCTTCTTTTTTTCCCTTGGAGACTACGAAGAGTTACACATATTCGTGCCATGAGTTTACTAATGAGAAGTCATTTGCATAATATTAACCCGTTGTCATATCAAACGGCAAAAATGACTGGAGTGCATCTGGGAATATATTGACATGCGCTGGAAAAATACCAGGAGTCGTCAGATATAACATATCAATAAAGTTATGTCGTGGGGGGTGGGGGTGGGGGTGTGGGTGGGGTGTTCCAGTTGAATATTTTTTTTTTTTTTTTTTTTTTTTTGTTGCTGTGTTAGTCAATCACCTGAGCTTATTGGATGGTCCGTCGTCCGTCCATAACGCGTATTTTCGACTTCTTAAAAACTCGGTCGAATTCACTTCAAACTTGGTGGGGATGTACCTCTGGTGGATCTCTACCAAGTTTATTTAAGCCGTCGTGGTCTGTCGAATTATAGGGTTTGAATTTTGTTTTGAATGTTTTTGTTCATTTTGGGGCAAAATCATTAAAAAGCTTCTCCGAAATCGCATACTCAATTGTTTCGAAATTACGAAGGCACACTTCTGGGGACACATAGAGCTTAATGTGTTCACCAGGTGGCACTGCGATTTTTTCCATTTTTTTAAAAGAATATTTGTGTTTAAGGCTATTTTCGACTCCTTCCCTAAAACCGTCACTTAGATTCCTCTGAAACATAGTGAAAATGCAGCTTAGTGGAAATGGAGCTTTTAGAAGGGCCAAACATACTTCTTCATAAGGTTATGATATCCTGCGTCGCTAATTTGTAAAGATTTTTTTTTTAATTTGGGTACTTACTGGTTAATGTATACATCCCCATTAATTACAGCGCAAGTCAATGCGGATTGCAATAGTAAGTCACATGTTTTACTTCTCCAAAACCGTAAACCAGATTCACTTCGAACTTTGGTGGGTCTATACCAATTTTGTTCAAATAGTCACTCTGCAGGCATTTTTTGGAAGTTTTATGGGTTTTTTGGTTTGTTTGTCTCGGGGTGTTTTTCGTTTTGTTTTGTTTTTTTAATTTTGGCAAAATAATAATAATAAAAAAAAAACTTCTCAAAACCGCTTGGCCAATCTCTTCGATATTGCATATCGACACTTTTGAGGAACCATAGGCCTTAATTTGGTCATCAGCGCCGCGATATATTATATATGTTTTTATTTTACTCATTTTTGTGCTCAATGGCCATGCTTTGCGGATTTTTGGAATTTTTGTACGATTTTTTTCTTGGGGGGGGGGGCAATTTTTTGGCGAAATCTTTAAGAAAGTCTTTTCCAAGAACGCCAAGCCAATCTCTTTGAAATTGCATAGGGACACCTCTGCAGACCTTTAGACCATAGCTTGTTCATAAGGTGGCGCTGCAATTATTTTTTTTGCTTTTTGCGTGTGGTTTCACTTCTCTAGACTTTTTCCCAACGGTACGTTGGATCTCTTCAGCTTTATTTGGGATGTAAGTGGATTCGATCTCCACCAAATTTGTTTACTATATGGGGATGCTGTCATTTTGTGATTTTAAACAAATTTTTAAAAATCGGAAAAAATCGATAAGGGGTATGGTCATGTTAGCAACAGTGATGATGGTCTTAGACAAAGATGACGTTGATATCATTCTGAAGTTCACAGGGCCACTTCATTCTGTGCATGTTAGGTCAGCTGAGCACAGGACTGTCACAGTCCTTTTTTATTTTCTTCTTTATTTTATTTTATTTTTTGAACTTTTCAATTTTTTGTCTTGTTTTTGTTTTGTTTTGTTTTGTTTTGTTTTTGCGGTGTGGGGTTTTTGTTGTCTGTTTTTATTTTGTTCTTTTCTTTATTTTTTGTCTTGTTTTCGTGTAGTTTTATTTCATTTATTTTTGGGGGAGGGGGCTGGTATTTTTTTTTTTTTTTTTTTTTTTTTTTTTTTTTTTAGCTAGAGAAATTTCGCTTTGACAATGCTTGTAGTATTCGGGGTAGAAGCATATCTTTTCCTCTGGCATAAACCCAACTGTAAAAAAAACCCCTCTTGTTTACTTCAAGTTGTTCCATGTACATGTATTGCACGATGGCTAGTGCGTTGCGATTTTAAAGGTCATTTTTACGACCGTCTGTCGAAAGTCAAATTCTACGATAGACACATAACGCGGTATCTGATGGACCACTTGTCATTATTGTCCGTGTCTTGGTTAAGAAATGATTAATTACTGCTACAATGAATATTTACGTTGGTATGCCAAGTGTTCTTGTACACATAAGACTTTGTTCAAGTATAGGAATGTGGCTCTGTGCAATGACTTGCTTTTTTTTTTATTTAACCATTTGTCTACCTAGCACAATAAAAGTCATACTCATCTGAATTATAATTGTTCTAGATCAAAAAAGGACTTTATATTCCGGTACCGTCATGTCTGTCGTGCCGGCGGAAAAAAATAGTCAGCGGCTTTTCTCGATATGCTTTCGACACAATAGTGTCAAGGTGCGCCAAGGATGGCTGCTCATTCATCGCCCTATAAAACATATTTTACGTTAAGTACTTTTAACATGAAAATTTGGGTCAGAATGTTAAACACACATGTTCTAAAGAAGCACTTTTAACGTATTTAATTCACGAAGCTTTCCACCCAGATAGACGAACTATGTTTGAGGTTTGACTCAATGGACAGCTTTTCAACTGTTGCAGACTGACTGTTGGCTTTCTATTGGGCAGTGACAGTTGGCTGGTGTCACGTAAAACTGCTCCTTCTGAAAAGAAGGACAATCATGTGCATTTTTCTGCTAACTTCATCAATTCATAACCGGATGTCACTATGGGGAAAATCTCCTCAAATGAAAGAACAAAGCAAGCAAACAACGGAAACACAAATTCCAACGATGAGTGAAAAACCGTGTCAACACGTACTTTCACATTCTCATTATTCTGCCTGAGAAGCAAGATACCGCCTCGAGCCAAAGGATGGATTTAAGAATGATTCATATTCGACTAAAAATCGCATATTCTGCAAGAATGTCGATACAGAATCAAGGTCATCCACAGGCTGACCGTCAGGCAATTCTTCTGTCATGGTTTTTACTTATTCCTCATATTTTAATGTACACTAAGTGCAAAAAATATATAGAACTGTTATGGATTAAACCTAGAGTAGATAAGTAGGTCAAAATCTTGTCTGCAGGGTAGAGTGTGAGAGTTTGATTGGAGCAATTTCATTGTTTCCCATTTTTTTCTTTTCTTTTACAAAATATATTTTCTTATTTTGTACAGTTTTTCGAGGGTTGGAGGTTGGACAGGGACATTACGGGTGAAAGAGAAATAATATGAGAGGGTTTATTTTCAAAATTACGACAGCGTGGCGTCTTCCAGAATAGATTGATGGTAGGGCGTACCTATGTCTCTGTTATGATCTCCAAGTGTATCATTTATTTTGGTGTTTCTGTTGAAATAAACCGATGGTGGGATGCACCCATATCTCTTCTATGTTCTTCTTCCAGTCTAATGGAGTGCACATATATCTCTGCTGTGTAGCACCTATGTCTCAGTCTTAACTCATTTACTGTGACAAGTCTTCTCTGCCTCCCCCGCCCCCTTCTGCCGTTTCATGAAATGCTTTTTTCCTGTGGTAGTTTCCTCATTTACTACTTCAAAGTGAGGTAACTTTGCAACGTTTCTCTTGTCTTGAATCTCTGCTGCTAACTGGCTTTTTTTTGTTTCCCATATCGGTTAATCACCAAGGAACACATTCTTCTTGTCAGACATTTATTTTGCATGAATAATATTGTTCCGATGTGATTTTGATAATATAAGTTTATTTCAGCCTGACGAAAATGACCCATGTTATAAATACAATGAAAAGTTTAACACTAGAACAAGAGGTTTAAAGCAAGTATCATATGCAGGTTGATAATTAGTCTGTTGACATGGCGTATTGAGCATACAAAAGTGCTGGCCATTTGATCCACAACGTGTATCACAATTTATCCGATGTTTTGTCGTTTCATTGGTCAGTATCCAATATTAGAGAGATTTTTTGTGGATCTTCACGATAGCTGTGCTGTATAAAATCATGTTCAAAACGTTTCGAACTGTAATGGTTGTGTACTATTAGATCCAAATTTCCCTCTAATTATATTTGCTTTGCTACAGAGAGATGCAAATTGACACTTTGTGTCCAGATCGTGGAAGAGTTAGTTGACAAAGTATAGCAACGATATTTGAAATAATTTAAGACAGCGATTTTTTTCAGCTAGGTATACAATAAGATTAATAACAAAGTTCAAGGCATACGTGGTGTTTAAAGTTCACACGCATATACGCAACACACACACATACATTTATAGACCTTTAAAAAAAGAAACAGATCAACTTTCTTAATCTGTTCACAAAGGACTGATTAGCGTCATATAATTAGCATAGCAGAAATTATTTACAAATTATTAAGGGTCCGCATGTGGCAGACCCCTTATGTTGTCCATCTGTCCGGATGAACACATTCTCATTACCGCGATAACTACAAAATGCCTCCATGTTTTTTACTCAAATTTGGCAATATGCTTATTCTACCTGGCGAGATGAACTGATCAGATTTGGTGTCACCATGAACTAATTTGGGCAAATGGAACCCTTCAGTCAACGCTTTGCGTTGAAGGTGTGTCTAGTTTATAAATGTATCAGCCTCATAGAAACGTATCTCATTGATAACAACTTTGAGGTTCAGATCATCTACACATTTAAGAGCCGTGACATGTTTCCTCCTTGACGTACTCCAATAGATGCTGAAAAAAAGTTTGAACCTCACCTTACAGCTTTCTAGCTGAAATAGGTTGGGAGCCGTTGCACACGCGCAGGAAATTCTACAAACTAACACTTCTGGATAAGATGCTGAATAAACTCACCCCTCCCTACCTGTATGACATTATCCCCAATAACGTTCTCACTCAAGCAGGCCGCCCGCTCCGAAATTCCCTTCAACTTAGACTAATCAAGTGTAGGACTGACCGATACTCTAATTCGTTTCTGCCCTCTACTATATCCCAATGGAATGAACTGCCGGACGAAGTTAAAATATCTCCCACTCTTTCAATCTTCAAGCAAAATTGACCAAACTTCTGTTTTTCCGCCGCAAAATTCCAAAATATTTCACATTCGGGGATCGTTTTGCTAACATTGTTCATACACAGCTACGCCTAGGACAATCAAAACTTCATTTTCACTTACATGAGTTCAATATTTTGCCCTCTGCAGCTTTCGCGTGCAACTTCGTAAAAGAGGATACAAGTCACTTTCTTCTGTTTTGTCCACTGTGCGATTTACCCAGACTGCAACTGCTGAGATCTGTTACTAATGTGCTAGTTCCTGGTGCTCATCCAAACTTATTAATCAACCTAGATAGCAATAGTCTCATGGAAATCATGCTATTTGGTAGTGTTGATCTTACGGACGAATCAAACGCTGATATTTTTGCTGCAGTACAATTCTATATTATCCAGGGCAGACGATTCGTCGACTGATATCTATGTATTACCAAGGGCCCGCCATCGAGAGGGAGGGCATACTTGGTATTATTGATTTATTGTTGTCCTTGTCTTCTGTAATCATCTATGCGAACTTAGCTGCAAACAAGTGTATTGTTACCCCTGTTTTCTGTAACCATCTGTGTGAATGTACCTGCAAACAGAATATTGTATTGTCCCGTGCGTCTTGTACATAGCATTCTGTATGTGTATATGTCTGGAGACCCCCTCGATTAGCCACTCCATGGCTATTGGGCAATCCAGTTTTTTTTTTTTTTTTTTTCGAAATAAATATGTTTACAACAACTACACAGTACTGTTGTGTTGAAAACTATATCATCAGACGTTTCAATAAAAAGCAGGAACGTGTCAGTCTGGTAATTTACGAAGAAAGGGCGAATGATTAAGACTTTCTTAAGGATAAAGAAACAGATATTCTTGCCAAGGCTCTTCAAGCAAATCGGGAATTATTTGTGTTGAGATAAATTCACAGCGAGTCAGTAGAACTTTCTCAAACAGTCAAGACGAGATGATGGCGAAAGCCATTGTCCATAATATTCACGTCGTTTTTTTCGTAAGCAGCAGACATGAAATCTGCATGTTACATTTGCATTGCATTATACTGAAAATTGAATCAGAACTAACACTCCTTGTGATAAAAACATACCATAACTACTGCACCTCACCACAAGTAGAAAAGGACGACGAACTGAAACAATACAGTGACGTCGTCGGTGAGTTTTATAATTGTGTTATATGAGGTAGTTTGTTTCTCCTTGTCTTTTTGACGTTCTGTCATTTATTTAACTTCTTCGTCCGAGGCCTGGTCTCTGCAAGATATAAATGAAAGATTCATTCTGCATTCAAAGGTTTGCCAATCGCAAGGGATCACACCGCAATCAGTGACTTAATTTGGCTTAGACTTCCCTTTTCAGTGAGATATGTGAAAATCATTCTATATTCACACATAAATTACTCGATCGGGCATTGCAATAGTTTTTTGTTTTTTTGTTTTTTTTACACTGGAGCCCTATGAATCCGTAGTAGGTAAACGCAAGGCAATAAGTGCATATGCTTCATGTGAAACAAGCCATTTATCGTCAGTATGCGAAGGCGATACTTGAGAAGTGTGCACACATTTCAGTCTATGTTATGTATTCCCACTTAAACCACGCTTCTATTGTTGCCAGTTGTTCCTTCATCAATGCTTTCAAGTTACACCTGCCCCAATTTTGTTTCGCTTTTTGGACTATTTGCCGTGGTTGGCGTACACATTTGAAATGATCTCAATTTTTGCAGAAACTTAATTCCCCGTGTCTGACAGCCGAGTATTTATCTGATATTTCATTAAAGTGGAGGGGGGGGGGGGGTTCGAAAATCCGGGTCATTGTGAAAACGCGGTGACTTACTGAAGGGTACTGTATTATAAACATAGTTTTTGCTGGCTCATGTGTATATATATATATATATATATATATATATATTATATATAATATATATATATATATCTATATATATATATATATATATATATATGGGGTGGGGGTTAGCCCATTGAATTCCAGTACAGTTGAACTCTACGTATAAATTCGGACACACCACTAACGCACGTTCACAAATACACCCGCATTGGTGCTTTTTGGGTGGGTGGGAGGGGGGTCTTGAGTGTATGGTCTATTAATCGTGCGTATGAATCTGTTACGATCTCATGCAGATCCCAAGTATGTCGTGTAGAACCAGACATTTTCATACAAACCTGACACGAGACCTAACATTATTAGGTACAAATAGGTAACCATCTCTCTCTCTCTCTCTCTCTCTCTCTCTCTCTCTCTCTCTCTCTCTCTCTCTCTCCTCTCTCTCTCCTCTCTCTCTCTCTCTCTCTCTCTCTCTCTCTCTCTCGCTCGCTCGCTCTCTCTCTCTCTCTCTCTGTAGTTTTTTCAGTTTTACTTTCAGCAGACCAAAATAGGCACACAACTGCCCATGATATAAATTGCAGCACGTTACTAGATGATATGTAGAAAACCAAGAAATACTAAAGAGTAGCCACACTGTAAACGGAGATACTGATAAATTGTCAGGTTAGAGCCAGTGTTCCGCCTCATCTGCTTCAAAATACAGCCCATGTTCTGGTGCAAAAAGTTTTTTTATGTTCCTCCCCGTTTTTCTCTATGGTAAGGGGAAAGAACACAGTCTAAAGATAATATGTGTCCAGTTGTGTTTTCATGAAGAGGCAGTATGTATGAAGACATTCAAACCAGTGCAACATATATAATATAATATATATATATATATATATATATATTATATATATATATATATATATATATATATATATATATATATATATATATATGCAGCCTTGCACTTCACAGGTCCTTCATAAATTCTTCGGTTGTGGAATGAACTCGTAGTGTGCATGGATTTTTTTTGTTTTTTGTTTTTGTTTTTTAACTCTGGGGATCAAAAGTGAGCAATTATGCTTTCTGTGTGCAGAAATTAACTGGCCAAAATGGAACAATACCAACGAAAACAAATTTATCTGTTACAGACACAACAACTGTAACAAACATCGGTTCATAACATGTACACAAACACTATACTGTATTTGTTTTGACCTGACGACTGAGTAATATGAACAGGACGATGTGTGACAATGGCATGCATAATAAAACACGTTATAAGGGAAAAGAGGCGGCAGTTACTTCTGAATAAACCGGGCTTACTGTATCAGAATCTGTTGCTGAATTTTACATTTGCAAAAATGCAAACCAAATAGCGCACTGACCACACATAGGAAGGAACGTTAAGTGCAGTCTATTCAGTGTCTTTTCTTGCACCGTTAATTACTAAACAGTGTTTTGTACTCATGCGCATGATTGCAGGGAACTAAGAGCACATACCTTTTTATTTCGCACTTGGCCAGTTGGTTCATTGTGTCATCACGGTTAGTGCGCATGTTTCCCCTGAAGCAAAGACACCCTTCAAGGGATAAGTTATTCTGGCCTACATAATATGACGAGCAAGCGAACAGATTCACTTAGCAGCCACACTGTGGTCAGTTGCAGGTGAAGTCGCCACTTTTGAACTTGCTGGACAGTGGTGGCTAGCTGGTCCAGCACAGCCAAAATGACTTGGGTGACTTGAACCAGGAATACCTTGTGTATTTACAGATGACGGCCCGCCTTGAAGGCGCGCTCCTTTATAGTCTCGTATCTCTATTCCTGTCCTGGGTAAGGGGTCATGCTGCAGCAGGAGTGCAGACGCAATGCTCGGGAGGGAAACTTTCCCCAGCATACCGTCTCTTCAGCACTAGAACCACCTATGATACCATACGCGGCCGCTTGTGGTCAAGACCGACCAAGTACCAGGTAAGACTTCGCCTTTTTTTCATGTTGCTCATGTTGTTTTGAAAAAAAAATCACTTACCATACCCCAATACTTTTTATTTGTATTTATAGTTAAAACTATGTGTTAAGAGTTGTACTATTTATGAGCCATGTGCAACGATACATTGCTTATCAATGACAACACGATTTGCTAGCCACCATTCATTGCAATCGTACTACTCCGTCCCATAGCCCAGTTAACCGAACGCCGTCTGTAAGTAGAATCAGCCACAAAGCCACGGCAATTGGTTTTGTCTGGGCGGTATCCCTTTGACACACAGTTTTGGTTAACGTTGGTCATGATCTTTGCACAATGGTTTGCATTAACCAATCGAACATTTGGTATCAGAATGTCAGATTATAATGAACTTTATTAACGACACTGTACTCTCCATGCCATATATAATTTGCACACACACACACACACACACACACACACACACACACACACAACTATGCACTGTGGCACTGGCCATCCATAGGTTCGCAGACCTCCAAGGGCCTCGAGGGGGTTTCGGAAAACTGTCTGTTTGCATTCCTTGTTGCAAATAGGCAGTGCCGACGTCCATATATTAACACAGAGCGATCTGACCCGCGTTGTTCGCTGAAACTATACCAGTGGATGGGAAATTCTTCAACCACAATGCAGTGGAAAACAATACATTTGGTTGATTTATTGTGAAGGGAGGTCTGGTTAATAGATAAGATCGATAAAGAAGAATCTGACGAATGGACCAGGACTGTATCTTTAAAATAGACATTATAGGAAAACAGATTAAAGGTCTACCTATCTGCTGTGGAATTAATATCGGAAAGAAACAATAGAGCATATTTAAAATCTTATCTTTTGAATATGTTGAAATTAAGGTACGAATACTTAAGTATGGCTTTAACTTGTCCTTAAAAGAAGATGCTTCACCTTTATCAGAAAAAGAAGAAAAAAACTAGGCAAAACACCATGTATACTTTAATTTCGTTACATGTGTGACGTAACGCTACAGCTTAATTACACAAGATCAAAAGAATCATGAAAGTTTGATTATTTGTCTATGAATGCGTTAACATAAAGTCACGTATTACATTATTTTGCATAATTTGCCCAACAGAATATAATTTTACGTGGCCTGTGGCCATTTTCTAATACAATACAAAACCCTACTGTAAACATAAATAGGTGCAAAGACATCTTTTCGAAGGTACTCAAGTCCTCCTCAAACTGGCAAAAAAAAAAAGAAAGGTCATTGATCAAGGGTTGTCTGCTTTTATCCTTTTCAGTAAATTTAACACTGATGGAAATAAGTAAATTTGTATGTATATGTGTATATATATATATATATATATATATATATATATATATATATATATATATATATATATATATATATATATATATATATATATATATATATATATATATATATATATATATATATATAAATTGTAGATAAGAGCCATCAAGATAACATCCCGCAGGTGAACGGCTGTCTTTGGCGTGGGTTGGACGCTTTGCGCCCAGGTCACGCCAAAGAAAGTGGTTGACTCAATATTAAACTGATGGGGAAAGGGTTAAATTCTGCCAAGTTTAGAAACTACCACATGAAACTCCGTTCCAGTTACTTTTCTGCCCTTGTTCAGTCCACCTGTATCACAGACAGTAAAATTGCTAAAATGACATTCGATATTAACTTTTTGAGTAATTTTAGCAAAATCAGGTACAGTTTCATCCATTTGTTTGCAATGAATCTATGCTTGAAGGGACGGTGACTTCAAGATGAAGTTCCTTGTGTATATTCATACCTTCTGGGTCATTATTTTTTTCTAGTTTCTAAACATACTCATAATAATTCATGTGCGACGCCCCACGTGTTCATAGACCCATGCACAGCCGTGCACAGATCCTAGGACTTGATGGTGAATCAAATTAAGTGCACGACGCACGCATAGGTAGTTTTTGATAATATTTCACAGTCGATAACTATGTGAAAATAAAAGACAGAGCACAAACCATTCTTTCCAGATTGCAAAATACTAATTCACCAATTAAAACTTTTTTTGTATATATATTCATTCACTTTATTATGTACTTTTGATTCTGTTAATTACTAATTTCAAAAGATCAGAACCAAGTAAGGGTAAAGTGCAAGGCATTGCGAAGATGGTCACTGCGTTCTTAAGATCTGTTCTGGCCTAATTTTTATAAACGGTTGTAAAACTGGCACTTTAAAGTTTAATTTTTGTACGTAACTATACATTAATTTCAAGTTCAATGATATTTTTGAGTATTTCAGTTGTCTGTGACAAGTGCTTACAGTGCTTCTTATTTGTCACTGATGATATGTTGATCGCAGTCTTTAACATTAGGAAACCAATCTCTTAATGCAACAAAGCACGATATCGGATTATCGTGAAGCCAGAGAAGCATCTATCGGTCGAACAGACACATCTTGCATTACCAGTTTAGCCTGGCCATTAATTACGTAGAGTTCAGAAATTGAAGTTTCGTGGCAATTGTTTTTCAGAATGCAAGATTTAATAGTTATTATGCTGTTTTTTTACTTGAACATAGTTTCAGGGTGGGAAGTTTAGCAGGTTTGCATTGTTAATATATGCACCGGTTGTAGTTTCGTTTTCATTTCTTTTCCATGCGAGGTTCGGCATCAAGATAACATGCCCCAGGTCAACAGCTTTCTTTGGCGAGGTCAATATTTTCACCAGCTGTAGTGTCAATGTCACTTTTGTTCCAGGGTACAAAATTCAGCGGGATACTATTGTTAATAGTTTCACTGGTTACTTTCATTTCTATTTCAGGGTGCGAGGCTCAGCAGATTTACATGGTTAGTAGACACGGTACGCGTTATCCAGGATGGGGTGACATAGAGGATATGCAAACGTTCCTTCCTTTAGTCAGACACTACGTACTGCAGAATGCTGACAAAGGTAAGCATGAAATATGGTTGTAACATAGTTGAACTAGTTATCTCACGTGTGCGCATGTTCAAAATAAATTATATCATATTTATACACCTGTGACATTTAAGAATTAAGCACATGTTCATGTAACTTGATGTAAAAGTTAACATATGAAAAGATATGACCAACTGTGCCGTTTGGAACTAAAACTGATATTAAACCACTGCGAATGTTTTCAAGTCCAATGTTAATATGTTGCTGTCTTAATTATCCTCAAGTAGAATGATCCAAATTTTTTCGTGTTCCATGTGAAGTCTTGCCGAGAAACTTAAATGGGTAGTTCTCGACTCAACTAGAAAGAATGGCACAGAAGAAAGATGAACTCCTGCTGCAGGCTGTCTGGCGCCAGTTTCTTCACTCACAATTTTACCTGCCTAAATCTATGTGTACCTGTTTCTGAGCCTCATAAAACTGGATCGTTCTGTACGTTTCCTAGTGGCACCAGGTGGACAATCTTTGTCTTGGCAGCAACTGATTTTTAAAGAAAAGACGTATTTAAAAGCGGGAGTTCTGGTAGTCTGACATTTTGGTGGAGCTTTGATTTTTATCTTCTTTTTTTTTAATGAAAGGGTTGGTTTGTAGGAAATGGCACAATAAATACAATGCATTTGCACAATAACATGTGAGTGTTTGAACACTATAACGCCAAGTTTGCCTCAGGTATTTGCTTTAGGAATTAAATTCGGGATCCCTTTCCCTTTGTTTTAAATTAGTGTTTTCCAGTCTTCATTGTAACTCGTCAGGTTACTAAAGAATAATGTTCTCGTGCAAAGCCACATTCAATAGGCCTATAATCCCCAGGATATTATCGTAAATCATAAGTACCGTATTGTTTACAAATTCCGGGTCCTGTGCAGCCCACAGGGACAAGGCAGTTATGTAACCGCGTACCTCCAACACATTTTGTTAACCAGCTGCTTGTTTGTGGGTCAAAGACGTAAACATGTCAACATAAGCAAGGGGTCAACTTTTTGTCGCTGACACCATGGAGCTACTATTAGAATAGTAGCTCCATGCTGAGACATATACCCCTGAGCGCACTGCAGCTATGGATTGTGTGTTCATGAAAACATGGACATGAAAACGCGATTATAGGTCCATGATGTACATGACTTTGGAGGTATTATAGTACCATTAAAACCTCCATGACCTGACTGAACACGTCTGGTCTGAGGGGATCGTTGTACAAACTTATAGTTATGCAGGTCTCTGTCTTTCAGGGGCCAGCACACTTTACAACAATAAAATTAGAAAATGCTAGTTTTTGTTGAATATTGTATTGTGTATTCTACAATTTTCATTTGAACCCATAAAAACTATATAGTTCATGAAAGAAAACATCTTGATAAATGTAAAACCAGCAACAGATCTCTTGTAACTGTTCAGTCATTAAATCGTAATTACTTTTTAAATTACAATTAAATTTTTCATATATTGAGTATAAACCAAAAAAAAAAATAGTTCAAATACATTTAAAGATAAACATTTGGTTTTGATCAAAATAGACACAGCATATTGTTGGCTGCAAAATTGTATCTCAGATTTTTCATAAATGGTTTAAATAGTTCAAATTTTAAAGGTTTTTAATTTTATTAAAATTTTTAAAAATTCCATTAAAATTTCAATGACCTATAAAAAATATCTAAGCCTTTTTTTAAAAATCTGAGATAGGGTATTTTAGACACAGGTGCTAGCTATAACTTGATACTACAAGCTAAGTTGCATGCTAATTTTTTAACATGCTGTTTTATATTTTATGTAAATGTTGTAAATTTTGATTAGAATTACATTGAAATAGTCGTAATGATTAAATCTGAAATTCAATAGCAAATTTAGATTTAGACAAATGTTTTCTTTCAGAAAATATATGTTTTTTATAGTCTTGCATTGAAAACGAATGATATTATTACATATATCTACTTGAAAGTCACAAAGTGTACTGGCACCTTAAAACAAAGTTATGAGAACATTCTATATTTGCACTTTAGAGCACTTTTATGTGCGAATGTCTTGGATAACGCGAAAGTAAATGCAAATGAAGCGTTCTTGGGAGCGCTAAGCCCGTAACAAAAGTGTTTGAGCATGAAAGCGTTGCAACTGGTAAAACATGCACGTGAACACACTGCTTGTCTGGCCAAGTTGAGTTCAGAGTAGTTGATTACACTAATGGAGTCTTCACCCCTGTTTATGAACGTGTCAGCGATTTAGAGAATTACGGTAGAATCTCGGGGATGGGGGAGGGGGGGGGGCGAAGTTGCGTTACACTTGTAGGATAAAATAAAGTTCTTAAACGTCAGCAATTTTCATCTCATTAAATTATGCTCGTAGGGAACTTACATTGCCTGAGGTTTTTATATGCTTTCTGGGTCCCTGAATTGATGTTCTGTAAGAAATAGAATGTCTTTTTGTCGCAGTTGCATATGTCTTTGTATTTCTCAAGGTAAAATGACTGCTTTTCTGTGAGTCAGTTCAAGCTACCGTCTCCGTTAAAACCGACCCACATGTCTATGGACCGCCCGTACCATTTATAAATTATGCAGTGACGAGAGATCATTAATTTTTATTTATCGTCTTCATAGATTTTCTATTGGAATTTTTGTTTATGTATGCTGGCAATGCAATTTATACAATTATTTTTTATGCTATCAGTGTAGTTTTTACACATGCTTTAGATAACTTTAATGTTTTATTACACAAATGGCATGTACAAACGAATCATAAAGTAACACACGAAACACATACCACCTCCAAAGAAAAAATCTGAAATATGAAGTCCATTTGTGAGTGGAAATACATTTTTTGCAGCATCATATGTATGTAATGAAATAGTGATATGTAGCCTATAAACCATGAATATCGGTGTCCATCAGTTATTAAATTCCAGTGTTCAAGTTTCATAGTTGAAACATGATCAAAATTTATGTCATGAGATATTCCCACACCTTTCATGACAGATAACATAGCACTTTTTTCTCGACGGTTGTCTCTGGAACTTGAATTTATCAATTTGGTTGGTAGGATGCCTCTATGACATGGGTCACCTCTGTCAATTTTTTACAGATTATTTTGTAAAAACACATAATTGTAGAAAATAGTAAAGCAGACGATATTGAAGCTTAATTGCTGGTTTGTACAACTCTGTTCGTTAGACTATATGTAACTGGGTGCTCTAAAAGCAGGCCCTCGTGTACAGAAACAATATCAGATATAATTTTGATCAAAATATACTCGTCCAACACCACTGGCACGTAGACACAGGGGGAGAGGCATTATTAACGACCTGCTACATTCATGCAGGCTTGCTTCAGAATTTATAACAATTCATAGCATGCGCTCACGTGCTGCGTTTCATGTCACACACAATTAGCAACTGGAATTTAGCGCTTTTATTTTCCAGGACTTTCTGACCTGACGAAATTCCACACGATATAAAAGAGTAAATCAAAACAAAAGAATATGCAAGGAATGCAATAACTATAAAACTATAACATTAAACAAAAGTGTGTCTGTCCAGGATAACTCATTGTGAGTGATACGGTGGCGGGCTAGGTACAATAGAGATAAAGTATACCATCTACATGACTTTTGTCTTCTGTCTACAAGAAAATCCATATCAAATAAATAACAGACAAGAGCTAACAGCCAATGTGGAAGACTCAAAGCATAAACCCTGGAGGGGAACCCGGAAGGCATACATGGCATATTAAAGTCACAAAAGTCAAAGTGCTTTTTAATTGTCTTTCAAATTTCTGAAGGACCTTTACGCCTGGATGATGATACACACAATTCATTTAATATGTGTCATTTTCACTCTGCAGTTAACGCCTATGTTCTCAATTTTAATGATTTACAGTTTCGTTATGTCCCGAAGAAATAGAAAGCATACGTCACTGGAAGCCTAAAATGATACCCAGCAATGACCTGGGTATGACCCCTGTAGGAATGCAAGAAATGTATGGAATTGGTGAGTACTATTTGCGCTAAACAATAATGAAAGATGGCGACTCTCTTTGTGCAGTTGTTGTCAAACATTTTGTGGGCAGGTGGCCATACACATATGCATAGACACAAGGAGTGCAGTACCAATTTCAAATTGGAAACTTATGTGTTTATATGATGGTTTTTCAAAATCCTATAAAAGTTACATAGTTTTACCGACAGTTTAGCTACAAGTAGTTCACTATTAGCATACTGTAATTTAATATTTCACTGTAAAAAGTAACTGCCAAAATGCTATCTTTACTCCACACCCTGTGTCAAATTGTCCGGAACTCTTGTGTGTTTTGAAATCTTAATTTTTTAATATACTTTTAAACCTGTCAAGCAGTTGTACGTATTTTTGTGCTTGATTACAAATGCAAGCAACTCACAACATTGTCATGAATTCCAAGTTTTGATAATTTTTTAAATCACATTTCCTTTCATTGTTGAAGTGCATATTGTAAAACCGCTCTTTGCCCGTATGCACCACATTTACCAGAAATGTTCATACAAGGTGGCCTATGTGGCAGGTAGGCAAAGTCAAGCAAAATGAGAGTAATCTGTAAAAAAAGCAAAACACAACTGTATTAACTTCATTGAAAGTTTTTTTCCCAACCTAAGGGTCTGTTTAACCAATATGTGAAAACTGATACGTGTGGTTTTTCTGTTAAACAGACGAAGCGCGGTTTTTTTTCACAAACGCTTTAACTCAATCATTTTGGCTCCTGAAATTAACATTCTGAGTACATATGTGCATCGCATTCAATACAAAAATGTCGAAATAGTGAAATTTCAGTAGATTGCGTTCAACCTATTTGTGGTAACATGCAGCTCAGGATTCCAAGATACGATACATATATATTATAATTTTCTCAGGTCACCGTAGTTCAAAGATGCCGCACTAGACGGTTCATATAGACTGTAGCACAGCCCTTAGGGCAGTTTTACTTAAAACTTAAGGATTCATTCTACTGTGATGTTTTCCAATCAATTAATTCTCAGAGACAAGTATATTCAACACAAGAATTCCATTCATAATTAGCCACATGTTTGAGCTTTCACTTTGATTTCAGCGTAGTCCGTGAATATACTTTGAATAGCGCAGAGTTTAAGAAATAGTCCCGCGTGTAAATATGTTACTTATCAGCATAAAATTGTATAGGTCTCCAAGAACATACACAGGCAATGATTGGCTCCTATTATCTTAACTACCTATGTTTGGTTTAGACTGTAGTTTAAAGTGCTGTTTCCTTTATACTTTGGCCCAGAAAATTTTGAGAATCTTTTTTTCGAAGAGGTTTAAATGAAGTATCACGAAACTTGACAGGAATGTCAAAGAGGAAAAAAGACGAAAATGCTTTGAAATTTGGTGTCGTCACCTGCACTATTAGCAAAGATATGGACCAAATATGTGTAGAAATCATATTAATATGTTGAGGCAGAATATGGCTTATGATGCCAAATGTACCGCAGGCGTGTATCATATATTGAAGTTTTATATTGCATAATATGGACGACTTTGACCTACACTGTCAAGAGCACGGAAGGAATACATTTCAGGGAATTGTATTTTGTTATGGTCATTACATTTGAACTTGTGCACAGATATTAGTATACGATTACATGAATATTATATGGATAAAAGTCTATGACGTGGAATTATAATGGCGCCACCGCTAGTATTATAGGTATTAAAAGTACATTAAATTAATTTTTTATTCCAAAATGAGATAGAATTTCTACATTTACACAAAATATTTGTTAGACCAATCAATTTTTGTTGAAATTTTAGGTGACCTTGACTTTTTTCGCTGTGATTAATGACGTAGTAAAGGACATTAAATTGTATATGTTGAGAAATCAGAAGGATAACAATACCAAATGTACCACAAACGTGTATCATATATATCAGTTCGATATTGCACAGTGTGGATGACCTTGACCAACTGTCGCAAGGTCACGGAGGGAGGGTATATCAGAAAATGGCACAATTGTTTTGCCCGTGACATCGTAAATTGGGATAGAACTGCCAAACTTACACCAAACATGCATTATGCCAATGGTCAAATTTTATAATATGTCGTGTGACCTTGACCAATTTACCAAGGTCATTAAGCAATTGAAAAAAGGACACGAAATTTATATGTTAATAAAGAATAAGAGGGGACGATAGGTAATGTACCACAAATTTGTACGAATGTGGATGTCTGATTGTGCATCGTATGGACGACCACTAATTTCTCAGGGTTATGGAGGAAATGCATTTCAGGAAATAAATTTTTGGTGATGGGCATCAGATTATATGTCAGCAGAGCACTAGGTATCTGTGAACTGCTTGCGTAGCGTGGTTACAAATCTTTGTTTCAAATAATGCCAAAAAAAATGGGTAGGATTCATTCAAAGTTCATTTTTATGCCCCCTCCCCTCCGAAGGATGAGGGGACATATAGCAATCACTTTGTCCGTGTGTGCATGCGTGCGTGTCCGTGTCGACAGTTTACACGCGATAACTCAAAAAGTTTCTGGTATAGGCCTACATATTGCACATGTTTATTGTCCTGCATACGGTCTTGAACTAGTTCGAAAATGGGTGACCGTGACCTTATTCCAGAGGTCACAGAGCCATTGTAGTGAATTTGGTTTTCACTCGATAAGGTGATTTTTTACATAGGTCTTTCTTAATGCACTATTTTTAGTCAAGCATAAGCTCACAGACCAGTGTAAAGACGGATGACCTTGACCCAAATCCCAATATCACAGAGACAGTTTAGCAAACCTGTTTTTTCATGCGATCAGGTGAAAAGTGTTTGACATGGACTTTTCTTATTATGTCTCCCGGTGGAAGCCGGGGGACATATTGTTTTAGTGCCCGTTTCTTCCGCTTCTTCTTCTTCTTCTTGTTGTTGTTGTTCAGGTTCTTGGTTTCCGTGCGATAAGTCTTGAAGGACTTGACAGAATTTGATGAAACTTGGTAGGATTATGTATCTAGGCAAGACCTAGGTTGGGATTGTATTTGGGTGACCTTGACCTAATTTTCAAGGTCACAGGGTCACTTATGTAAAATTGGTTTCCGTGCGACAAGTCTTGAAGAACTCGATGGAATTTGATGAAAGTTGGTAGGATTATGTATCTAGGCAAGACCTAGGTTGGGATTGTATTTGGGTGACCTTGACCAAATTTTCAAGGTCACAGGGTCACTTATGTGAAATTGGTTTCCGTGCGATAAGTCTTGAAGAACATGATGGAATTTGATGAAACTTGGTAGGATTATGTATGTAGGCAAGACCTAGGTTGGGATTGTATTTGGGTGACCTTGACCAAATTTTCAAGGTCACAGGGTCACTTATGTGAAATTGGTTTCTGTGCGATAAGTCTTGAAGAACTTAATGGAATTTGATGAAACTTGGTAGGATTATGTATGTAGGCAAGACCTAGGTTGGGATAGTATTTGGGTGACCTTGACCAAATTTTCAAGGTCACAGGGTCACTTATGGGAAATTGGTTTCCGTGCGATAAGTCTTGGAAGAACTTAATGGAATTTGATGAAACTTGGTAGGATTATGTATCTAGGTAAGACCTAGGTTGGGATTGTATTTGGGTGACCTTGACCAAATTTTCAAGGTCACAGGGTCACTTATGTGAAATTGGTTTCCGTTCGATAAGTCATGAAGAACATTATGGAATTTGATGAAACTTGGCAGGATAATGTATCTTGGCAAGACCTAGAATTGGATTGTATTTGGGTGACCTTGACCTAATTTTCAAGGTCACAGGGTCACTTACGTGAAATTGGTTTCCGTGCAATAAGGCTTGAAGAACTTAATGGAATGTGATGAAACTTGGTAGGATTATGTATCTAGGCAAGACCTAGGTTGGGATTGTATTTGGGCGACCTTGAGCGAATTTTCAAGGTCACAGGGTCACTTATGTGAAATTGGTTTCCGTGCGATAAGTCACGAAGAACAGGATGGAACTTGATGAAACATGGTAGGTTTATGTATCTTGGCAAGACCTAGGTTGAGATCATATTTGGATGACCTTGAGCGAATTCTCAAGGTCACAGGGTCACTTATGTGAAATTGGTTTCCGTGCGATAAGTCTTGAAGAACATGATGGAATTTGATGAAACTTGGTAGGATTATGTATCTAGGCAAGACCTAGGATTGGATCATATTTGGGTGACCTTGACCCAATTTTCAAGGTCACAGGGTCACTTGCGTGAAATTGGTTTCCGTGCGATAAGTCTTGAAGAACTTAATGGAATTTGATGAAACTTGGTAGGATTATGTATCTAGGCAAGACCTAGGTTAGGATTGTATTTGGGCGACCTTGAGCGAATTTTCAAGGTCACAGGGTCACTTATGTGAAATTGGTTTCCGTTCGCTAAGTCATGAAGAACAATATAGAATTTGATTAAACCTGGTAGGATTATGTATCTTGGCAAGACCTAGGTTGAGATCGTATTTGGATGACCTTGAGCGAATTCTCAAGGTCACGGGGTCACTTATGTGAAATTGGTTTCTGTGCGATAAGTCTTGAAGAACTTTATGGAATTTGATGAGACTTGGTAGGCTTATGTATCTTGGCAAGACCTAGGTTGGGATTGTATTTGGATGACCTTGACCTAATTTTCAAGGTCACAGGGTCATTTATGTGAAATTGGTTTCTCTGCAATAAGTCTTGAAGAACTTGATGAAAATTGCTAGAGTAATGTATCTAGGTGAGAGCTAAACTAGGATTGTAATTTTCAAGCAAACTTGGTCATTTGTAATTTGTTATCACTGTAGCTTATTCAGAGACGTAAGTGTTCCACCGGGAGACATTTGATTTTCTGTTGGAAAATCAGTCTGTTCTAGTTCCACATGGTTTTAATCCCACATAAGGTCTGAGACAAGTTCAAAGATTAATCACCTTTTGACGCAAATCCCAAAGTCACAAAGCGGGGGGGGGGGGGGGGGGGCAAAGCTGTAGCAATCTCTGATTGCGTTTAAATTATATTAACCTTTAATAAACACCGCCCAATCTTTACATTGCCAATGTCAACATCACAACCATTAGGACGATGAATAGGATGCTGTACTACCAAAAGCAAAGCGATGACAGGCTCTCAAAGTCAAGAATCCGCATTTGGGCGGAATTTCTATTCCACCCTATTAAGGAGATTATTTGTGTAGAATTATTAATCTCTTTTTAAACTTCAAACACTGGACTACGCCTGCAAAGAGCTCAAGACATTCTAAATGCAAAGCATGAAGACAACGGGAGTTTATGAACCTTTTACCACATTTGCTCAAGTACGCTGATATAGAGCAGATAATACATTCACGGTTTCATGATAACAGGGGTTACTTAATAGCATGTCTTAACTGTTTGCTCCTTTTGATATTTCTTTCTAAGGAAACAGACACTTATCTTTCCAGTTATCTGTCCGGACAATGTTTGTTTCCACGATATCTCAAAATTACCAAGGCCAATTTCAGCCCCATTTAAAGGAGAAGCACCTGTGAGACTAAGACGAACTAATATCGGGGACACGGTGACTTCTGTACATGTAGTGATGAGCATCAGAAACATTTATAGGTGCTTGGTTTTGTAATTGTACGACCGTCAAACGTCACTTTGCATTAAACAATGTGCCCATTCTGAAGTTGGTCTTGATTTGCTTCTGCAAAAAGTCGCTCTGATAGCTCCATATGGCTTGAACGATTTATGGTGCACAATTAGTGTGCGGACGGTGACATTTTTCCATAATATGTTTCCCTCTTGATTTTGAAGGTCAGGGTGATTATAACACAGCACCAATACTATCCTTTCAGCAAAACTGACATTGACCAACTTTTTCACCTGCTGTGACCAGCTTTCAAGCTACAGTCACATTTCCCTTGAAACTCGAAATGTTTTTAGTGATAACTGTCAGCACGGTGTTGCAAAGTTCTCTTCTTAAATCATTCCGTACTTTGGTCACAGGCCTTGGTTGGTGGTTCTGGCACTGCCTGGCAAGTCATGCTGCAGCTACCCTTGCGGCAGCTGCAGCATGACTTGCCAAGCAGTGCCAGAACCACTGACTTAAGACTATAGGCATGTTGGTACTTGAACGAAAGCGCTTTTCATGAAGAATTTAAATATGCAATTGTCGTCTTAAATCTAGGTGAATATACGGAAAAATCACAGACGGGTATGGAATGAGTTAAGTTCTGCAGAATTCGGTCAAACTTGGAAGCGCAAAAGTACGGCCAATAGGAAGCAGTTTTTCTTGATCACTGAGTCGTTATCAGTTTATTGTCACTTAGTTATCAAATGCCTCTCCTGACACAATCTGTAGTTCGTAACTTTGGGCCCATACCTTGAGGAACGAGTGAAAGAGTTTTTATTTATTAGTTGCAGGTGGTCTGAAAAATAGTGTTTTTATGCATTTCATTTTGTAAGCATTTTTCCTTTGATCTTTATGAGTCAGACATGCGCAGCTCCAATTTTTCATCACCATATGTCAAAGTTGAATATTTTGACTGTGCGCGAAATGACCAAGACTTTTTTATATGTTTTTGAATCGGTATTTCTTCAGCATATCACTGTCATGAACCAACTTAGCTAGCTGGAAGCAACATTGTTTTTTGCGGTAGACAGTCCCTTGATCATGAACATACAACAAAGATCCTCTCACGATTCGGATTGGTTTCAATCAATTTATCTCAAAGAGGGAATGCGTAAGCCTAATCTTCGAGTTCACGGTATGCTAGACGTGCTGGAACCTTTTGAGCCGTAGAGACAGTTCTTGTGATAAATGTCACTGTTTGCACGTGATAGCCGTCTGGTCATGGATGTTGCCGACAAGTGCAATGGTGCAGTAAAAGGAGCAATGTTGCAAATGCTTTGACAATCTGATCTAATGCAACAAGAAAAATAATCAGGACACAGCAACTAATTAGATGGGCGTCAGAAAAGGGGCCCAGTCATATTTAATGAACACATTTTCTGTCAAGGCAGCCAGCAGAGACCCGACTCCTTCGGCAAGCTTAATCTATTAAGGTGAGCCAACTTGTCAGTCCCGTGAGATTACCTTGTCCCCTTCTAAAATGGCAATTAACCTGCAAATCACGTAAACTGTATTTTGAGAATTATCGCATCTTGGATAAGCCTATAGCACCTGAAACACTTAAGCCCCCCGCCCTCCCCCCACTCCCCCGGTTAGGAGGATCACCTGACACCCCCTACCTTGCTTGATTGGTCAGGATGTGTCACGCTAAGTCCTTTGATTAGTGGTGCCATCTAGGTATTTAAGTGTGCCAGGTTTATCCCTATGGGACTAACCTCGGGACATTATGTTGAAAGTTGTAGAAATTATTGCATTCTTTTAAAAATGTAATTTGCAGCTAAGCTGATCCTTTTTATTTTTTTTTTCAGCAAGCAGATTTAGACAAAGATACCCGAAGTTGCTCAATACTACGGACGCCGACTTTAGTCTTTTGGTTAAACATACTGAGAATCCACGATGTAAAGCAAGTGCTGAACAGCTGATTAAGGGTCTTCATGAAAATGGAGGTAAAGGATTTGTCCTGTCTATTTCTTGTTTGTGGTTTTAGAATGATGTGAGAGATAACCAAAATTTTTTCTACGAACACTGAAAGTTGTTACACTAAGAAGGTAAAAAGCGGTAGTAGCTGCGGCAAACCGTGGGGAATCGTCCTGCCTTTTCCACTGTAACATTATGTTGAAGTTACACGTAAAGTATGCATGTCATAGAGTCTTCCTTACTTTTCAAAATCGCATTCTTGGTCAATGTCAGGTTGATGGGTTCTGTATCAACAACTCTCTCATAGAAACTCCTTTTTCTGAGTTTTGAGTGAAACAACAATATTTGGTTCGGAATTAAAGACTGCATTTTATGTTGTTTATAAAAAGTGGAAATCTGGGAAAAAAATGAGATGAGGTGTAGATTTCAGTCTTTTTTAAATTTTGTTTCTGAGTTTTGAGTGAAACAACAATATTTGGTTCGGAATTTAAGATCGCATTTTATTTTGTTTATAAAAAGTGGAAATCTGGGGAAAAATCAAGAGATGATGCATGAATTTCAGTTTTTATTTTTATTTTGCTTTTCTAATCCAAATGTGCGCCAAATTTACCTTTGGAAGGGAAAGCCTCAAAGCAAATAGAAAGGTCATCAGTGCTTGAGGCAAAATCGTTTTGACAACAAAGTTATATAACAGCTGTTTATAGCACTACGTCACCTTACTTCATGGTTGCTAACTTTTAAAACAAGGAGTTACGGCTTGTGGATAACTTCATATGAACACTATCATACATTTCCTGTTTGTCTCTCCATATTCCTGCATTTGCGTTAAAAATACATACACACAGCAGGATATATTATTTGTCCTAGTTATAGCCTCACTGTCTGTATATCAAATTAATGTGACCTCCATGGGAATTTTGATCAGGATTCATAGAGAGTTAAGCTCCCTGAAGCATTGCCGTTGATGAAAGTTAAAGTCATGTGAACGGAAAAATTAACTTTACTTTTAGTAGAAACATGTTAAGTCCAACAGGTGTCAAATTTGGCACTTTAAATTCTAATACAACTGGGAGAAATATTTGAAACGGAATAATTTTCCTGTCATTCACATTGCCTTGAAAACATGCCAATTTCATACCATTTACATTAATTTCATAAGTCAGTTTGTTTATCGACCATAGACTATTCAACATGTCAGAGTGCTTTAATTTCGTCCTGTTTAGTATCAATTCTGAATAATGTACACAGATCAAGAGGGCTTTACTATTTGAGGAAATCGTTCTTGAGGTCATTGCCCGATTTTCATCCAAATAAGTTGCCTTACAGTAACGAATTAGACGCATACATCAGAATGACTGTTCTGAAAATGTTCATCCAGATTGTAATATTCTGTTTCAATTGCAGATATGGACACATCGAAGGCTCTCCAACTGGACGAGTTTCTACTTATACCTTGTGATAATTGTAAGAAATACCTCAGGGAAAGAATAAGCGAGGTACACAAGTAGTGCATTTATTTACCACTATCATAAGGTTATAAGATTATGTATATGTACTCTCAAACAGGACGTTATCGTAATAAGTAAATTGTATACACAATAGTTTATAAAATAGCCATAATAATACATACACGTGCAGTCCATTTACACCTTTGATTTGCCTTCTTGCTTCAACAAGTCGAAAGCTCTTGTAATACAATTACGTAATGTGCGATTATAGGTATGCATGTGAGTAAACATGACGAGGGCGTACAAATATGTATGTAGTACTGCATATGCAGAAATAATTCGACTGTTACTACCTCCTTATGCGTAGACCTACAATCAAAATCCGAGCCTTCTAAGAAAAGTAAGATGGTACAGAAAACTTCATGGCTGGAGCTAAAGAACTGTGCTTCCTGGATAAAGACTCGTAGAGGAATACAAAAGTTCGTCTACAAGCTACTGAGCATGCAGCTGAACTGAAACCAAATTGATTATACAATGGTGCTTTCATCAATGTGGCACAGTGTTTTGTATTTTTTGCTCACAAAACGGCACTTCTTTAAATATGTACTGCTCAGAAATGTACGTATATATTGTCCTTCGGGCATGCACATAATGTATGTTATTTTTAGAGACATTAACTGTCACTTAAGTGGCTGAAATGAAAACTACCAACATACAACTACAGTCATTCATGTGAACGTTCAAGCGCCATGATGCTAACTGTAAACTGTTCCCAATGAAATCCACAATTGATTCATGCAGTCGTTGCAAGGTTGTCACTTCAATTTTATACTGCCTTTTACAGTAATGTTAATGAGTAAATTTGTATCAAAAATTGTAACGACAGGAAGTGTATAGCTGACCATAGATCGAAGAGCTTGTGCAATTACTCATGTCTGTCTGTCTGTCCGTGCGCAAACTTTTGTTCATGAGCACTATACAGCCCATAGTTTTCAAGATAGCCCCATATAACTTACAGGACTTATCAAGTACATGGAAATCTGTCGTGTTTAATATTGGTGGCGCCACCTGTAGTATGTAATATTTGGATCAAAATGTGAAAATTTTGATACTGCCGTTCTTCGAAGAGTTTTGAGTCCTCACTAAACCTGGTAGTGGCGTCAATCAGGCAAAAAAATTAATAAATAAAATAGATAAAAAAAAACCATGCTAAGTGGCTTGAAGAGCACACTTTTGAATTACTCTACAAGTCTTTACCCAGGAAAGACATTGGCACCATCGACAGTGTTACAAAAGATCCTGATGAAAATGTGTTGAAACCACATTAAATTCAGTATTGTATGTGTGTCTTTTTGTCCGGTACCACTTCCTGGTAGTCATTACCCTATTCCGCAGTCCGAACTCTTTTCCATAAGCAAACCTGCCACTGTCTCACTAATATACATATGTAAGTGCTAATGTCAATATTGCAGACGTTCATCTGTAGAATTTTTACGTAGGCTTTATAAGCCCAATTATATTAAAGGGTCTTCCATGGGTAACTACTCAGAACATGTTTCGGAGCCAGACCCCATACACATCTCTATGAGTGACGGCTCCTTGTGTAAGCTAATTATTTAGCAAAAGACAACCCACATAATAATGAATAAATATGAACGTGGCAAATGATGAGTTAGCTAAATAAGTGAAGTTTTGCTTATAAATGCAGAGCTTCATCATGAATAAAGAATACCTGTCAAACCAAAAGAGAAAGAATAAGGCAAATGATACCAATTGTACCAAATATGTGTATCATATGTGGAAGTTTTATTTTTGCATAATATGAACGTCCTTGACGTACGTTTTTCAAGGTCACATGTTTTTCTTTGTTTTTATGTGATGGTCAATACATCTGAACTTGCGCACATATATCAATATACCATTACGGAAACATATACACACAATGTCCATGATGGGTGGAGTCATGATAGTGACACTGGTGGCATGAAGTGGAACTAGCATCACGTGTAAAAAGTACATTAGAATCCGTTATTTTGATTATGAATGGAGAAGAAACTTCTAAATTTGCGCGAAATATGCACTAGGCCTTTGATCGAATTATGGAAAATTCTGGCTGACCTTTACCTATATTTCAAGTTCACCAAAGACGTAGTAAAGAACGCTAAATTTGACGTTTAAAAATGCGAAGGCTAACAATACCAAATGTACCACAAATGTCTATTTTATCTGGAAATTTGATATTTTATAATATGACGGTCTTGGCCTACTTTCTCAAGGTCACAGAAGGAACATAATTCAGGTAATGATTTTTGTTATGGTCATTACGTCTGGACTTGTACACGTGTATCAATATGCCATTGTGGTAACATAATACTTCTCATTTACACCAAATATGCCTTAGGCCAATAATCAACTTTTGTTAGATTGTGGCTGACCTTGAACTGTTTTTAAGGTTATTAAGGACGTAGAAAAGGACACTAAGTTTGACACGAGAAGCAAGAAGGCTAACAATACAAATGTGCCGCTAATGTTTATTATTTATAGATATTCGATGTTGCTTAATATTTGTCAGGATGACCTACTTTTGCAATGTCATGGAAGGAACACATTTCAGAATATGATTTTTGTGGGGGGTTTTGGTCATGGTCATTATGTGTGAATTTATACTCCTGCACCAATACGCCATCACAAGAATATTATACAGGCAAAAGTCTATTACGCGTGGAGTCACAGTGGTGCCACTGGTGTTTTTAATGTGAACTACTATCATGGGTACTAAAAGTGCATCAGATTCATCATTTTGATTATAAATTTTAGATGGCACTGAGCTTCTACCAAATATAAATTAGGCCATTGGTCAAATTTTAAAATGTGTTGCTTGGCCTATTTTCACTAAGCACTTCAGAAAAGGACATTAAATTCAATAAGTTGATCAAGAATATGGGGAACGATAGCAAATGTAGCACAAATTTATGTGCAAGTGGAAGTTTGATGTTGCATCATATTGATGACCTTGAATAATTTCTCAGTCATGGAGGGAGGGAACGCATTTGAGGAAATTAAGTTTTGGTGATAGTTATTAGGTTATATGTGAGCAGAGCATTAGACCCATGAGCCTCTTGTTCAATGTAATGGCTATGGTAAAACTATCAGATATGACAGCAATTCTAGGTAAGAAGGGGTGTTTTTCTCGTCAACGTTGTTAAAAAAATAGTGATATATTTGACACTCGGAACGTTTTCACCCAAAACCATGTACCAACATATCTGACATAAAATAGTAGATTGCGTTAGTAAAATTCCATACGTACAAACGACCTGGAAAAAACATTCCGTTTGATATTCATAATGAATTATATTCGCGTCACGTTTTCTTGTAGAGTGATAGAGAGAAGGGAGAAGGAAGGAACTTTGACAACGGGATAGAAATTCGCAACATGATTGACGATTTGACTAATCGTCTTTCATTGCCCGCTGGTTTTATGAATCTGAGTAAGTAGAAGATACAGGAATTGATAATAAAGATGGGGATTATGTATTACATCAATTTAGAGGATTATAAAATGTTCGAGAAGTTAAAAAAGTCCTCGTCACCATCTTCATCATAGTCGACGTTGTCATCGTAGCTGTCGTCATTATCATTCTTGTTATCATTTTACAAATCGAATTATTATTTGATCCATGTACAACATAAAACATGTATTACGGGGAATCGCTACTTTCTATTCAAATTATAATTGATTGTTTCTTTATTTCTTCTAGCTGTAGTTCTGACCATGTACGAAGCCTGTCGGTTCGAGTACGCAATCCATGATGAATCCACCTGGTGTAATGTGTTCACGTCGGACCAACTTAAGCTGCTGGAGTATCGCCAAGACATGAAATATTACTGGAGATACGGATATGGGCGAAAGGTTAATTACGAGTCTAGCTGCATTATAGCCAAAGATGTGTTCCAGTCATTTAAGTAAGTCTCTCTCTCTCTCTCTCTCTCTCTCTCTCTCTCTCTCTCTCTCTCTCTCTCTCTCTCTCTCTCTCTCTCTCTCTCTCTCTCTCTCTCTCTCTCTCTCTCTCTCTCTCTCTCTCTCTCTCTCTCTCTCTCTCTCTCTCTCTCTCTCTCTCACAGGCCTATCCTAAGATACCCACGAATACGCTATTGTGCATTCAACTAGACACTAAGACACCAATGAATGTTATTTGTTCCACAATATACTCACGATCATTACACCATTTTAGCTCAGCTGGCTTGTTAGCCAGCAGAGCTTATGCCGCCGCATTCGTCCCCAATACACATTTTCGACTGCTCCAAAACTTTCAGTCATATTCACTTCAAACTAGGTGGCAATGTACCTTGAGTGCTCATTTACCAAGTTTATTTCAAATGGTCCCTCTCCAGTGATTTTAGAATGTTTGATGACTTGTTTTCGGGGGGGGGGGGGCGAATTTTGATAAATCATCTTCTCCAAAACCGCTCACCCAATTGCTTAAATATCAAACAGAAAGACTCCTACGGACTCCTGGTTCTTATTTGTCACTAGATGGCGCTTCATTTTTTCTTTTTTATGATTTTTTTGTGTAAATTCGCTATTTTTGAGTTCTTCTCCAAATACAGTCACTCAGATTAAGCTGAAACTTTGTGGAGATGTTCCTTGTGATAGGGTCAAACCAAGGTGTTCACCATGTGGCACGGCTTTAGATTCCTGATTTTGAACGATTTTTTTTCAATTTGGATACTTATCGATAAATGGGCCTTTCCTATTGGTTAGTTTCCAAGTCAATTGGCAGTCTAATGCCTGTTCACATTTTCGACCTCTTGTCTGAAACCATCATCCAGATTGACTTCAAACTTTGTAGCAGTGTACCTTGGGTGGGTCTCTACAAAGTTTGTACAAATGGTCATGCTCCAGCGATTTTGGGGGGTTTTAATTTTTAATTTTTTGATGGGGGGGCGAATCTTAAAAAATCATCTCCAATTACTTTGATATCACAAAGGAAGACTCCAGGGGACTTCTAGTTCTTGAATTGTTCACCAAGTGGCCCTGCAATTTTTTTTATAATTTTTTATAATTTTTTGTGTGTTTTTTGGCTACTAATAACTTCTTCTCCAGAACCGTCACTCAGATTAAGCTGAAACTTTGAGAATATGTTCTGTTTGAAAGGGCCAAACAAAACTATTCAAGAGGTACTACTGCTGTGGATTCTTGATTTTAAATGATTTTTTTTTTCAATTCAGGTACTTGCCGGTAAATGCACCTTTCCCATTGATTACTATGGGTGTCAATGGGCCCTTTTAATGCTCAGTATCATGTATTTTCTCCAACAAGAAGCAATTTCTTTTTTAAGTTCTCTTTAAATGTTCTTCAATTTCTCATGCTCCAGTAAAATTTATATGTTAACAAACTTTTCTTTAGCTAAATCTTTGAAATACTGAAAAATGCCATATGCACTAAGCTAAAGCTCAACACAGGTCTATTCAGTTGCAACTTTGATTTTTTTGTACCAGCGTAGGTCAGCTGAGCACGGGCTGTTCACACAGGCCTGTAGATGAATTTAGTCTGCATCGTGAGATTTAGTTTTCAAGACAAGGGGCTTGTAGTAATTTCCTTGCTTTGCAGGCTCTTTAATTTTTGGAAAATACTTGTGATTGTACTTTTCTCAAAGGGCCAATTGTCGTGTCCTTATTTCATATTGGTAATGAAAATTTATCAAATTTTGTGTAAAATTGACCGCAGCAAATACTTTTTGATGCTTTGTCGTTGTTTCAGCCGTTAGCCTGTGTGGATTTGGTTATCGCTCTTGTGGCGCAAGGACAATCTTATGCCTCATAAGTTTATATTTAAAATCTCTTTTCCCGACAGTAAAATGACATCTTCTATGCTTGCCAATTACACGATTTAATTTCTGACTAACATATAGCAGGAATTTGTTGAGAAAAAAATAACACAAACTGGTCATTATTTTGCAGGAATATCATCGCAAATGCCTCACCCGCGGTTAATGGTGTATTTTTTGTTGGCCACTCCAGGACAACTCTGCCATTATTGGCGAGACTAGGTTTATACAAGGATACTACACCCCTAACAGCTGAAAACTACATGCAGAATTTGAAACGCAAGTGGAAACTTAGCAAAATCAATCCCTTCTCAAGTAATGTAGCTTTTGTGCTGTATAAGTGCGGTTCAGAATACTTTATGAGGACTTACGTCAACGAGATCGAGGTCATACTGCCGGGGTGCAGCTCCACTTTTTGCTCGTTTAAGTCCATAATGGCCACATGGACACCAATGGTGGATCAGTGTGATTTTCAAAATCTATGTGAAGATGGATTAGGCCATTTAGATCTCAAAAATATAACATTTGATTTGCATCACCTTTGAGTTTTTTAACTGCCTGTGGGATGTGTACAATACATAGTTTGGAGGAAGGAACGTTTCCAACACACGTTGTTGGGTGGAACTATATAGACGTATCAAATTATGGCATCTATTGACAATTCTAGTCGATGGAGTCGATCTGTCAGCCAGCAAATATACATATGTGTGTGTGTGTGTGTGTGTGTGTGTGTGCGTGTGCGTGTGCGTGTGTGTGTGTGTGTGTGTGTGTGTGTTATTGAATGCAAGCAGTGGAATGATAAGATGAGAATATATGATGGATGCTTTTGGTTTTTGCTGTCTCCTTTTGAGAGTGTTGTTTGAAATTTTGACTCTGTTGGTATGTGCCTGTAATTAACTGACATTTCACATTTTATCAACCTATTGGATAAGGTGGCATGCATAATATTCCTGGGCATGCAGGTGATCATTTCCCAACTGGATATGTTCATGATATATCTATGTATCTACAAAGTCAAGCTATTATCTTTCCCAGCGAGAGAGCCATGATTCATAACTCTCATCCGGGTGATGACCAATATATTTTGTTCTGTGAAACACGGGCTTGACAGTCAAAAGGGTTTTCTTCTCATTAGCTGGTAGCTGGCAGATATGGCAAGGTATATATCATATCTGTATGAAAGATTTGAAAGTGGCTCTCCCGGTTGGAAAAGTCGATGTTGGGGAGTGAAGGCAATTTTTTTTTTCACATGTGGAGTGCCGGACGAAGAGTCTGGTGCTTCTGATCGGTTTGTTGTTGGAAAAAACAAGAGGCCCGGAATAAAGACGGACCTCAGGGCGGAAAATCTATCAGCTTTTGGTGATAGGGACAATGTACATGATGTATTCATGATAAGAACATTAGCTAAGTTGTTGGCGAATTGTTTATATTGTATATGATGTCAGGTTTCCATTTGGGAATATACAGCAGCGAACCTCGAACAAGTACATACGTACATGACGTACATACGTACATGACGTACGGCACCAAGCAACATTTTCCAGTGTTGGATACTCTCGCCAATTCATTTCTCCCCACAGATATTCGCAAACGAAAGACGTTCCTGTGATACAGATGACTTACTGCTGTCAGAAATCGTCCTTAACACATCAGCTATGCAAGAATGTCCGCCAAGGGCGATGCTAAACAGTAACTGTGAGATATGAATGAGTCGACATTGTTTATATTATGTATGCAAGAATTTTAGTCAGTAACACCAGGTTACAGATATAGCATTAAGAACCGACATTCTACCTTATATGGGTTTCTTCCAGATTTAGCTCGGTTAAGCTGCATTTTGTCCTCACGAATCTGAGTTCGTGTTGAGTGACGCTGTCACTGCTGTAATTTTTGTGATATATTTTCCTGCAAATTAGTATAGTAACACATGTCTAAAAGTTGTACCTGGTTCTGGTTTTCAGAAAATATTAAATGCATGGTTTGCCTAAATCAAGCTGCATGTATTTTCATGAGAAGGGAACTAACATGTTCTTGTATTACAGTTAAAAATGTTGACTTTTTTTCGTAGATGTATCAATCTTTGTTGGATTAACCCCGTTCATGTCTACAACCGCATTTTAAAACTGTCAGCAGTTCCATTTGTACAACTCTTTTGCTAGATCTTTGTTTCAATACCTCCACTTAGGGTATTTCTTCGGTATTTTATGCCCCATGCATGCATACTTATGCTTTGAATCTCCAATGTACCTTGCCATGTAGGCTTCCCGGTGACTAGTTTGTGTTTCTTTTTCTTGTCTTTCATATTCAGAACTTCATCGGACAATATTATACATCATGAACGTTTTGAAAGATACAAAACTTCAGGGACGTTAAACTGATAATCTCATTTCATAAGCTTCACAGTTGACATGACAGTGTCATATGCTAGTATCCACTATTTTACGTATTTGGCCTAAATGCGTCTAACAAAGGGAAATGTTTTCGTGTAGATGTAGTTCATTTTGAGAGAAAACGAGAGACAAAGGTGCATTTGTTTATACCAAAATACCAAATGCTTAGTTTTACCTTTTCGTTAATGCAGCCACGGTACATTAATTTTCCAATATTCATGTCAGAAGTATAGTGTACGCATTGGTAAATTTCTTTCTGTTGTACTGTGAACACATGCTTGCTTACTGAAATAACACACTATCTTCCTTGGGAATTACATTCAATTGCTTTTTAACAGGAGTACAACAGCATGCTGTTCCACAGGAGCTTACTTGTTTAATAACTGTACATGCTACACTTTCAGTGCCAACTGCAACTAAAGTCGAATGACTTTAAATGAACGACTCCAAATTATAAGGATGCCAAATTAATATACCTTATTAGCAGACCTTTTATTCAAGTACCAGTATGTCCATAACATGCCTGCAGTAACATAGAATTTAACAGTCCAAAGCGCGCCGAGGAAAGCAGTTGACTCAGTCCAAAATGTGGCACTGAAGGAGTTAAAGAGCAACGGATAGAAAATCTGCATTAACCCTTTCCCCCCTCAAACCGGCCAAAACCGGCTGGTCAAATGTCGTCTGCTTCAGTGTTTTCAACTAATTTCAACAGTTATGAAAAACAATTTGACTGAGAAATGTACATGAGACTTATCAAGATCACATGCCCCAGGTCAACAGCTTTCATTGGCATGGGTTGGGCACTTAGTGCCCAGCCCATGCCAAGGAAAGCTGTTGACTCAGTCTTAATTCAAGGGGGGGGAGGGTTAAAAAGGCGTGATATTTACATATATATAAAGACGGTATACATATAAGCGTTCCATGGGGATGATACGCTTCTTGGTGAAATGCCAGTGAACCGAATGTATAACTTACATGCAGCTTTTGACGCTTAATCCAAATTAGAAGAAGTGTATATCAGCTCCATTTTCTTGTTTTACTTTCTCTTTCATATTTGAAAACCCATATACTGAATCTACTAATATACTCTTATAAATAACTATGGGACAGGGCGTTTGTAATCGTTACTCCATTCCTTGCGAAATTTTCTATTTATCTACTGTGGAACACTATCAATACTTATGATAATTGAATTCAATAATAAGCAGGGCTGGGATTGGTTGTTTGCCATTAGCCAGTGACTCTAATAATTGGTTGGCAGACGTTATGTTTAAAAATAGGTCACTTTGTCTTGTGATATATGCATATTTTCATTGTAGCAGTCTGAATGTTGTACGTGTGCGTTTTTCACTCTTCAATCATGAATGATTTGCTACTAAAGGATCATGTTTGTCACTAGACAATGACCAGTGAGCTTTTAAATATACTAATCTGGAGCCCTGGCATAAAGGTGAAGTGCTATATAGAATGATATTATTGAAATGATATGATTACTGTTAATAATGGCCAAATATTTTGTATGAATTTTTTTTTATTTAGGATAAATATTTATTTTGTGAGAACAATGTGTACATTGTTATTTGTGTATGAAATGTAACAGTCTGCATTCTGTAGATGGTGTGCCTGAGCTTGGGCTACACTCAGTATGTATGTATGTATGTATGTATGTATGTATGTATGTATGTATGTGTGTGTATGTATGTATGTATATATGTGTGTGTATGTATGTATGTATGTATGTTAGGTTTTTTTGTATGTTTGTGCGTATATATGTATAGTTATATAAATCTTGTGCGACTGGTTTTAATACAATTTACTGTTTAAAAATAATACTACGCCTAGCATGCACGCAGACAAATAAAAAAATCCGCTTTAAAAAAAATAAGGGTATTCTTCTTGCTGTGTATATTTGTTTTTGCCCCGACACCGGCTATTCAATGACAAAGTCCCTCATCGTGTTCGACAAGTGATGTTCAACTTTGCAAACGTTATCAAATTGAATACATTGTTAGAGTTTTGTGAAAGATGTCGGCATTATGTATGGTCACTATTCAATTTTAAATTTTAGCATTTTTCACATTCCAAAAGTTGTATAAGTCTGGCCTTTTGTATTCGAAAGGTTTCATCAAAATGCAAAACATGTTGAATGTCCTAAATATCAGGGAAGTTTCCAAATAGAAGCTGAAATGTCAGAAACAAAAGTAAATATTTTACTGCATGCTGTATCTATTATTTTGCCCTTTGTCACCGACCCCCCCCCCCCCCAAAATGTGTGTGTTCGATGTTTATTTCTAGCCGAACTTTGTCATGGATAGCGAACGCTTTTAATTTAATTTTAAAATCTGTTGACATTTAAACCATTTGTTCTTACCTTTTATTAGCATGGGCTCAGGATACTAACGAAACATATTACTTCAATATATGTTCCACTGGGAACGAATTAGTAAATGTACCAACTGTAAATTGGACATCCGCAGTGGCGCACATTTGTTCGTAAAAGTAAAGAATAGTGTGACAATCATGCGTGACCTCTTTATACTTTTTCGTTCTTTATTTGATAAATTTTCAAATTTGTGTTCATGGGCCTAGCTGGGTGTAGTAACATCGGTGCTTGGGAGTTAAAGGGTTAATCATTCTTTAGGACTTAGTCTTGAAGTTCCATTCGCACGCCACAGCGTGTCAATAGTTTTACACTAATGAGTCGCGTTTGGATGTCCCTTCCATCTAATAGTTTGTGAAGTGGCTATCTACAACAAAAAATAGCACATATATATAGTGTAATAAAGTTACTTATCTGCAGGTATACCTGTGTTCTCTGGGGTGTGATATTTGATACATGAAATTTCAGTCTCAATCAAACTGGAATTTGACTACGAACTGCATATACCTCCGAGTCTCGTATTGAATTGGCTAACTGGACAATATTCACATATCAATACAAAGGGTACCATAGCCTGCCAAAAGTCTTGATCAGTATCCGTTGAATAGGGTCAGATCCAGCAAAATTTGGTTTTGTTCAAGTTAATTAATTTCTTACCAGCCGATGAGCAAAAATGAAACACGTCTTTCAAATCATGCTTAGATCTGTTTTCTGGTCCATCTTTTTTGTTTTATTTTTATTTTATTTTATTTTATTTTATTTTATTTTATTTTTAATTTTTGCAGTTTTCGAGTTACTTCTAGTCCAGATTTAACTGCTAAAAACGAAGTTTTGGATTCAGTGATATCTATTATCTTAATTAGATCACCAACTTTGAAGGAAAAAAAGGACATACACATGCATAGATCAGCTTTGAACCATTTTTGGGGTGGGAAGGGGGGGCTATATTAAAATGTACAACAGGATGTCTTAGAAAATTACCATGCTGAATGTCGATAAGCGTGCCAGACCGTATCTGGAGAATCGTCAGACCACCCCGACAGCGCCGGAAATCTTAAGCCGCAAGGCGAATATTAGGCGATGACCCTCAAAATCCTTCTCAGCATGCACTGATTTTATACTTGAAGTCGATTTGTGAACACAGACAGGGTTCATTATGGCCAGATGTATTCTGTCTTAAGGCGATGCCGTGTGACGAACCACTTTTTGGCTAATTTACAGATCGTGGTTTTTAGATAAGGACTGTAATAAAACACCAGCTGTAACCATCGAATATTATCATAAAGACATGGTGCATTAATTTCTGAAAAAAAATCAGGTTATCCTAAGGAGTAAAGAAAGTTAATGATTGTTTTAACGTTCATGAATGTGTTAAAGTGATGTCAATAGCGCACGACTTTTTCATGTTTCTCAGCCATTTGTCTAAATGTCTTGATTTCACACCTGACTCCATGTTACAGGTTACTGATGGGCCGAGTGAGTGTGAATGAACTCTTGATATACCATACTGCAATGAGTATTAAATATATATGTGTAAACATCTAATGGATTCCTGTCAGAGGCAGAAACTACTGCAAGTTCCATAGTAAGTTCAGTTGCTCTTTCAAACGCTTTTTGTTACAGTTAAACCGCCATGTCATGTTGTGACGACAAACAGATACATAGGCGAAGACGAAACAACCCAGTTTTATGCTATGTTATGTCAAGGAGGGTCTCTACCCTCCTTGGTTATGCTAAAGTCTGTTCGTTTTGAACAGATTATCACATTATGTACGACAGCACGATAGGTATGCCCTTTAAGAGTGCCAAACCAGTTAGAAAGTGAAAAACTAGTTCTGTACAGGAGGTCCTTTTTTGATAGAAGTGGCAAAACGGCGGAGATTCATATACATTTCACACTTTTGCATCTCTGACCCATACTTTAAATACTTTTGAAGCCTGCGACACCAGGCTTTTCAATGTGTGACGCCGATGCTATGATTAGCGTAGTGAAATGGCGTCCATGCAAGCTACACCAATTACTTGTTCGATGTTAACAACAAAAGAAAAATTAAAACGTGAAGTATTTATGCTGACTTTGGCAAATGAGATACATACGGCAAGGACCAACCTCACTCAATGAAGCTGTTGCAGGAGCAAAGCCATCAATGCATGTTACGCAATGGGGCCGAGGCGCGTAATATTTGTCTGTTTCCAAAAAATAATTCTTTCTTTCTTTCTTTCTTTCTTTCTTTCTTTCCACGTATATTTTGTCCTCAGCTTTTCTCGGAGACCGTTATAATTAGAAATCTAAACAGGTGTATACTACATTTCAGCAATAAATTTGGGGAACACATATAGCCGTACAATATTGTGTGCACTCAGGCAGAAAATGACCAAAATAATTAGATAACTGCAAGTGAACGTAGAAGATCGAAATATCGCGCCCACCACTCCCCACCCACCGCCCACGCCCAACTTCCCCGGAAAAATGGTTTCTTTCTCGATGACCGGATACAATGGAAAAAATTAAAAATTAGTGTTTGATAGAGGTGGCTGTAAAAACTTCAGTTTAATGCTTTGTTACAGGGGCGCATCCAGGATAATGAAAATGAAAGTCGTAAAATTTTATGTTATGCCCATTAGGCACATTTCGAAGATCTTAAAGCTGACCATTTCCAAATTGTTACAGATGAAGTGACCAGTAAAGTTTCAATACACACAAACAGATTTGCTGTCAATCTATTTTTTTTTATCAGTTATTGTGTGTACTCCTTCGTATTCAGCTTGTAACTTTGGTCGCCAAGTGGTAACGTCTTGAAGGATTGCTTTGCCTGTGTGTGCACCGTTTGTATCTTGACACAAACGCGCTTGCACTGCCTTGTTTTCCTTCCAGCAGTGAAGTTAGCCAGGGCACAACGCGTGACACAGTATTTGCCTGTATGGACTACGAAAACTCACTTTTCCCATATATTGTGAGCAAAATTGATACAATAAGGCACCCAAAAAGAATTGCTAGCGTTTCGTTTTCTGCGCTCAAAAAGAGAAGAAGAAGAAGAAACAAACTTGAAACGTGTCGAAATCTATTTAAAAGGAATAGAGTTTACATTTTAATTAACTTTTGTAGATTTCCGTACGCGCGAAATAGAGTGTGTTTTATGTTGAATCACAGTCATAAGTCGTGTCGCTTCTCCTGTGACTTTCACACTGCTTACATAGCCATGAGACGTAATATTCTACCAGTACTTTCAACTTTACGTGGTCGATGTATTTGTATATATACATGTATAATGCAACCATATCTTAAAAGTAAATTTACCGAAAAAGAAAAAGGTTTTCGGTATTACGATGACCTTCGCAGAATGAAAAATAATGAAAATAATGATAATGATGATGATGATAACTATAATACTGTCGCAATGTGAATGACATAACCGCTGACCAGGTGTCGGTTATTTCCATTCAAATATCCTCATGTTTTCAGTTAGCCGAGCAATGACCCGCGTGGCACAAGCGGACGGCATTCAGCCGGTGCTTGAGATAAGAGAAAAGGTCGAGGTATAGGTTGGAGTGTTTTAGATGTGTCTACGGGTTTTAGAGTGAACGTAGTGACCCGTCAGCGTAACGCAGTCACTCAAAACCCATGACACATCTAAAATACTCTAAGCTATTTAGAACGCAATCCCCTACGGAGCCCCAGAGGGGACATGAGGAAAAAAATTGAGTTCCCTCGCAAAACTTTTGCGTGGGAACGCAAAAGAATTTTTTTCACAGCAAAAAGCAGTATCTGGATCCCCAGAGGCGCCAAAATATATTAAAATGTATGCCCTTCCATGAAAAGAATTATTTTTCATGTCACAAATATTTTGCGTTCCCACGTAAAAGTTTTGCGTTCCCTCGCAAAACTTTAACCTTCCCTTGCAAAAAATTTGCATTCCCACGCAAAGGTTTTGCGTTCCCTCGCAGAAAAAGTTTTGCGTGGGAACGCAGAAGTTTTGCGAGGGAACGCAAAAGTTTTGCGTGGGAACGCAGAAGTTTTGCGAGGGAATGCAAAACCTTTGCGTGGGAATGCAATAAAGTACTTTTTTCCCCAAATCCCCTCTGGGGCTGCACGTTTTAGCCCAATGGACATAAGTAAAAGAAAAAATAATTAGTGTGAGGGAACCCAAAAGTTTTGCGAGGGAACGCAAAATGTTTTGCGAGGGGACGCAAATTTTATTTTCTCCGTAGTATCTGGAGCCCCAGAGGCGCCATAATATATTAAAATTTATGCCCTTCCATGAAAAGAATTATTTTTCCCGTCACAAATATTTTGCGTTCCCACGTAGTTTTTGCTTTCCCTCACAAAAGTTTTGCGTTCCCACGCAAAGGTTCTGCGTTCCCTCGCAAAACTTCCGCGTTCCCTCGCAACACTTTTGCATTCCCTCGCAAAACTTTTGCGTTACCACGAAAAAGTTTTGCGTGGGAACGCAGAAGTTTTACGAGGGAACGCAAACGTTTTGCGAAGAAACGCAAAATGTTTTGCGAGGGAACGCAAAAAAAATATTTTTTTTTCTCTCATGTCCCCTCTGGGGCTCCGTACAATTCCATTGGTTCTTCCAAATAAACAAATGAGTGACTGACGCAGTTCCACGAACTGCTACACCCCCCTGTCAGGGAGAAGCAACCTATACTCATTGCGCTAAACTTAAGCAAGCTCATCCATGTGACAATTTTTTCATCCATTTCACTCTCGCTGACTATAGTCTATCAACCTTGCTCTACGGAAGCGGATTTTGTGAAAATTTTAACAATGGGTTGTTACTTGCAGATATATCCAATGCATAACCTTTTCTCATCAATGTCTCTTACTTTTGAGGCATATGTGGTAACTATGTGAACTTTGTATTTCTTTTTAGCCACATTTTGGGGGCATTTCTGCAACCGCAAGTAAAACTTAGCGCAATCCATATGGTCCAATAAATGATAAGTGCGCGTGCGCAAATGTGATGACAGGTCCTTTTAAACTGCCGGCAAGGCTCGTGAGTGACCCACAAAAAACGCTAAAATTGCTGGTTACAGAAATAAATACAAACCAAATTGCATTTCTTTCAAGAGTAAGTTAAACTGCTCAGATTTGGTTATGTATGAAATACATGGTCATTTTGCACGCTATTTACGTAATATTTGCGAAATCCCCTTCCGTGGCTCCTGGTTGACAGACTCGTAGCACATGAAGCACACCTTGTCGCAAGACACAGACGTGTGGAGCACACCAGACAGTGTGTGTCGATAAAGTTTTTGTACCTACATTCGGCAATTTAAGAAAGCTGATAGCTAAGCATTCTGAAGCTGTTTTTGAGAATTATACATTAACTCTGCTGGATATAATTCCAGATGATTTAACAGATAGCTGCACGCAAGACCTGCTTGGGGTAGAAACCACAAATGACCAGAGCGCGTGGGGTGAGCATCATTCATTACAAGGCCTTTGCAATTTGCTACCAGGCAAAAAGACAAACAAAAGCAATAGGTTTAGCTCGCCAATTACCGAGGCAGGTAAAAACAGAAAATTAATGGTGCAGTTCCAAAAAGCACAAGAGCCCAGAAACAAATGGGGGATCAGTGTTTATCGGGAATGGGATCGTTGGAGAAACGGCTTTAAGGGAACAAGAAACAGTGAATACTTTAGGGTCGATTTAGATATAACTGTGATGTCAGATTACCAACTTAACTACTGGCACAAGAGGCGAAGCGTACTGACGGGAACCATATCCTCCCAAGACATTATATCACATTGTGAGCGCCTTGCACAAAGGCATCTTCGTGATAATTATGGACATGTAAATTTCTTCACTGCAAATGACCATACTTTTTGGGGAATGTGGAAAGCATTTTCATTGCAGCTTGTTCTTTCCTTTTTCTTTTCTTGATTCAATGCATCTGTTTCCCATTTTTAGCTCCCTATATTGCAGGTCGTCCAGAGTGAGGTGGCCGCTAAACCACCTGCGCAACGATGTAGGCTGTTCTGATCAGTCTTGCATGAAGTCACTCTTGGCCTTGCCTGGGCTCACTGAATACTCTGTAGAAGACTCTTCTACAAGATTTAGAAGAAGCTAACGCGGCTCTTTGATAAGTCGTTTTGATATGCTCAAGGCAAATTGCGTTCTAAGCTAAAGTTAAGGTTTTTGAATGGCAGAAATTGCTCAAGGCAACAAACTCTTCACATAGGCAAGCCTTACAGGTGTTAGCAAACATTTCTCTATTTGGAACAAGTGATGTCATTGGAAGAGTACTTTATGATACTCACACACACCCTTGTACTCGTCTTTCAACTCAAGCATCGACACCAGGTCCACAGTAGATTGATACTCTCTGTGACAGTTCAGATTTTACATATGTATATATATATATATATATATCTGTATAAAAAATATATATGACCATTACGATTAGCTTTAAGTATACAAGAAAAACTACCTCTGATTTGCCTACATTCGTTTCATACATTGTACAAGCGACGAGAACTCATGAATTATCATGAGCCAGTATGCAAATTGAGATAAGTTCATGATAGGACAGAGTAGCAAGTATTCTGTGTCTTTATGTTTATGTTGTGTTTTGGTCTATGGACAAAATTTTGACACAAATGTTAATGTGCTACCACCAGTGTACCAGTCACAGAAAATGTTTTCGCTCTTCGTAGCGTAACTCCGAACGGAAAGTCTATAACATTTTTCAAACAAACCAATGCCCCACAATGATAAAAAGTACAATAGGAAAGATAGTTTGGTCGTTATGTATTTATAGCGCCTGCTAAAATCACAACTTATTTGTTAAGGCTCTGGTATAAGACAAAGGAAATGTGAGAAAAAATTGTCAAGGAAGGATGTAACAAGAAGTATGATAAGAATCTTCACAAGAAAGACACACTATACAGAATCAACGATGAAGACGATGATGACATGAAGAAGACATTAAAGACATCAATATTTACCTAAAAAAAATTGATTTGCCAATCTGTATGTGTAATGTTTTTAATTCTTCAAATGAGAATATTTTGAAATTCTCTGAATATTTCCATTTGTATCTGTATTACAAATACAAGTTTGAAGAGACAAGAGGCAAATCAAGTACAAGATGGAATGGTATTGCGGGTTGAAGTGGAAAATTAATTTTCTGTGTTTCTGGATATAATTGTGAATGGGATTGCTGCCATGAAAATCTTTTAAGTATTGGAAATCAAATAGACTACCGACAGGCAATTTCAACAACCATGCAGTTAAAGTTGATACGAAGGTGTTAAAAGTTCAATAAACAAGTTCAAGTGATCGTATTGCATATAACAGACTTGACAACTCTAGTAAACATACAAAACATGTAGAAAAACTTTCGGAATTTTTGTAAGCAGAGAAACCTATCCGCAAATGTGCAAAGCTGGGCCAAAAGAAAATACATTCTTGAAAAATGTAATTCACAGCAGAACCCCGACCTTTTCAAAGTCATCAAACCTTTTTTTTTTTTTCTACAAACGAGGGCACGTCAAGCTCTTCTGACATTCAATTATTAGAAAACGGTGGCATTGTGGTAGATCGTTCCTCGGTGTGTGAGGTATTGAACGAGTATTTTGTAAACGTTGCCTTAGGAATCGGGGAAAAACCGTGCTGCGAGTCTGCCTCTCTGTCAGACCATGAGTTCGTCAAACACCATCAAGAGAAATACAAATCACATCCTAGTGTCTTGGTATAAACATATTTATTGAATAAACTTCCATACATATTTTGCATAAATTGTTCACAATTGGGGAAAAGGGCATTGCCCTATGTGAATCCCTCTTGCAAGGAAAGGACAGAGCACAGAACTGACCAGACACATGGGTACGAACGAAGGAGACGCCAATATGGCCAAGACAGATAGAGGGTATTTATTGCCCTGTAGAATCTTTCCAGATTAAAGTATGGATTTGAACAATCACACACGTGAGATACAGTCTGGAAATTAAACCTGAAATAAAAGAACAAAGTTATTTAGCCAATAACAGTAGGCTTGAAGCGGTTTCTAGCAGATATATATATATATATATATATATATATATATATATATATATATATATATATATATATATATATATATATATATATATGTCAAATACAGTTGAGTCGTATTTGATTTTTGTTGTTGTTGTCCTCGTTGTGTGACGCAGGTTTCACCCCTGTCTGCTGCTTTTCCCCTTTTTTGTCTCGTTGTGGGTTTACTCTGTACTTGTCTGACCTCGTTGACTGTGACCCAGCTGTTTCCCGCGCGTTCTGGCGCATATATAAAGGCGAAGAATCTTGTTGCGGCCCCCTGCTTGTCACCCGGCGTCGCTGTTCACTGGGAGTGGAAGAGTTCTGGTTACGTTACCCGCTTGCGGGCGCCTTGGGACTATGTTCCCCATATATTGTACATAATTAACGGACACATGGGAGCTAATAGTAAGTGCTTGTCCATTTCCCGTCGATTTACTTCCAATTTGTGACGAGTATTCAACTCGTTACTTTTGCCCACGTGAATTTTGATAGAGTTATACTGAACCCCAATGAAAAGTATCCACATGCCAATTTTGAAGTATTTTATTGTTTATACTTGAAACATTTCATACCTAGACGTGCTTAGAACTTAACAAAGCATTCACTTTTCTGGCGTAAAAATAATGTCACGCTCTACCGACATTAACGTCACTTACAGGCAAAAAATGTCATTAACTGCCCTAATTGAAAGTCACACAAATTTTTCTGTTCAATATGTGATGTGGCCACCTCGAGCATCAACACATGCTATACATCTGCGGCGCATACTGCTGACCAGGGTTTGAATTCTGTGTTGGGGAACATTATTCCATTCTTCCTGCAGAGCTTGGATCAGCTGGTTTCGGGTAGTAGGCCTAGGTGTCCTCCGTTGAATACGTTGGCCTAACTGATCCCACAAATGTTCAATAGGGCTCAGATCGGGTGAGAACGATGGCCATTCCATGACATTGATGTTGTTCTCATTGAGAAAGTTCATTGTTAACTTGCAGAGTGTGCACGTGCATTGTCCTGCTGAAAGATCGCCAGATCTTGATGCTGCTCCATAAATGGGACCATGTGCGGCTCCAGCACCTCATCAATGTACCGCCTAGCATTGAGGATCCCTTGAATGACCACTAGGGGTGTCCGGTAGCGGTTGCTGATGCCTGCCCACACCATGACAGAGGGTCCACCCCATCGATCTGCCTGACGGACACAGGCATCTGCATATCTCTCCCCAGTCCGGCGCCACACACGTTCTCTGCCATCTGCTCTGCTGACACAAAAACGGGACTCTTCAGTAAAAAGGACGGTATTCCACTGCTGGCGAGTCCACTTGGAGTGTGCTCTACACCACTGCAGTCGTCTTTCTCTTCTGGGTTGGGTCAGCAGGTTACCCCTGTAAGGTCTTCTGGCTGTTAGGCCACTGCTCCTCAGTCGCCTCTCCACAGTAGAACTACTGACAGGACGGTGATTCACCCCTTGAGTCTCACGGGCTGTTTGGGCTGCTGTACGGAAACGGTCTCGCAGGTGCATCAGCCGGATGTGACGGTCTTGGCCAGGTGTTGTCACTCTTTCTCGGCCAGGCCTAGGCCGATCATCTACGGATCCAGTTTCTTGTTGCCGTTCAATTAGTCGTTGGATGGTGCGCCGAGTACACCCCATTCTTTGTGCGATTTGAGTGATTGGGACTCCACCCTCTGCAAGCCCCAAAGCATGGTGTCTTTGACCTTGGCTCAGACGCGGCATGATCGCCTCAACACACCTGAGACCACTGGCTTTTTTCTTGGCTGAACATCCCTTTTTAAAGCCACTGAAAACATCAGGTCATTTTAGCCATCCAATAGGAGTGGTGGTCAGAAGCCATATTCGGTGCACAAAAGTCACATGCATTATGTAACAACCCAGCAAAAGTTAAAAAGTTCTCCTGAATGACCCTGATGTAGGCTCCAAACCATGCATATATGCACACACAGTACTTAGTAACTTACAAAATTAATGTGTTAATTTTTTTATGTGGATACTTTTCATTGGGGTTCAGTATATATCTGGGTTTTTTATTCATGCGGTTCTTTTTTGTAGCTGCACTTGTTACAGGCACGTAGGGTGCGTGCTTTTGGCCAATGCACAGTTCACTTCTGTAACTAACATGGGGTGGTTGTAACGCAGACACTGCAATAGTGTTCCTGTAAGTATATTAAGAAGTTTAACTTGATATTGAAATGTAAATGTACATACTTAAATGAACTAACTAAATGTACGCATCGTTCAAAAAAGGCAACTCGTGAAAACGCGTTTTACTGGGTCATGCTTTTTGCCGTTAAAGTGCGCTTACATGTACGAGTTTGTGAAATATATTGAGGTTTTTCAAACTTCATGTATTGTTTGGTAAAACTTTGGTGAATTACATGTGCGCGTTGTATGTTTATAGTAAGACTTGCCAGGACGCGTATATGTCACGCTGTGTCAAGTAAGATGCAAGCGTATATGCCACGCTGTGTCAAGTAAAAGCATTATTGTTATTTTATGTGATGGTTTCAAATTAGAATTGGAGGGTTTTCTTTTGTAATATACGGTTGTGCCGTTCATTTGCACATAAGAATCAATATTGTTGGTTTTGGTACTTGTGCATAAAGGTGTTGAAGGTGGCAAAATGCCGGGTAGGTATTCCGTAATATTGTAAGCATAGTTATTTGCTTTTCACGTCGTAGTTGAAAATGATTGAGTATTTGTTATCATAAAGTACTTTGAAGTTTGACGGTAATTGGATCAACTTTGTGTGGTTTACAATTTTTGTTCACGGTAATATGTGACAAAAGGGCCGCGCTTAATGTATACAATTTGGACTTTTCGATTAAATGTAATCATATGAATTTACGTGTGATAAATGAATGTGCTTTGTATATGTAATATACTATGTTAAAGGTTCGATTTTGATTTGGAGATACTTAATGTTATGAATGTAATTGCAGTTAATGCGATGAGCGATGTACGCTGAGCAGTAAATGGATAAGACCTGGTGAGGTGTAAGCGACCAGCGTCATGTGAAGTGTACAAAAATCAACGTTATTAAAGGCAGCAGTTCTGTGTGTGCACTCGTAGTTGTTCCGAGTCATCAATTAGTCCCGTGTAGTTCACAGAAAGATTAAAGGAACACTACCGTCGTAAAATGGACTAACATAGAATTACAAATGGAGAATCGCCGCAAGCTTGGAAGTAAGCGCACCGACTAATATGGACTAACTTCTGTATCTGCCGCCGAAGGAGCTGCATAGGACATTTTTTTGTTGATTTCATTCAAGGTCTGTGGTTTTTTTTCTTCATATATATATTTGTTACAGGAAATTGTATGAATTATATACGTGTATTGTTCTTGTTGTCCGTGTGTGTGTTAACACACGTTACACACGCCATGTCGACTTTGGCAGAGGCCAAAGCGGCACGTAAAGTGTCAAAAACAAAGGTAACCAGGTTGAGTAATAAGATTTCCCAGTTTCTCGCAGAGGACGAGAACCTGTCGGAAATTTCAACTTTGGTATCGCAGGTAAAGCTGGCATTCAGTGAATTTACATCTTCGCATGAGCAAGTAGTGAATCTTGACACGGATGAAAATGTAGATCATGATGCGTATTTTGAACTGGTACAAACTAGCTACATAAAAGTATTGAGTAGAGCCAAGAGCATAAAACCAGTGCCGGCTCATGAAGGTAAATCAGTTTTGGTTCCTGGTCCAGAGGTGTTTAACCTGTTGAGCTTGCCAAAAGTGGAGCTAGAAGTGTTTAAAGGTGATCCGTTGCAATATCACACATTTATCAAGTCGTTTCAACTGAGTGTTGAGAAATGCTGCGCTGACCCAGACGCGAAGCTAACTAGGCTGCTGCAGTATACTGCTGGTGACGCCAAAGAAGCCATCCGTAGCTCAATTTTTCTTGGTGGTGAGAGTGGTTATAAAAATGCCTTACACACATTACGAAATTTGTACGGGTCCCCACACAGGGTAACACAAGATGTTATAAGAACACTGAGAAATTCCAAATCAGTCAAATCTGCATCTGACATGCGTACCTTGTCTCACGAGTTGCGTAATTCTTTTCAGATTCTGCAAAATATAGATGGTCTGGGTGAGGTTGATTCACAAGTTGTGATTTTTGATATTGTAGCTCGTTTGCCAAACTTTGCACAAAATCGGTGGTATAAGGAAGAACTGAAACACAAAAGAACATCAGGTACTTACCTAAAATTCAAGGAGTTAGTTGAATTCGTGGAAATGATTAGTGATGAAATGAATGACCCGCTTTGCGGGAATGCCGCCCGGTCTGATCGCTTTCAGCAAAGAAAGCAGGTCACATCCCATAATGCTCAAACACAATTAGGTGCACATGCAGATCAGTGTGCATGGAGTCACGGGTCAGTCCCTTTTCATGATAACGGTGTAGAGTCCAATTCCACCCATGTCCCGGGGACTAAGTTTGAAATTAATGGGTTCACACATGCACAACGTGCTTCACGTTCAACTCGCACACACCCTCCTTGTAAACTGTGTACTCAGCCACATTTCATTATGAGGTGTCCCCAGTTCAGAAGCATGAAAGTTCGTGACCGCATAGCTTTTGTGAAGGTACATCAATTATGTAACAATTGCCTGCGTGACAATCATCAAACTTCTGTATGCACAAGCAAGAGCCGATGCTTTGTTTGTGAAGGTAAGCATACAAGTTTTTTGCATACTGACCAAGCGTCTGCGAACTTCGCTACCGACGCTAATAATTGCCTGATGCCCATAGTCAGAGTACAGGTAAATGGAAACGTATGGGTTAATGCTGCTTTAGACACTTTCTCGTCGTCTTCATTTTGTACAGAAAAGCTTGCCAATCTGTTGCATTTGAAAGGAGCAAACCAGCATTACATGTTAAAGACGATGAGTGGTACAACTCCCATTGTTTCAAAACAGGTGTCTTTGAAGGTCACATCAGGTCATGAGTCCATGGTTTTGTCCGGGGTGAAAGTCATCCCCCATATTCCTGCCTCAACAGGTACAATAGACCTCAATGAGTATTCTCATTTACAAGGAATTGATTTGTCCGCTGGGTTAAATTGTCAAGAAATTGACATTTTGATAGGACAGGACTTTTCAGACGCTTTAATCCCACTGGAAGTCCGTAGTGGCTTGCCTGGCCAACCCTATGCCATAAAATACAAGTTTGGATGGACTGTCAGCGGTAAGAGTCCCAAAACTGACGTCAGCAATGTAGTCATTTGCAATTTTGTGTCCGCTTGTCCTGTTGAAACAGAACCAAACAGTGCAGCTCCAATTGCTGACATAAACAAATTGTGGGAATTGGAAAATAGGGCTTTTGATCGACCTGGTCTGTCTGTACTTGATAAGAAAGTTATTGACTTGTGGGATGATAGCTGTAAAGAGGTTGATGGTCACTATGAGCTTCCCATTCCTTGGAAGTGCCCTGAGGGAGATCTCCCTAGCAACATCTCCCTTGCTCAGAAACACTTTGATAGTCCTGTTAAGCGTCCCGAACGGGAAAATTTATTTTCCAGGTATGACACCGAGAAAACTAAGTTGCTGGATTCCAAATACGCCGAAATTGTTCCCGATGAAGCAACGCGGGACGCAAAACGCGTATCTTATCTTCCCCAGCATTGTGTTAAAAACCCAAACAAACCAGACAAACTGCGTGTTTTTGATTGTGCTGCCTCGTATGGTGGTCGTTCATTCAATGAGCGTTGTCTTCAAGGCCCAGATCTTGTCAACAAGTTATTGTTTGTACTTACATTACTCACTCTGCGGCAGTTTGCTGATCTTCCAACAGGTGGCTGCTCAGCTTCAGACGCTTTCAAGTGTCGCTGGAAATATGTTCAGCACTTGGTAAATATGTTCTGGAGCCGCTGGATAAAAGAGTACATTCCTGGTCTGAATGTCAGGTCTAAGTGGAGGGTTGAGTCGTGTAACATTAAAGTCGGAGAGTTGGTCTTGGTTCACGATTCTGGACTACCTCGTAATCTTTGGCCACTTGCTATTATACAGCAGGTTTTCACAGGCGATGACGGTAAAGTTCGCTCCGTCTTAGTGAAGACACGTGTAACACAGTTACATCGCCCAATAACCCAGCTTGTACGTCTAGAAGCTGATGTGTAAATCTTTATTGAATGATGCAAATTGTTATATTATAGCATAAAATCTGTTTTCAGAATTTTCATATAGGTATCATGCTCATTTTGCCAGGTTAAAATATACCAAATGTCGTACAGAGTTAATATAAGTAAATCTTGAGAGGGTCTCAAGTGCTTATCTCTTGTAATTCGATCAATACTGTTAAATAAGTAAATCTTGGGAGGGTCTCAAGTGCTTATTTTTCTTGGAATTACATAACAGAAAAAAAAAAGTAAATCTTGAGAGGGTCTCAGGTGCTTGTATTCGCGTGCTATTTGAAGGTAAAACTGGTTATATGGCAGGTAATGAGTCAAACACAAACTTTAATAAAGCAAGGATAAACAATTTCATATTTAAACTGGCAGAGGTGGCCTCTTGATGGTGATAAGGCATCTTCATGGGCCTGTTGTTGTTGTTGTTGTTGCCAGTTTGCTCATCAGTGCTCAATAGCATACATCTTTCATACATACATTCAGGATATCAATAGATATCCAGAGTGGGGGGAGTGTCAAATACAGTTGAGTCGTATTTGATTTTTGTTGTTGTTGTCCTCGTTGTGTGACGCAGGTTTCACCCCTGTCTGCTGCTTTTCCCCTTTTTTGTCTCGTTGTGGGTTTACTCTGTACTTGTCCGACCTCGTTGACTGTGACCCAGCTGTTTCCCGCGCGTTCTGGCGCATATATAAAGGCGAAGAATCTTGTTGCGGCCCCCTGCTTGTCACCCGGCGTCGCTGTTCACTGGGAGTGGAAGAGTTCTGGTTACGTTACCCGCTTGCGGGCGCCTTGGGACTATGTTCCCCATATATTGTACATAATTAACGGACACATGGGAGCTAATAGTAAGTGCTTGTCCATTTCCCGTCGATTTACTTCCAATTTGTGACGAGTATTCAACTCGTTACTTTTGCCCACGTGAATTTTGATGGAGTTATATCTGGGTTTTTTATTCATGCGGTTCTTTTTTGTAGCTGCACTTGTTACAGGCACGTAGGGTGCGTGCATTTGGCCAATGCACAGTTCACTTCTGTAACTAACATGGGGTGGTTGTAACGCAGACACTGCAATAGTGTTCCTGTAAGTATATTAAGAAGTTTAACTTGATATTGAAATGTAAATGTACATACTTAAATGAACTAACTAAATGTACGCATCGTTCAAAAAAGGCAACTCGTGAAAACGCGTTTTACTGGGTCATGCTTTTTGCCGTTAAAGTGCGCTTACATGTACGAGTTTGTGAAATATATTGAGGTTTTTCAAACTTCATGTATTGTTTGGTAAAACTTTGGTGAATTACATGTGCGCGTTGTATGTTTATAGTAAGACTTGCCAGGACGCGTATATGTCACGCTGTGTCAAGTAAGATGCAAGCGTATATGCCACGCTGTGTCAAGTAAAAGCATTATTGTTATTTTATGTGATGGTTTCAAATTAGAATTGGAGGGTTTTCTTTTGTAATATACGGTTGTGCCGTTCATTTGCACATAAGAATCAATATTGTTGGTTTTGGTACTTGTGCATAAAGGTGTTGAAGGTGGCAAAATGCCGGGTAGGTATTCCGTAATATTGTAAGCATAGTTATTTGCTTTTCACGTCGTAGTTGAAAATGATTGAGTATTTGTTATCATAAAGTACTTTGAAGTTTGACGGTAATTGGATCAACTTTGTGTGGTTTACAATTTTTGTTCACGGTAATATGTGACAAAAGGGCCGCGCTTAATGTATACAATTTGGACTTTTCGATTAAATGTAATCATATGAATTTATGTGTGATAAATGAATGTGCTTTGTATATGTAATATACTATGTTAAAGGTTCGATTTTGATTTGGAGATACTTAATGTTATGAATGTAATTGCAGTTAATGCGATGAGCGATGTACGCTGAGCAGTAAATGGATAAGACCTGGTGAGGTGTAAGCGACCAGCGTCATGTGAAGTGTACAAAAATCAACGTTATTAAAGGCAGCAGTTCTGTGTGTGCACTCGTAGTTGTTCCGAGTCATCAATTAGTCCCGTGTAGTTCACAATATATATATATATATATATATATATATATATATATATATATATATATATATATATATATATATATATATATATATATTCGTGCAATGCAGCAAAAATATTACAATTTTGTGCAAAAGAACACTGTGTTTAACCATACAATGTTTTCGAAGAGTGAAAGGAGCAAGAGGAATGATTTGAATACGAAGTGTTAATCTTAAGTTTGTGTATTTCGGACAGAGGAAAAGATAATGAAATGTATCTTCAATGTGTGAGCCACATGTGCAAGCAGGTGATTCTTTGACCCCAATTTTAAACAAGTGAGAATTAAGCGGACTAGTTCTTAAGTGGAGACGCGCATGTTGTACAGCAGTAAACCTATTTCCAAAGTTAAACAATTTAGGGAAATCAGTTGACCGAGGTACTGATTTAAAAATTTTACGTTTAAATACATGAACAGAAGGTGAATTTCGAATTTCAATTGGGAGCTGGTTCCACAGTCTAACAGTCGACGGAAAGAAAGAATTGTCTAGCAAGTCGGTGCGAGCCTGAAAGTGGCCGAGATTGACAGGGCGGCGAGTATTGAAAGAAGGCACATCATTGGAAGTAACTACAGAACGTAAGGGTTCGGGCACAAGCTTGTTCACTATTCACTATCTTATGCATAAGAATTAACTTAGCTGTCTCTCTCTGTTGAGACAATAATGGCCAGCCAAGTTCTTCGTATAATTTGTCTGTGTTGGCACCTTGCATTGCGCCAGTCACAATGCGAGCGGCATCAATTTGAACACTTACGAGTCTTTTAGCATTACATTCAGTACAGCCACTCTACACTGGGCTAGCATATTCAAGGATAGGTCGAATGAAGGAAAAGTAAATAAGGTCTAGTGTTGGATGGTCCAAAATAAATTTTAAACTCTTCATAATATTTATCTATTTGTTAGCTTTAAATATAATTTATGAGATATGGTCGTTCCAGCGTAAATCGGAGAGCATAGTGATACCAAGGTGCTTATGTTTATTCATGTCTCCCAACACATGACCTTGAAAGGTAATAGGTAGATCTAACTTTACGAGAAACAAGCATAGATTCGGTCTTGGAAGCATTGAATGTAACTAACCAATCTTTCGAGAATGTACAATTTCAGAAAGATCAGAGTTAGGTGATTCAGCTGCAGTTACGGGATTCCCCACTGTTAGACAAAGGGTAAAATTGTCACCCTTGTTTTCAGTGACAACTGAGAAGTCGTAGAGTTGTCTTCCTTTCTCTTTTTATTGGCTCAAAGTCATATATCAGGTTGGAGGCAGAGAGGTGGGATCTTTAGTGGTCGGCTGATCTTGTCCGAACTCTCTGCTCTACCCATTTCCACAAAATATATTTTTATTTCATAATTAGCTCATGTGTTACTTTTGACCAATGGCGAGTTGAGATAAATTTTGTGCAGGAAGGTGGCCGTCATCACTTCCTTTACAGACCAGCACTTCCCGTTCTGTTGTAGTAGCCAAAGTGAGAAGACGTAGTTGCAAAGATAAATTTAGAAATGAGTAGTGACGTAAAACAAAGGAAGCTGTGCGTCACAAAATGGCTTCCAATTTGAATGAACAATTAATTTGTACTTAATACCAGAGACTGGAGGAACGAACCCATTCACCTTCCTTAACGACCTTGTCCATATGCTCGGAATCTTACAGTAATGGGACAGGACATTCATGTGCCCAAAAATACAGCCAAATGTACACACTTAATAACAAGGTTCCCTGCCTGGCGCTGGTACTGTTTATAAATTATGTACTCAAGGCTGTTGATACCGTTAATCTTCTGGAGTAGCCGCACTCATAGGTGCCTGTAACTGTCATAAGTGACATCTCAATTTATTGACAGGATTTCTGGTTTGCGAGAGACAAGGTGGCTAACGTTAACTTGTAGCAAATATTATTATGCATCTTTCTCCAGCCAACTTACAACTTAATTCTTGTAGCACGACAGGATTCAAACTTTAAAATTCTGAAATTTTCCCGGCCACTATGACAATTTTCCCGGTAAATAAAATATGTGCCTCCTGGCACATTCGTATAAAAAGTCACACAGCAGAGGGACGTGAAGTAGGGGAAACAAAACTGTAAACATAGCAGATATAAAGAGATACTAGGAACCGTCATTTGCATCAAGGGAGAAGCATTTGGAGTTCTGTCTTGAAAGTGATATGGTGGAAGGATGTACTGTTGGTCAAAATGGTGCCATACTTTGTGGACATGAATTACGTGAAAGTATACTGAACCCCAATGAAAAGTATCCACATAAAAAAATTAACACATGAATTTTGTAAGTTACTAAGTACTGTGTGTGCATATATGCATGGTTTGGAGCCTACATCAGGGTCATTCAGGACAACTTTTTAACTTTTGCTGGGTTGTTACATAATGCATGTGACTTTTGTGCACCGAATATGGCTTCTGACCACCACTCCTATTGGATGGCTAAAATGACCTGATTTTTTCAGTGGCTTTAAAAAGGGATGTTCAGCCAAGAAAAAAGCCAGTGGTCTCAGGTGTGTTGAGGCGATCATGCCGCGTCTGAGCCAAGGTCAAAGACACCATGCTTTGGGGCTTGCAGAGGGTGGAGTCCCAATCACTCAAATCGCACAAAGAATGGGGTGTACTCGGCGCACCATCCAACGACTAATTGAACGGCAACAAGAAACTGGATCCGTAGATGATCGGCCTAGGCCTGGCCGAGAAAGAGTGACAACACCTGGCCAAGACCGTCACATCCGGCTGATGCACCTGCGAGACCGTTTCCGTACAGCAGCCCAAACAGCCCGTGAGACTCAAGGGGTGAATCACCATCCTGTCAGTAGTTCTACTGTGGAGAGGCGACTGAGGAGCAGTGGCCTAACAGCCAGAAGACCTTACAGGGGTAACCTGCTGACCCAACCCAGAAGAGAAAGACGACTGCAGTGGTGTAGAGCACACTCCAGGTGGACTCGCCAGCAGTGGAATACCGTCCTTTTTACTGACGAGTCCCGTTTTTGTGTCAGCAGAGCAGATGGCAGAGATAGTGTGTGGCGCCGCACTGGGGAGAGATATGCAGATGCCTGTGTCCGTCAGGCAGATCGATGGGGTGGACCCTCTGTCATGGTGTGGGCAGGCATCAGCAACCGCTACCGGACACCCCTAGTGGTCATTCAAGGGATCCTCAATGCTAGGCGGTACATTGATGAGGTGCTGGAGCCGCACATGGTCCCATTTATGGAGCAGCATCAAGATCTGGCGATCTTTCAGCAGGACAATGCACGTGCACACTCTGCAAGATTAACAATGAACTTTCTCAATGAGAACAACATCAATGTCATGGAATGGCCAGCGTTCTCACCCGATCTGACCCCTATTGAACATTTGTGGGATCAGTTAGGCCAAGGTATTCAACGGAGGACACCTAGGCCTACTACCCGAAACCAGCTGATCCAAGCTCTGCAGGAAGAATGGAATAATGTTCCCCAACACAGAATTCAAACCCTGGTCAGCAGTATGCGCCGCAGATGTATAGCATGTGTTGATGCTCGAGGTGGCCACATCCCATATTGAACAGAAAAATTTGTGTGACTTTCAATTAGGGCAGTTAATGACATTTTTTGCCTGTAAGTGACGTTAATGTCGGTAGAGCGTGACATTATTTTTACGCCAGAAAAGTGAATGCTTTGTTAAGTTCTAAGCACGTCTAGGTATGAAATGTTTCAAGTATAAACAATAAAATACTTCAAAATTGGCATGTGGATACTTTTCATTGGGGTTCAGTATAGCAAAACATGGGAATTGAGGGGAAAATACTACAATGACAAGGATGATTAACTATTGTATTTGTGTCTTTTTGCCCAGAACCACTTCCTAGTAGTCAATATCCTATTCCGCAGTTCGAACTCTTTACTCTCCATAAGCTAACCTGTCCCTGTCTAACCTGTATATATATGGAATTGCTATTGTCTATATTGCACACGTTCCTCTGTAAAATTTTGACATAGGCTGTATCAGCCCAAATAAATTAAAGGGTCTTCAGCGGGTAACTACTCAACATGTTTCGGAGCCTTTGTACTCAAAGTGAAGGAAAGAACATTTAAAGAATATTGGACGTGGCGGCATTCGGGAACAAGTTTGACCAAGAATCGCAACTCAGATCAATATCGTTACCAAGAAAACATGTAGTCCAATCAAGTGAATTAAGATACGTTCTGAAGTTATCGAAATCTGCTTTACCATATTCCCAAATATGACGTTTGTAGGCTGTCTCCGCGGAAAAACTGAACCGTACCTAGCACCAACAACAGAGTGATCACAATTAGCCAGCTGAGACAGCACTCAAGTATCATAAATGAGAGTAGGTATATTTGAAATAATTTGGTCGAGACATGTGACAGAGTGGGAAGTAATACGAGTTGGCTCATTTACATGTAAAGTGAGGAAATTTGTTGAGTCAAAGCAGACAAGTTTCTGTTCTGAACAGGTACTGAAATCGGCGTTTAAGTCGCCAGACAATCTGATATTGTGTATACCACTATTACGTGCATTATGAAGACTGGCTTGTAATTTGTCCCAAAAAAGACACTGTTGAATTCGGTGAACGATAAACAAACCCGAAAAGAAATCTGTTATTATGTGACCTGATTTCACACCAAAGAATTTCAATATTGGCAATATCCAGGTCGCAACGACGAGTGACTTGAAAACGAGTGGATATATAAATAGCGATTCCGCCACCAAAAGGCCGCACAGTCACGGCGGAATATGTCATAGTAGCCATTTTTTTCAGGAGAAGTCGGGGTTTTTTGTTTTTTTTTTTATTTGTTTGTTTGTTTGTTTGTTTTGGTTTTTTTGTTTGGTTTGATTTTTTGAACGGTTTCTGATAAAGTTATTATGTCAAAATAAGGTACAAAGTCTACTCGGATTTTTTCAACTTGTCTTCGGATAGGCTCCTAACATTAGCATGGCAAATTGAGACATCGCGAGAGGCAGCAAATGAGCCGGGATTCAAATGGATATCACCTGCTAGTAATATCAAGATAAGGATGGAAATAAGAAGAAATTCCCAATTTATGTTTTGTCCATCCAAAATAGTTCGAAAAACATAATAGGTAAGTAATTTCTGTTTACTGAAGTAAGAAATCGAATTTGTAATAAGATACAAAGTAAGACAACAAAGAAAGGCAATCCACGAGATCAGAAATATCGAATCTGTGTCAACAGAGTATATATCTACAACAGAAAGAGCCCTTTTACTCCTACAAAAGGCTTGGAACATGTTTAGAGGGCTACCAATTCGGTGGCCAGTGCACAATGTTCGTCCATTTTTGGCGTCTTTGCCGGTCCTTCTTATGAGGGAAACTGTGTAACATAACCCCACACATCCATGGATATTTGTCCAGATTCGACAATTTGCGCGTATCAGCGCAACAGCCTGGTACCTTACAAGTATACACAGGCATATTTCAGGCAGAGTGCAGCTTTAACTTGATCAAAATCACTTTTTCAAACTTTCCCACTTTCTTCACATCTATACACTTTAATATGGCTGTCGATGACCCGCTGATAGTGGTGTCCCACTTCCCGCGAAATACCGTTTAATCTCGTTGCGCGATCCTGGTGGTCAGAATTGGAAAACTAAATTTCGTAAGGTTGGTATTGTGACACTCGCGTGTCAAAATACAAACTGACAGAGAATGTAATACAAGGCCAGCCTTCAATATTTCAAATGTTATACCTTGATTTGCCCCAACATAAAAAAGGACTAAAAACATAAAACAGAGAACAAAAATTGATTCACAAAATAATGTTAACATTGAATGTTTCGCATGCCCCATGGCTTGGTGTAAAAGTCACTCTGATGCGGTGCCTATGCCTGTGTGATATAGCAGTCTATCAACAACCAGGCCATCTGGGTGAACACATGAAACTTTGAAAAAGAAAAGAAAAATACGGGGTATAAACGTAACAGAAATGATACTGTTAGAATATACTATACATCTATTACGATTTAGTGTGATAATTTTCGGAATAGCTAAACACATGAACCTGCAAATGAAGGCTAGCATATCGGAGAAGTCAAGTTGGGAACATGTCATGTCGCATAGTCGACAGCAGTCACTGGACTACAGCCTGAAAATGAACACATGATTGTAAAGATACTTATTTTTTATCGCCATGATCCTAGTGTCTGGAAAATCAAAAACCAAAAGGAAAATGATAATAATGCAATTTTTCAAATCAATGCAGTCGGCCAAAATGATGTTTTAAAACTACTCCTTGCACGTCCATCAAATAAAACCACTGGACATGAGCGTATCCCTGTTAAAATCATAAAAATCGTTGCTCCTTGTATTGCAGCGGCAGTCACTGAAATCATTAATAGCTCCATATTTCAATGCACGCTCCCCCAAAGCCTGTAAGGTTGCTGAAGTTTTACCATTGAAAAAGAATTAAAAATCCCTTGGACAAGAGCAAATACAGACCAGTCGGCATTCTCAAATGCATCTCCAAAGTTTTAGAAAAGTGTTATAACGCTAAACTTGTAGATTTTAGTACCAAATTTTATCATCTGTCTTAAAGATTATAGAAAGGGTCACAGCTGTCAACATACTCTTTTGATGGTTAGGGAGCTTTGGCCCAATGCTTTGGACAAAAGTAAGGCTGTCGGAGCTCTAGTGATGGATGTGTCTAAAGCTTTCGACTGCCTACCCCATGATCTCATTGTGGCCAAACTCTTAGCATGTGGCATGTCAGAACAATCAGTCACTCCATTCTGCAGTTGCCTACGAGGTACATGTAGGTTCCAAACAGTCAAAATAGGCAATGCCAAAAGTACATGAAGGGAGGTACTGAAGGACGTCCCACAGGGTTCTATCCTTCGGCCGGTGCCCTTCAATGTCTTCCTGAATGATATTGTTTACTTCTTTGATTAATCGATTCTTGCAAATTTCGCAGATGATAAGGGCCTTATCGTACAAGGTGAAAATCTACAAACAGTTGTAAACAAACTCGAACAGGAAGGCTCTGTAGCTACCGACTGGTTTCCTTTTAATCTCATGAACGAACCCTGACAAATTTCATTTTTTGTCAGCAAAAAAAAGCAGATGCTGCATTAAATTCCACTGTCAACATCGAGTCAAACTTAATGCAAGCCGAAGACTCAAGTAAATATATCTGTCTATCTGTCTATCTGTCTGTCTGTCTGTCTGTCCGTCCGTCTGTACGTCTGTCTGTCTTTCCGTCCGTCCGTCTGTCTGTCTTTCTATGTGTCTGTCTGTCTGTCTATGTGTCTGGCTGGCTACCTGTCTGGCTGTCTGCCTGTCTGCCTGTCTGTCTTTCTGCCTGTCTGTCTATTGTTCTGTCTGTTTGTCCGTCAGTCCGTCTATCTATCTATCTGTCTATCTATCTATCTATCTATCTATCTATCTATCTGTCTGTCTGTCTGTCTGTCTGTCTGTCTGTCTGTCTGTCTGTCTGTCTGTCTGTCTGTCTGTCTGTCTGTCTGTCTGTCTGTCTGTCTGTCTGTCTGTCTGTTATAAGTGTAAGAACAGCTTCAATGTCATAACAATCAGGAAAGCTTAAAGAACCATTCTGCTGACACTGGTTGGGTGCCTTGCCTGCCACGCTAAAGCAGTACTTGCACTAAAGTGACCCACCCCTAGCTGCTTCGCTACACTATCTCCATGGCTACTCTAAGAAACTGTACGAACCTGTTGATCTGGTTGCACTTGCTGCAGTTGCACCTCATATAGTTTTGAAGATATTCAAGATTTAAAATTTGAATTGCCCCTAATTAGCGTTAATTAAATGCAAACTTCTGTTTTGTATTCATTGAATGTGCGATGATAAACTGTAAAACGTGGAAACGCATCTGTATCTATGGAAGTCTTCAAAATATTCCAGATTTAAATTTTGAATTGTTCGTAATTAGCATAAATTACAATGTAGCAGCTTTCAATTTGCATTCACCAGACACACAATGGTCAATAACGCGTAAACCTTGAAATCACATCTCTATCTGTCATAGTCTTGAAGATATTCAAGATTTAGAATTGGCAATACCTCTAATCAGGATAAATCAAAATGCTACAACTTTCATGAGGTATTCATAAAATACACAGTGGCCAGTAAAATAGGCGTAACACTTAGAATCGCATCTCTCTCTATAATGGTTTTGAAGATATTAAAGACTTAAAATTTCAAATGCCCCTAATTTACATTTCAACCGTCTTTGTAAAATGTCACGATATATGGATCTATATTCATATAAATTTGGAGTTTCTGAAGGCAATGGTGTCCGAGAAGTTTCTAAAAATTGCTAATACAGAAGAAGATAGGTTAGAAGTACCAAATTTGGACATATGATAGACAAGATGAACGTCTACCAAAGAGCCCCTAAATCTAACATGAACAATTACCCAAAACGGGTTGGACATCACCTTTATTGTTCGTGTGTATTAACATGGAATACAAGCAGAAAACCACAAAGCAAATGACCCCACCTGGCTCTTGCAAAAAAAAACAAAAAAACAAACAAACAAAACAAAAACAAAACAACAACAACACCTCCCCCCCCCCCGCGATTTAAGCTGCTCTTCTATTGTCGTGCCTTTCATGCATTTGTATTTTGAAGTCAACATTCCAGATGACAAATAAAACACCACTTTGTCTTAAGTTTGGCAACATAGTAGATATTTCATATGCCTCTTTTCATTGGACGTTTTCCTAGGATTTTGACACTCCTGTCCTTTTTTGGAAATGGGCACACCATTGGTATCAGTGTCATTAATAACAGATATGTGGAAGCAACTGGTGACAATTCCAGCCAGCTCGGTGCCTTTGCCAGAATATTGTACAAACATCCATTCCCTCTTCCTTTTTTCAAGCAGCGTGTTTTATTTCATTTCTAGTACGTAGTGTTGTGCGTGACCCCCCAGGTCCCAGAGGGCTTGAACGTTGACCTAATGTAAGGTGACCAATCATATCATTTGGTCAAGCAAGGGACCAACAGAAATGCACGACCGAATGTCCCTGAAAGGATTCGCGTGGTATGTGCATTGAAAAAAAAACTCATTTTGCGGTGACAAACTCAGGATTTCATTTCAACCCAGCGTGACGTTCACACAATGGGAGGATGAACCACGGAATCGTTTGGCTTGAAAATTGTCGAAATAAAGGTTCTGGGGATGTTTGCAAGACCAATATCAGCCGGCTTGGACTCTAGATTTAAAATCCATGTGTTTACTATAATACAATGAATGGGGGTTCACGCTGCTATGGGCGCAAGTAGTTGACCGAGGTCTGCTTCAAGCGTCTGTGCCCGCAGGTTCTCTGGCAGGACGTATGTTTAGAGGTAAGAACAAAACAACTTCCTTAGTTATTGAATATGACACTGAAATTTGACAAGCAGATTGATATCCTTTCACAAAGCAATTTTATCGAAGTGGATACAACACAATCCATCACATAAACTTTTTCACTCCACGGGAAAATAGTTTCAGTGGTACTTATTTTCATTCCTTTTGTCTTTAGTCTTTCTTTCTTTATTGCCAATAAGATATTTACAAATGTGCGGACATGGCCCAGAAAAATTGCAAAGAATCACCAGATGCGCTCTAGGGTACCCACCTCACTTCAATGAACAATTTAAGATGGCGAAGTACAAGTTAAGGAGCATCCCACTAGAATATATTTGCATGAACACATATGTCTGCAGAGAGCATATTTGAAGGTTCAAAACTTTAAACTCCTGGAAAAGTGACAGAAAAAGGAACCCTGTGCCAGTGAAAGTACTGAGACGTACTGTACGTTTGGGCAGGATACTAGTTTATGTACAGATGGAGGATAAGTGCCGGAGCAATTCATGTAAGAATAGATTGGATACGGGCACCAGTTGATAATTAAGAATGTTACTGTCATAACCGGAAACAGTTAAGTTATTTGCATAATGTACAAGCAAAACAGCACTACCGTCACAAAATATACCAGAAAATATGGCAACAGTTGGTTGCCGTTTGCATGAAACAGCAGCCATAAATATCCCATGATAAAGATAGATTCTGTTCAGCTCTGAGATTAATATTAAGATTTCCTATCTCCAAAAAAGGAATTCCACTTGAACTTTTTTGACATTTTACCACCTTTTCACATTTAGAAAGCTTGCCGGCTCCGATAAAATTTATTGAAACGACTTTACGCTAAAAATCACAAAAATATACCCTTGTCATTTAATCTTTAAAAAAACATCCCTTGTTGACGAATAGACAGGTGTCTCTTCATACCTTACGATAAATACAAGAAGTTTTATGAGTCAGAAAAGAACTCAAGGTAAACCAGACCGCAATCGTGTTGCACGTGCAAGAAATAAATTTTATCATGACAAATTTGCTACTTTTATTTGTGATATAGCTTGTGGGTTATAAAGATTTGTCTTGTTTTTTTAAATATTAACTCCCATCTGTGGATACTAACCCTTTCTCGTTTTAACAACACAGAGTGTTCAAACTTCTTCTAGTTTAAAAAAAAAATTCTCGTCAGTAGAAATATTTAGATAAATTGTTGATTACATCGAAAAGAACAAAATCCGCAAGATCAAAAGTTCCCGGTCGAAAAAAAGAAGTCGGTTGCAATTAGGAAAGAGTTAAACTCTCAAACGTTACTGGACAGTGATATGTGTATTTTTTCTGCACGAACTGTTTTCGACATTTGATTTAGTATCTCACCAGGTAAATAATTTTAAACGTGTTCTCATGACTTGTATCAATATGCTTCTTATGAATTACATAAATTTCATTTCAAGCCTACAGGTTCAATATTCAACTTTACATCTCTGCCTTCTGAATGTCTACAGGGCTTCGCCTTTGAGCATTGACGCTATATCTATTGTCACTGGTGAGGGTATTTATTTGCCACAAACCAGGATGATTTACAGGGTCGAAATTTATCTCAGCCAATGGTATCAGTGACGTGTATATAACAGTCCAAGTTGAATAGTCATTGAAAGTTTCGCTAACTTTTTATGGATCAGGGCGGTGACGTCACTTTCACATGATGTGCCATGTGCTAAACTCCCGCTTTGTAAAATTACTAACCGAAACCTTGCAGAGAGGTCTCAATTTAGCTGACAAGGCAGCGCACTTAATTTTAAACTACCTGAGCATCATTGAGATGATGCTTGACTTGCTGCGTTGGTTGTGTCCAGGTTTGAGGAACTTTTCAATTTTTGATGGGCTTCGGATTGCACTTGTCATCGCTCACTCACGGAAGCTCACGAGGCCGCAGTTCTTCTACAACCACGTCTCGCGAGATGGAACATGGCGGCCCCCTGAGACAGGTATTACGTAAGTAATTCGGCCGGCTTCCGGGTAGAAGGCTTATAGAGTGCACATTAGAAATGACTCTTACAGCTACAGGGGTAGGTCTCGTACCTAATTCTGACCACAGGAAACATAAGTTTTTTCTCAAACTGACAGGTACAGTGTGCAGTATTTATTGACAGGTCATCATTCAGTATAATCAGTGTGGTGACTGAATACACATGGCTACAATGTGAGTACTCCGAGTCACAGCGCAAGGCGGCATGACTGCTGTCAGTACTTTAGCTGTGTCAAACGGTAAAATCTTGATTTTTTTCCCAATGATGACTAGGCTTTCTTGTTCTCAGATGGTTCAGAATGTTATAAGGAACAATTTGCATAGAACATATTTGGGTTCATAAGTTATTTTGGAAGATACAGACTCAGACATGGTTTGTTTATTTTTTTGCGGGTTGAATTAGTAGTGTAACACCTCAAGGGGCACTACAGGAGACTACTTTGGGTAGAAGAAAGATCCATTGTCAGGTCTGCACTGCCATAATTTCATTTAATTACTTCAAATATCACATTCTATGAATGAATAAACACATAAAAGTGCATTTTAATTAGTTCAATCACATTTGTGCTCAAAATTAGCTCTCAATTGTACAAAATGAGGTATGTCCGTAAACATTTCGATGTGTGATTAATGTCTCACACAATCTTAACTAATCCCATGGGCTTCTGGTGTCATAATTTATTATGGAGAGCACACTCATGACCATGAAAACTCTAGATATAGGAAATAACTGTTAAAGAGAACAGAGGACTCAGTTCAGATGTATGGTGATTTCAACTGTTGGCAAAATTCTGTGTCTGGAAGGGTATGGGGGTTCAGTTACAGTCGCCATATTCAATTCAAAAGTCTATAAACCAACTTGACATGTATTTTTTTATGGAAGTTCACAATATTTACCTTGTCAAAACCACAATTTACTGTAGACATCATTTGGAAAAAGTTTTGGTAGCATACCGCTGCGACATGCATGTAAAATTATTCAGTTTTTCCTCATATGCATTCTGGTTTATTGCGTTACCTATGGCAGTTAGGGAAAAATGGTGGCTCCGGATCAAACTTTTGTTTACATGGTTTGTGCACAAAACAATATTTCCAATCTTCAAAGATTATATATTTGATAATTTTAGAGATCACTTGTTCCCTTAAAGCATTACATCAGTAATTCGGCCGGCTTCCGGGTAGAAGGATTATATAGTGCATATTAGAAATGACTCTTACAGGTAGGTACAGGGGGCTGTCTCTTACATAATTCTGACCACAGGACAGGAACATATGTTTTCTCAAACTGACAGATACAGTATGCAGTATTTATTGACAGGGCAGCTTTCAATACATTCAGTGTGGTGACTGCTGTCAGTACTTTGGCTGTATCAAACGGGAATATCTCAAACTTTTTCCAATCATGACTGGGTTCTCTTGATCTCAGATAGTTCAGAATATTATAAGGAACAATTTGGCATAGGACATGTTTGGGTTTATAAGCGATTTTGAAAGATACAGACTGCAACCTGGTTTGCTTACATTTTTTTGCCGGTTGAATTAGTAGTATAAGAACTTAAAGCGATGAACGAGAAAGGACTACAGGAATCTACTTCGTCGCACTACTAAAGCATTTTTTACATTGGCTTTTTTGCCCAGGATTGAAAAAACCTGTACCTTTATCTACATTGGCTTGTATGCCATATATTCCGGCTTTTTTGCTAGCAATACTCTTAACTCTGAATTGACCGCCGGCCACGCAACTCGCTAGGAACCACCAGCACCGGCTTCGCTACGATTAGGCACTGCAGCCGACACTGTGGATCTCATACAATTTAGACTAAAAACAGGTATTTTTAACACATGGAGTTATGCGCCCAGAAAGAGCAACACCAAAACACTACATACTTTAGAGGCTTCGATACAGTACTCTGCTGGGTGCGTCTTATTTGTGTTCTGATGATAGTCAGCTTTCTCCAGCCAATACCCAAATTAGACCTATACAGGAATGTACATGTGGCGCATCCAGAAAGTGTCAGCGGATACCATATTACAACTGCATGGAATACAAGTTTTGTGAACAGTACTGTCACTGGAAGGAAACATGCAGCTCAGGCAATGTTTCAACTAACTCCAAGGCAGACTGACATGAGTTTTAATTTTTAAGCAACCAAAACCGGTACTTAGGCTATATTAATTCCATACATGTGTAGTTTGGTCCCCATATTTGACATCACAACCCAGTACGAAGAACCTTGCGAGTACTTTTGCAAAACCTGTGCTACAAAACCAAAGATAATTGGGAACCATCTCTGAAAACCTTTGCTGGTCAACCTCTTTCTTTGGTGATTGATATGGACCCTAATCCCGCATCAGTCAAAAACCACGGTAGCATGAGCTGGAGACAAGTCGCAGAGACTCACAGATTTGTGCTTGCGACGTCTGCAATTTATGGACACACAATAAGTGTGGTAATATTTCCCCGGAGTCATACAGTCACTGGACTGGACTTTTACTGCAGGTGCCCACGTTGTATTTTTGGCAGTCTCCCATATGCAGATGTATCAAGTCTGAGCTTTGAAACTAGACCTGATGACTCAATACATAGTGACAGTGTAAGCACGCTGGACCTTTCCACCTCCCAGGAAATCCAAATATAACAGGAAACGATGGAACACACTATTCTTTTTCAGACATTTCTTCTGTCTCCCTGTCAGAAAGAGAAAACAACGGTTATGATACAAATGACACATCTGATATTCCTTTTGTTTGTAGAGAATTAAGAGAAAACAGGAAAAAGAGTCCAAGGCAGTTTTAAGTTGTTTATCTTAACGCAAATACTTTTAGACATAAATACAAGGAAATACATGAATTATTAGTAGATAGTATTGTTGACCTGCTCGTTATTCAGAGACTAAACTGGACAGTTCTTTAAGGACTTAGAGTTCACGGTCCCTGGTTACCATCTATGGCTAGCTGACCGCACGGTAACAGGTGGTTGTATATTAGCACACAAAAGGTCCGACATCCCCGGATATGTCGGAGAGACAATAGTGAATTTACACAAATTGAATCTATGGCTTTGGAGTTATACTTAACAAACGGTAAATGGTTTATTTACGGTGCTTATAGGCCACCCTCTTGCCCAACAGTGATTTCACGAAAGACTTGGTTTGGTTTAAACGTGTTTTATTCCATGAAAAATCAATGGCTCCACAGAGCGGCCAAGTAGTTTACAAAGCAGTCTGTCATGGAAGGCAATCGGGGAAGATGGCTTGGCCCTATATTAAGCCCTCTTGCTGAGAATAGACAAGGAGACGGGACAGACAAAAGACACCACACGAACTGGCGCTTTCCTCCACGACGTGATCCTATCTTGATTGGAGCAGAGTGTTGCACTGAGCCAACATATTTTTAAAGGAAGGCATTACAGTTCGATATGACGGACAGAAGGGCTGTTTGTATGTAACTAAACCGCTGATCATCCATGTCATGGGACTCCGTCCACACAGCAATGGCCGGGGTCCAGTGGCAATGGTTGTAACTAAAAATCATACAAAATGTATAGTCACTGTGGCACTCTACTTACAAACACAATTCATGTTATGGCATCTCGCTGGAAACATTTCGTTTTCACAATATATTCTTGAACTGACAGAAAAACAATTTTGTTGTCCTCGAAGGAGCAATTTGGTGATCCAAATAAAATTGTTTCTAGAGTAAATGGAGCAAAATCTGAAATGGATGTATGGAAGCTCTCTTTACATTATATAGAATGGACAGATAAAAAAATTAAGCCAAGTGTCTTCTGCACCTTGTCCACAGCGACAATTCGGCAATTCACATAAACCAATGGTAGTAAGTGAGCATTCAATTGACTGCAGCCCATCCTGAGCCTTGCTTGAATGACAGCTGGGTATCTTTTCCCAGCATAGTGTAATTTGGTCTCTTTAATTGTGCGAGGGACTTTCGAATCTGTGTTCCGTGAATTTGTTTAAAGAGTTAGAGTTCCGAATGTTGAGCGGCAGCTGGTTCCAAAGTGTCGTAGTGCTGGGAAAAAATGTATTCTTAAATGAATCTGTTCTAGCTCTAAAATGAGGAAGGTTTTCAGCTTGTCTGGTATTCTGTCTGATCTGGTTTTGATTGGAATAAATGATATCACTTAAATATTCGGGGGCTAAATTATGAGTAATGTTATACATTTGGATTAACTTGTTTGTATTGCAAACGTTTAAAAACCTGTTTCTTCGTATAATTTATTATTAGGGGTAATTAGCATAGCACCAGAGATGACATGTGGGGTAGCCAGTTGAATACGTTCTCATCTTTGTGAGTCGCCCTGTGTGCACAAAAGACTTTATTAGTACAATGGATAATGCTGGTGTGAAATATGATAATGTTGTCATATTGGGCGATCTGAACCATACTATGATGAAGCCTAAAAGATCCAACCTCTGAGGTATATGTGTGACATTTTTTTATCTCTTCAACAAAATTAAAGAACCTACATGTTATACCAAGAATGCAGAGCCTACGCTCATTGACGTTATTTTAACAAACAGACATAACTCGTGTTATAACGCCACAAGTTTTATCAGTTGGGTTAGCTACTATCATAATTTTACATCTTTTCAGATCGAAGGCTTTCCCCCTCCCCCCTCCCCTTTATAAACAAAGAGTATACACAATTACTTAGCTACCGCCCATTTGACCAACAGACCTGTATACAAGATCTTGAACACGCCCCTTTTCATGTTTCTCGTATCTTTGACAATGTAAATGATGTATATGGGGTGAGTGAGGACCTGTTACAAGAGTTTCTAAATCATTATGCCTCCACTAAACAAAGGAAGGAACGGCATTATCCTGCCTCTTTCATGAATAATATTTTAAGAAGGCTATCTACATCAAACACATGCTTTTGAACCGTTTCTACAAGTTCCGTACTAGAACAAACAAACATAACTGCAAACAGCAACGGAACCTGGTCACCAAAATACGTTAAAAGTCCATACAAAATTAATTCTTGGAAAGATATTTAGGTGTCCAGGGAATTTTGGCCTACTATTAAACCATTTCTGTCATGTGAAGTCATCAAATCGAACCATAACATAAATCTATCTTACAAAAATGAAATTGTCACTGATCCAAAAGAAATGACCGATTTTTTTAATGGCTATTATATGCAGGTCGCTGATTTCATTGGCACTGAGATAAATTTCGACTCTGTAAATCATACTAGTGTGTTGAACCTTTGACGATGACAAAAACAATTTTGAATTCATGCCAGTCAGCCGAGAATTCATCTCTAAACAGATAGATAAACTAAACATACTAAAGGCATCTGGGCCTGATGGTATTCCTTCAAAACTTCTAAAGTTGACAAAACCAGCCCTTGTTATCCCTTTCAATACCTTAATAAACTTAACGCTGACCACCAAGGGGATTTTTCTAACATGTTAAAGGAAGCCAAAGTCACCCCTATTTTCAAAAAAAAAATTACTCCTAGGTCATGAACATCAATAGACCTGTCAGCGTAATGACCATTATCTCAAAACTCTTTGAAAGAGCCATGAATGAACAGCTGAGTGATTATTTTCTGACCTCCTTCACCCCTTCATTTCAGCATTCAGGCGGGGATACGGATGTCAGACAACTTTACTTAGAGTTGTGGAAGACTGGAAAAAGCATTGAATGAAAGTAAGTACTCAGCAGCAGTACTGACAGCTCTCTCTAGGGCTTTTGACTGCCTCCCTCACGAGCTACTCCTCTACAAACTTAAAGCAGATGGTCTGAATGATGCTGCTTCAGACCTTAGGAGAAGTTACCTTAGTGACATGACAGAAAACAGTGCGTTAAAATAGGAAACATCACTGCCTCCTGGCAGTACATTCTAGAACGCGTTCCTCAAGGCTCCATTCTGGGGTCCCTTTTGTGTAATATCGTTCTAAATGATATATTTCTCTTATAAACGAGGGACTCCAAAACAATTACGCAGACGATAACACATTGTCATACTCCCACCCCTGCCTGCAAACTCCAAAAGCAGTTTTGGAAGCAGGTTGCTTGGAATTAGTTGGATTGTTTGACTGTAATAATAAAGAGCAAACCCTAATAAATTCAAGGGAATCCTCTTTGGTAAAAAAAACAAACAAACAAAGCATGAATTTAACCTCATTGAGGTGAACAAATTATAACTTTTCAACAAGACGTTCAGTTGCTGGGAGCAACCATTGATTTCAAACTCAAGTTTGATAAGCGTATATCAGACATCTGTGCAAAGGCGTCCTGGCAACATAACGTCTTAAAAATAATTGGACATTACCTTAACACAAGGTGTAAGCTCTTAATCCACCACTACTTCATTCTATCCAACTTTGGGATACTGCCTACTGGCATGGCACGTTTGAAGTGCCGATAGTGTACAGAAAATAGAACGAATACAAGAGTGCTCCTTGAGATTTATTTATGAAGATTACTCTTCCACATATGACGAACTACTAGTGAAGTCTAAATTCCCATCACTTTATATAAAGCGACTCAAAATTATCGCAAAAGAGGTTTGTAAGATTTTTCGTAAACAGAGTCCACTTTAGTATACATGACTCGCTGGTCCAAAAGGACACCAAAATAGCCTTCAGATACCATAATACTGATACCATACCCAGAGTGCGAACTACCAAACATGAACTAAATTCATTTCGATATAGCGCAGCGAAACTCTGGAATCAGCTGCCGGATTATTTCAGAACCACTTCCTGTTTTAGACAATTCAAAAACTTGTTTGAGAACTGGAATGGTATCTTTTGCGCAAGCGCAGAGCGTGCAGATAATTATTGGCACATTACAGGTTGGGTGTGTTTGTGAACAGCGGTGTGGTTGTCCCGCATCGCGGCCTCCTGAAGGGCAGGAGACCAGCTAAGGAGCTCACTAAGACACTTGGCCAATGGGCTGCCAGGGGAGGCCGCAATGTTTTTCTTTCTACGGTTGTTCGATCTTGCGATTTGGCTGTTTCAGTGTTTGTGAATAGCGGTGTGGTTGTCCCACATCGCGGCCTCCTGCAAGGTGGGAGACCAGCTGAGGGGTTCAACAAGACACTTGGCCAATGGGCTGGTCACGCCTTCCGGGGGAGGCCGTGGGGGTTTTTTTTTTTTTTTTTTTTTTTTTGTTTTTTTTTTTTGTTTTGTTTTGTTTTGTTTTTGTTTGTTTTTTTTTTTTTTTTTTTTGTTTTTTTTTTTGTTTTGTTGTTTTGTTTTGTTTTTTGTGTTGCTTTGTTTGTTGTTCTGTGTTTTTTTGTTTTTTGTTTTGTTTTGTTTTTCTTTGTCTATCCCGTTTTTCGACCTTATGACTTGTCTCTCTCCAGGGCGGGAGACCAGCTGAAGGGCTCACTAAGATACTTGGGCTTTGGGCTGGTCACACTTGCCGGGGAAGCCGCGGTATTTTGCTCTATACCGTTTTTCAATCTAATGACCCGTCTTTCTTGGCCACCAAGATCTGTTTTATCCACACAGGAACTACTCCCTGCTTTTTTAGTTTCGATCTTGTCTATACTTTTCATACAATGTCGGAAAATAGCTCATCAGAGATAATGTTACTTGTGTAATATACTGACTCAAAATAAAGCTTTACTTGAACTTGTTGACTGCAAATCGTCATAACGCCTCCAGGAGTTGTTATAACACTGGTGATTCCGTGTGCATGACAGAGCTGTGCACGTTAACTGTGATTAGAGCGCCACTTCGTGCAAGAACCGTGCTTCTTCATCAATGCATCAAATAAACTACATGAAACAGAACTAGTATGTCATTTTAGCTTCGCTCACACATTGTGCAGTAACCTGATGACAAAGACATAATGGCTTCAATGACATAGCCACTGGTCCTAACATCGGGTAGCTGGGCGCAAAACGGGCTGTCAAATTTGACTGCATGGTGGATTAACTGTAAAAAATCAGCCAATGATCTTAATGCTAAAATGTACAAAACTGCGGTTAGAAATGTGAAGCCCTGTCTGCAGGTTACGATCGGTCATAGTTGCACACGAAGAGAAATATAGTTTCGGTTGTGAGTAAAGCGTCGTCTATCTATCTATCTATCTATCTATCTATCTATCTATCTATCTATCTATCTATCTATCTATCTATCTATCTATCTATCTATCTATCTATCTATCTATCTATCTGTCTGTCTGTCTGTCTGTCTGTCTGTCTGTCTGTCTGTCTGTCTGTCTGTCTGTCTGTCTATCTCTTTATCCATCCATCCATCCATAAACTAACATTTTGCTGCAAAATATCTAATATTAATCTCCTTGATTGCTTTTAATCGTGATCATGGTGATATATATATATATATGTACTTGTGTGTGTGTGGTTTCTTTTCGATTTTGTTGAAAATAGGTAAATGTATTCATTTATTTGGAGATTAATTTCTTAATTTCTCATATCTCTGGTCTCTTTTCAAAACTCAACAAGAAACAGTACTGTTACGCCATTCTCAGTAACCTGTCTGCCAAATAATTGACAGGCGACAATCAAAGTGAATGTGCAGCTATAAGCTAAACCCCTAAAACATCAGCGTGTAAAAGGCTAAAAGTTCTTTCGATGGCAAGTTTTGCTTGAGAAAACAGTTTTCGTTGCTGCTGTTTCGGCGCAATGCCTCCAAGCACGCCAAGGAAAGCTGTTGACTTGGGCTATTGTCCCATTGCAATGGGAGTAAAAAAAGATGAAAAAAGTTGGTTTGGTTTGCATTCGGAACAACGAGGAAAAGCAGAAAATGAGATCGAATCGTAAGATTCTTCAGGTCTTCAGACCTAATCTGCATAATGTAATTCTCATCTTTGCAGCTGCCAACTGATTTTAAAAACATTTCTTTCTCCTTTGCTAGATATATAACAGCCTTGTGATTTTATCTTCTGATATCTTTGTAATTTTGAAAGAGGCACCTATGTTGTTTTTTGGTGCTTTGTGCCAGAGGACTATTATACATAGTCTCCCAACGAGCTGGACAAACAAGTACAATACCTGATAATGGCAAAGTAAATATTGTACTTTGTATATAACATGGACTGCAAACATCACTTCATAAGGGGTTGTAAATAAACACATCATCACAAGGTGGACCAGGTCACTCTAGCAGTACACATATCCTCGGGCAGTAGCTAAGGTCAAGATCAATTCGTTCAAGCGGTTTCTCACTAGAGGGATCTATATGAAGGACGACCGGGCCTGTATTATTTTCATTGTAATTTATTCATTTATTGTAACATATTTCAATTGGGTAGCCCAATCAGCAATAGATGTTCTTCCTTGGGGCCCAATACATAAAACAAATGTAAAGTGAAAGTTATAAAAAGCAATTGTAAATATACGTTAAAAATTCCTCTAGGATTAACAGCTCAAGTAAAATAGGCTCACCTCTAAAATAAACAGCTCAAGTAAAATAGGCTCGCCTCAGACCACACAACCACTCGGTGTAACTGTTTTGTGGTAAGCACGCTTAAATGCATGAATGGAGCTGGTTTGTCTTACGTCATGAGGTAAACTATTCCAGTCTTTGGACGGTTGAATGAAAACGATTGTTTGTACTTTTCCGTCCTGGGTTTAGGGATCTGCAAATGCCTTTTTTGACTATTTCGGGGATTGTGGCTAAAACGTGTACTTGAATATTATGGTGCTAGTCCATTCATGCATTTGTACATTAACAAGGAAGTGTGATATTTACAACTGTCATTTAACTTTTTCCAACCCAATTCAGCAATGAGGCTACTCACGCTAGTATTAAAATCAAAATTACCTGTAATAATTCTGGCTGCTCTATATTGTAGCCTTTGTAGTACCATTTTGTATGACGGGCTGCAGTTTCCCCATACAGTATCACAGTAATGGAATAATGGCTGGATAATACCCTTGTATACTACATTTAATAGGTCTCTTGATATGGTATGCCGAAGTCTTGATAGAAGGCCAATTTTCGGGGAGATTTTAGAGGCAAGATAATTCACGTGAGCAGACCATTTCAATTTATCATCCACAATTATACCAAGTAACTTGCATTTTGTCTTAAAACCTCGCCATTTACTTTAACATTTAACGGATTGTGACAATTTTGGTGAGTTTGGCAGAACATCATAGTACTTGATTTTGGGATATTTAATGACAATTTATTATCAATGAACCATTCCGTAGCACGCAGTAAATCTATTTGTAGGGCATTTTCCGCCTTCATCACAGTACGACTTTTTGCGTACATAGTCGTATAATCCGCAAACAAGTGGCATTTTGCATGTTTTAAGCACTGTAGAAAATCGTTAATATATAAAAGAAACAGGGTTGGCCCGAGTGAAGACCCTTGAGGGACACCGATAGATACAGTTTTTTTGTCAGATAATTTACAATGACTATATACCGCTTGACTTCTGCACGTCAGACATGAGGAGTAATGTCCAGGTAAACAGCTGAAACATCCTTACATTTAGAAAAATGCGATTTTTTCACTTTATATCTTTGTATATGATTGAAATGCTAATGCAAATTGTGACACTTCAGCAGCAAAAAGAACTAAAAAATTGAATGTTGCCTTAACATTGAACCCAGCTGGAATATAGACCTCCATCCCACAAATATTTTGTGTTTTTGGTTGAGTTTTCGACCGAATACAATTCGACATTGCTGGCTGTGACCTCTCCAATTAAAATCCGGGATGGACAGTGATCGCCCGTACATAAACATGTAAATATGATGGATACAGATCTTTTTGGAAGTTTTAACAAGCGGGTTCCCTGTAACAGAATAGCTGTTTAAAAATGTTCCAATCAAATTGTACTCAATGGGCGTTGCAAAGCTTTATAGTGCACATGTGTGATGAAATGGTCTACCGCTCTATATACAGTTGCTAATATACGACGGTATTATATTATTAAAAGGGAATTTAATTCACGGAAAATGGAAACTACTCACTGACGAGCCTACGCATATACAAGTATGTTGAATACAAGAAAAATACGTGTGAATGGTTTGATCAAAAGGTCCGTCAACTTTGCCGCAACTCACAGGTAACAATATCAAATGCTTGCAAAGAGATATGAAAATTTCATGACACGGGCCTCGAGGACAATTTTGGAATCAAAGACCATTGGAACACACCATGATATCTTCGTACATGTTAACTTTTTTGGTCGCCATGATATTCATGCAACAATTTCCCATGGCCAGCTCATAGAACACTCTTAGCAAAAATGTTGATCTACGGAATATTTAATTTGTATGTTTTTCATGACGGCCAATCAGTACAGTATTTTGACAGAGGTTTAGCTTCCTTTATCAACAAAAGTACAATGCTGAAGAAAATTCAAACTGTAGGCCTTACCGAAGGCAGGGACATGAAAGCGTTAAAACTTTGGGCCTTCTTTAAGATCGTTACGCAACATTACTCTCCAGCCATTGTTTTTGTGTTTATGTGATGTGGTTGGTCGCTGTTCCGTCTTTCAGCGCTTGCCTTGTATTAAGGCAATAGAGGAAAACAACCCACTGTTTGCCAAAGCCATAATAGACTTCATGGAAATTCCTTGTCGTCAAATTTTGTAAAGGTTGATAGAATTTTCCCCACGTGAATATCTGCAGCTTGTTGAAATAGATAAGGTATGCATGATGAAATAATCAGTACTCACGGACGTGAGATCATCCGCTAAGAATTGTGCACGGTTTTGTTAGGAATGTAAAAAATACCCAGGGTACTGTCTGGAATGCTCATTATGAACTTGTCTGGAATCACCACTATTACATCACCTGTTTGTCATTCCGGTAACACAACATCAACCACAGATATTGCTATACATTTTTTTCAAAACATATGGCTTTGCATGGTCATTTTTTATTTCCCTTTTTATTCAACTGGAAACAGGCTTATGCCACGTATATAGACCTACTTCGACAGGAAGTCATCGGTATACAACAATATGTTACAAAAGTAAAGCATTGTCAGATTATAAAGTATTTCAAGAAAAATGACGACGACTTACTACACGCTGTCAATTTGCCAGTGCATTCTTGTGCATTTTGCAAAATGGTAACAAATTGTGTCATCAATATGGTTAAAACCTTTTTTTCCCTTGGCGCGGTCGTGCTATTGGGTACGACTCACAATAAGCATGTTTCCATAGTATGGAATGAGTTAAAGAAAATTCAGAAGGCCATGGCAGAAGAGGATACAGCATACCCTGATATCTGTCTACTGTGTCCAACAAGGTGGATTGTTCATGCTGAAGCTATGCATAACATAGTCACAAACTATTTCACACTGATGGAACTTTGGCAATGCTCCCTGAGAAACTGCTCAGACACTGACATGAAAGACAGAATACATGGGGTAGCATTACACATGCAGTCGTTTGACTTTTTTTGCCTGTCTTATTCATTGCTAGCTTCAACATACTGTCACACAGAGTCCAACACTACAGAAAAAAAAAGAACTCTCAGCAGCAGAAGGAGAAGACATAGCATGCATGACTGTCAAGACTTTGAAAGCACTGCATACACAAGAAAATTCCCAGATGTTCTGTGACACAACAACATCCAAAGCAGTCATGCAATGTGGATGACCCTCGTCTCCTTCGATAAAGGAGTGCACCAGCTAGATATGATGGGAGGATAACGCAGCCAGAATTTCACAACTCTGTTGTGGATTACTACAGACAATTCTTCTATGAGGCACTAGACCTCATGACACACTGCATCGAAGATCGTTATTACCATGAAGATTATAAAATTTATGTCAACGTAGGGCAACTTCTGTTAAAGGCAGCCAATGGTGAGGATTATACCAGTGAACATACAAAGGTCACCACATTCTACATTCTGCCAGACCGGAAGCTCACTTGACAACCGTAACTTCAAACTACCTATGACAGGGGACCTTGACACCTTCTATGAAGGATACGATTGAGTACTGCCAATTATTATCTGTTGGCCAGCGTTCCTTGGTTTCAAAAGTGCAGGTCCTGATGAAGCTATTTTTATCATGCCAGCAAATAGTGCCACGAGTGAGAGGACATTAAGCGCTCTGAGAAAAGTAAAAACCTGCTTAAGGTCCACAATGTTCCAGAGCAGGCTAAATCACCTTATGCTTTTACACGTGCTTAAAGACAAAATTGATTCTCTCTAGAACAAGGTGATAGAGGCGGCCAACATCTTTGTGCAAGGATCAGAACACAGGCAAGTATTTTTGTAGTTTTCACAACACAGGACTTGGCCAAAATTCCTATCATATACAGGAGTAAGGCCACCCAAACAGTGATGGCATAACATTATATAGACCATCCTGCTTGAAATAAAGTGTCCAATGGTATTTTTGTAACAAGACATGACGCTTCTGAATTTGACTAAGCTGTGAATTAAATACACATTATGAATTATGAACAACTTTCAGTTTCTTGTGAATGAGAATCTATGTATTTATCAACATTGAATCAAGGAAATAAGTCCTTATTTCCATAATTGTAAAAGTTCATTAACATATATGAGAGGAAACTAGGCTACAACAGCCTCTCATGTCTTGTGATGTGATTTATTTCTAATGGGAACTATGTGAAGTACAATTTCAGTGGGAATATAGACATATTGTTTCAAATGTTCCCGGTGATTTATGAGAACAGCTCTATTTTCCGCACAAATGAAGAGAGCCCCATGGAAGTTATTTGAGTTTGCTGGATTACCAAATTTCTCCCTCCCCCTTTGGCTGATGTCAGGGATGGTTTAACATTTTCATTATTTTTAAGAGAGAACACAGATTTCTCTTTTTCTTCACACCCCCTGCCCACCTCTACAAAGAGTACTTTCAACACTTCACATTTAAAGTTGTCCAACATGGGAAGAAAATTCATAAGCAAATGAAAATCTAGAACCATCCAACTTCGTAGATACTAAAACAACACCACATCAAGTCATCATGTATTCTTCAGTTCTTATCAGCAGTTATGAATAGACAATAGGTCTTAATGATTCTGAACAGGAACCAGGCCACACAACTGCTGACAGTCTTGATTGCACACCCATATCAAGTGATGAAGTACTGCATATTTTGATTCATCCAGGTGGATTTACCTATAACATATTACGTTTTCCTTGATATTGGGACACTAAATATGCTGGAGAAAGGGGCTGAAATGCCCCAAAAATTGCACCAAACAACACCTAGATAATTTTTTTTTTGGGGGGGGGGCATGCCTTTGGCACTTGACAAACAAACTCCTCCGGGAAAACATTCCTGCCTATGGCTGGCCCACTCTCAATTTGCTTCTCATGGGCTTGAACAAGTCTTTATGAATGGCACATTTCTTTCCTAAATTGTATCCCCTGATGATTAAATAACCAGAAAAAAACGGAATTTGCTCTCAGTATAACAGTGCTCAACTCTAATTTTCTCAACTCTTCACCAGGATTCAGATGAAAGAGGCAATTTGAAGACTGCTAGTCCTTGGTACAGCCTATCCTGAGGCCAACATAACCATGCACAACACAGGATCCTGACAATTGGCAGTTGGCCAAAGTTTTTGATTAGTTGTAAGTTGCTTTGCATTTTGATCATCTAGAAAGCAGACATTCCAACCAGACATGTGCATGCATCATACATTTTAAATGGCAGGCATGTGTCCTCCTTGGTCCAGCAATCTTGATCCCCTCGATAAATCAGGATGAGGTTTGAGCCTCCACCAAGCAGCAAAGCTGTTTGCCCATGGACCACTGTTGCTGCATGTGCAACAAAACGTGGCATACGTTTGAGGATCGTCCACTGGCCTGCACCTGAATCAAAATATTCCACAATCGCTGTCTTTCTGAATCTAGAGTTAGGAGGACCTTTCGCTTCACTTTGAGTCATTCTGCCGAATCCGGCACATGTCACCAATTTCCCTGCAACAGAGAACATGTTGTGCCAGAATCTGCCACGTATGAGGCATGGCTCAGATCGCCAAGATTCCTCACCCACGGCCCAAGACATCACTGATGCAGTTGATTTCTCGACATCAGTCCACCCACCACTTATGTAGATTCTGTGCTTGTGTTCACATGCAGCATGCCCATCTCTGGCAACTGGGAGCGCTGGAACTTTCTCGGCTTTCCATGCGGCAGCACCCATGTCAAGCCATTCACAGGAATTGAGTCTAAAATGATCCTTGTATTGTCCACCTGCAACTAATAAAGCACAATGCCCTGACACTGCTGTCACGGTGTGCTTAAACCGTGCCTGCTTTAGGTTTGGAACTTCAGACCATGTTAAATTAATCGTGTTAAGTACCCAACATGATGATGTAGCTTCGTTATTCTTATCTCTGCCACCAATCACATATAGCCGATCCCCATACGATGCTACGCCTGTTTCATACTTAGGGTCTGGTATATCTGCAACCTGCCTGAATACTCCGCAGACCTTGCCTTGAGAAATTGGAGCTGCATACACAAAATCGAGTGGTCCATTATTCACGAATTTTGAATGTGCATCCTTATTATTAATATGTCCAGCAACAACGGCAATTCCTGCAAAACAAAATTATTACCTTTCACTGCGGGCATATTTTGAAAACGAGCACATATAATTAAAGCATTCCTGGAAGTGTCTGTAATGATTTAAACATGTTAAAGGCATCAACAATGACTCATAGATACTTTTTGTATATTGTATATTCTTTTACATGTACATTCATTGTTCATAATACTAAATACCAAATTCATTCAGCTTGGTGGAATTAAAGATTGAGAACATACAAAAATTCCAGCTTTCTCGGCAATGATGAAAATTAGTTTCTGGTGGAATTGTGAATTAATTGGCCATGTATTTATGTATCAAGCAGCGATCATGCAATCAATAAACAAAACTTCATAAAATATAAACGAGAAGTTTAAAATTCATATGCTCAGCTAAGAATGCATTCTTGGACTTTTAATATTTTACAACATCAACAGTCCCACACATGAGGATGTGTATTGGTGTTGACGATGGTCAAGACCATATTAAGATGAAAAATAATGGCAAATAAGGGGGAATTATGCATCTCCTTTTGCAGGAGGCATAGTGGAAAGTTCGTTCAAACTCGCTGAAACTACACATCACTACGGGGCTAAATGACCCGTTTTTGTTTACTTACTTTGGCATTATCTTCTCATGTTAATGGTTAATCTTCATGAAACTTGGCAGATAGTGAGACATACCATAGATATATAAAACTTGAACTCTATTTGACCTTGAAATTACCTTGAAAACCAAAATGTAGTTATAAACAAATTTCTATGATCATTTTCACCCTGATATTCATATATACATATAGTCGAAATGGCTATTTTACTTGAAAAAAATGAAGTCTGAGGATTATCATAAAAAAGGTATTTAGCATATAACCAAAACTTAAAAGGTATTTTTACCAAATATCAGGAAAGTTTCGAATTACTTCATAATATATCCACCATAGCATGCAGCTAAAAGAGTAGATGATTTCGAAAAAGAATTCACGTGAATTTGTTTAATCCTAGTCAAATTATATCAAGTTGAAATCAGAACCCCTTTTTTGATAACTGATTCCAAGATGGCCACCAACAATAGGTTATGCGCTAAAATTTCAAGTGGATGTAATTTCTTTAAAGCAAGACTTTTGGGTGATTTAAAAAATAATCTACTTAATGAGCATAGTCTTTCTGTTTCTTCTATTTTATATAGAGATGTATGCCTGTTATGTAAAAAGCTGAATAAACTATTGCAAAATACCATTTGTACCTTTTTTTTCATTTTGGGGCTAATTCTGAAAATAGTTTTTTTCAAAAGGTGTTACGCAAAATTTTTGACAACTTGTTCTCTCCGTTTTTTTGCGATTTTTATTGTTATAAATATGTCAAAAAGACGAAAAATGCCATAAAAGTTCTATCCAGCTCACTAAAGTGACCGTCAAGGTCATTTCCATGTCACTAAACATGTCCAAATGTTTTCTGCTGGTATCATCTGTCAACATGCTAAGTTTCATCAAAAATAGGTTTCTCTACCATGGGTAAAGAATATCAACCAAATTGGGCTATTCTAGTGCCCACTTTTGGCTTGATTGGCCCAGTGTGTTCGACCAGAAATTTGAGGTGAAAGTCACCTGTAAACCCCTAGACACATCTAAAGCACTCTTATCTATTTAGAACGCAATTCCATTGGTTCTTCAAAATGAACAAATGAGTGAGTGACATGGTTGGGCAAATTGCTAGACCCCCGGCACGCGATACTCATTACGCTAAACTAAAGCAAGCTCATCCGTGTGATAACTTTTTACACATTTCAGTCTCACTGACTAGCATATGAGCCACACCTTATCGCGAGACACAGACGTATGGAGCACACCAGAAAGAGTGTGTCGATAAGGTTTTTGTACCTACATTCGGCACTTTGAGAAAGCTGATAGCCAGCTGATAGCTATGCAGTGTGAAGGTGTCTTTGAGAATTATACATTATCTCCGCTGTATATAATGCCTGATGATTAAACAGAGATCTGCAGGCAAGACCTGCTTAGGGTAGAAACCACATATGACCAGAGCGTGGCAGGTGAGCATCATTCAGTACGAGGCCCTGCCAGTTTTCTCCCAGGCAAAGAGACAAACAAAAGCAACAGGTTTAGCTCCCCAATTACCAAAGGAGGGTAAAAACAAATAATTACTGATGCAGTTCCAAAAAGCACAAGAGCCCAAAACAAATGGGGGATCGGTGTTTATCGGGAATAGGCTCGTTGGAGAAACGGCTTAAAGGAAACAGCAAACAGTGAATACTTTCTGTTTAAGGATGGGCGTCTGGTTCAATGCTATTTTGATGGTGCTTGTAAAGATTTTCTCACACAATAATCAATATGCATAAAAATGTCATAAACTATACAATTTTGGAAAGCTAACAAACTACTGATTTGTTGTTTTTTTTCCGCTGTCTGTGCTTGTTGTCCTATGTTTATGCAGCAATCGTACCAAGTGCCGTCCTCTTTTTCCAAGAATTTTGATTCAACTTTTTTTGTTTTCTGGCTTTCTGGTGTAAAGACATGCGGTGAAACAATTATTTTTTCTCCTTGGCTGTGTTAAAATATTGACTTTGGAAGTAAAATAAGTTTACCTGATCTGGCCTTCAATGTATACCGCGCTATTTTCAAATCCCCAACAACGCTAGCGATATAGGCAGATGAAAGTGGTTTGGGCAGTGCGATCCAGATAAGTCTGGATCGAGCACGTGAAGCAATAGCGACCTTCCTCTCCCAGCTGGCCTCAGCACCTATAATTGCAATTATCACAGGTTTTTCGATTCCAACAAACTCTTGTAAGATGCTGAATTGTACCTGGTCGTCTATCGAGTCTGTTGATGTTTTTTTCATTCCGACGTTCGGTCTAGGTGTTCCATATTTACTTTCTTCAGATTCCCGATTAACACACGAGTGTCCATTTTGTTCAATTGCCAAATCTGGTCCTTCATCAACAGACATACCAATGGCGTCTTCATCGATGACAATCCCAATATCCTCTTTTTTGAATTTTTCATTCTCTGTTAATTTGTCCAGCAAATCAGATAAATCATCCAGAGATGCATTTGGCATGTCGCGTTCGTCTATTTGCTCACCGTGATAGCCATGAGCCATCTTAATTGGGACCCTTCGGTCACAAGGAATCAATTGTTCGTATATGAATTTGGTAATGTTGATAGAATTTCGACTCATTTTTGTCAGTTGGATTGGTATTCCGCCAAGATGTTTCACAAATTCTATGATTCGGCTGTTATTTTCAGGGGACAAGCTTTGCATGGGATCGAAAAGAATCAAAACATCCACTGCACGAAACCCTCGAAACACTCTGAGCAAGGAAACCATCCACTGACTGAATTGCTTTTCTGTTTGACCGAACTCTTCCTCTTTTGAATGCTTGCTATGTGGTAACACATCGGCTAGTAATGGTAAAGCGGCTGCCACTTCGGATTTGTTGACTTGGCCTTCCAAGTCAGCGGTGTCCTTTTCATTTGTTACGTTCTTGTGTTGTTTGCCATCTGCTCCTTTCTGGTTGAAGGAAGTGGTTTCTAACTCATCAAACAATAAAGCTGTATCAAGTGATTCATAATTTTGAACATCATCCATTATCAGATATCGAAGGTTTTTGTACATTCCATGGCGATGAGAACCAGATTGAAATTCGCATAAGCTTGCTGCTTCACAAAGGTCTTCGTCGGCATTTTCAAGGTACCATGGTAACTTCAGACGTCTGAAAATACATAACATATCATTACAATATTCATTATCACGCCAGTTGTACTGATATTGTATGTGTTATTTAATATTTCTTTAGTATTTGTACAAGACAGGTCAGCTTCCAGCATTATATTTACAAGCTTTACAGAATTCATGTGCAAAGACTTCCTATTGAAGCAATTCACGAGATCGTTCAAACGTTTTGATTCAGTGCCCTTGTTACTGTATGACATAAACTTATACATTGATTAATTTTGCAAAGTTTTTCGTAACAAAATTTCCTCATCTTTAATTTTCCAAAATGGTACTACTGGGAAACTTTGTGAAAACAAGTAATTTGGGGCAATCTGGACCGATGAAAAATTTAGTTGAGGGGATAACACTACAGCAGCAGCAAATGGCATTAAAACAATAATAAATGGAGGCATTGATAATAATGTACCAACTTGCTTCCACACGAGCATATTTTCTCGTTTTACACGTCGTATAATGGTGTAAATGTTTTTTTAAAATCGCACAAAAATCGCCAGTTCTGGAAATTGTGTAGTGGATACTTTTAAAACCGAAATATTACTTTTCCAGTGGGGCATGGAAATGAAAATCTGTTACTTTTTCCCTTTTTTGTATTTTGTGCCGTGATGTGCTCTGATGCTTATGATTTGTTAATAAACATTGCGTTCAAGCCTATGATGGCCAGAATATTGTGTCACGGTACGTGCATTATACCCTACAAAACCAACATTTTTCAGCAACAACAATGGTAACAAGGTACCCAATTTTTCTGCAAAGCCAAACTAGAACATTAACAGGTACACCAATGGCGGTACACCGCTTCTCGAAACAAAATATTACTACATAAATACTGGTTCAGCGTGCGAATTTATACAATAACTCAAAATCATCTTAATAACCGAAAGTAAGTTTTGATGTGCCTGGGGAATTTAAACCGGTAGATCCATAGTCTAAGCTGAAGCCAGAAAGACACTGATGCCTCTGACCTGAAAAGCACACCACACTTCACTACTATTAATCATTAAAAGGGTTTTTAATGTGGTATGGTAAGGTTGAACCGTTCATGCTAGGGTTGTTCCTGATCACGATGACACCATTAAAAGGACATTTCCATTTGTCACGGTCACTATTCAATATAATAGTTTCAAAATTCGCATAAAGCATTAGTTTTTGTTTCGTTTTTCAAGGCAAAACAGGTACAGATTAATTTCAATTTTTTTTATTGAAATAGCCGTTTCATTAGTATAGATAGGACACAATAGTATCCATCCTATATTGTTAGCCTAATTCGCCAAAGCTTTCTCCGATACCAAAAGTACATTATTTTAATATTTTGTATGGTGCTGTGTGTATGCATCCTCTGAGATTTCTCTGAGACTTTTATGTCAGATTTTACATAGCTTGACAAAATGTGCACGCCGATTGTTGGGCATTCCGTACAATACGCATCACAATATTTATACTTGTTATGCAGGTAATTACAGAATTAATTTTAACTGCATATAAAATTCTTAAGGTTTTTTGCGAGCGTTCTGTTATCAGTGATCGTTGCGCACCTATCAAACTCTTCAGGGAAGTCAATTCGAGACATGCAATGGTTTGAATTCAATTTGTGCCAAATGCAGTTTATCCAAATCGACATTACCACAACTTGAAATATTTCAGTTTTGTCCAACTGTATACAGAAAGGCTGGTGAGCATTTTGACAAGTGCGACTGCACGTCTTCTGGTGTAACCTCCGAACTGACTACGATCAGGGACATGAACGACTTGACCGTATTTTCTGTCGATGAAATTAATGATACTGTATTTTTCTTGCGTAAAGGGTAATATGGACCTTTTGTGGTGAAGATATTTATACAATTTAACAGCCATGTGTTCACATTGTACTTTTATATATATATATATATATATATATATATATATATATATATATATATATATATATATATATATATATATATATATATATATATATATATATATATATTTACCTGATCCTTTCTGCCAATTGGTAACTAAAGGTTATATACAGAATGTCTTCTTTTTTCACATCCTGGGATCTCAACCAGATAACCATATTTATGGCCACGACAGTCTTTCCAGTTCCCGGTAGTCCTTTCAGCAAAATACACTTGCTTGTCTTGCACTTATGGAAAGCGGAAAGTTGCTCATTTGTCAATAAGTTCATCACTTGAGCATTTGCAATATCGTTGACATAGGAAAGTGGTGAAAATGATGCCAGACATATTACTAGAGATTGCATCAATGAGGCAAGTTTCTTGCGATCACATTGCAAATAAGTTGTTGGATACCTTATATCTTCTGTCTCTCTGGTTATGAAATCGACCAACCAAGAAGGGTCAGCCATTTTTTTCCTGGTGACGACACACCATTTTACATAAAATGCCATGGTGCCAGCAATGCTTAGACTTTGATCAACAAGGCGCGATAGTTTGGAGCAGTAGTCTGTCATTTCTTCATTTTCTTCAAATGCAGTTGTCAGAAGCAGTAGTTGATTTGTAGATGTAAGGACTAAAGAGTCGCATACATTGTTCGATGGCTTAACTAAACTTCCATTGAGGTCACTGCTGAGGCAAGGCGAGATATACACAAAACCTTCTGTATCTTTAAACTGCTGCTGCAAGGCACATAACACTTTTTCGATCATTTGACGTCCTTCGTGCCCGGAAAATGACATTCTAAAGGACCAGATGGCCACACTTCCAGTCCTATCTTTGCTGAATGGTAAAAAATAGAAATTATGAAAAAGATCAACGTCAAAATTAAAATCTTATTTCGTTCTAATATTGAAGATTAGTTTTTAAAAACTCGTGTTGTTCTCCCACAAAGTAAGACTACCTAAGGGACTGACAAAGTGGTCCAAACAGGGGATAGAATTAATTCGTGAGAGACGAAATTGTGGCTTTAAATTTGTACTTTTAAAATGGATATTCCCCCTTTACCGAGATGATCATAAAATATGTTCGTGAGTGCGTGCGTGCGTGTGTGTGTGTGTGTGTGTGTCTGTGTGTCTGTGTCTGTGTGTCTGTGTGTGTTTGTGTGATAAAACCAGGGCTTTGGCAAAGCATTGGACAAATGTAAGAAGGATGAGGGGATATGTATATTGTGGTTTGGATGACACCTATAGAAAATAGAGGCAATCACGATAATTAAGACAATAAAGGGTACACAACCTATACAAATCGGTCTGCCATACGTTTTGCAACATCTACTTTTGCCATGATATACCTCATCATTCAAAGGACATTTTAAACAAGTCAATTATTACAAACTACGATTATTGTCATGGGCAAATTTTGCAATAGTCCATGTGAAAAGGTTGAGACTGGTGGGTAATTGTCTGGTATAAATGTTCAACATACACCATACAAGCTACATTCTACATTCAATTTTTCAAAATGAAATGTGATTCTCGTGGTGTTTTGAGATAATATTGCGAGCCAAAGATGCCAACAAGACTTCAGAAGTTAACAACTGAATTTAAAAATTATTGTTAAGATTTACAATAAAATGTCAGGCATACGTATGAATGATATTATTGAAAAACGTAAGTCGCCAAATCTTGTTTTCACATTGAGGGCTTCCTGTTAATAAGTATAACATGGCAAAATGTCAATCGTGAAATGCACCTGCAAAATGTGCCAAAAGTTGGTTGCATGATTGTTGCGCCAAAAGATGGTTGCATGATTGTTGCGCCAAACGTTAGTTGCATGATTGTCGCGGTGGACATATTAAAATATTTACATATGTTTGTACTACAAAATGGTGGACCTGATCGACTTCTAAAACTCACATTATTGTATTTGTGTCTTTTTGCCCAGAACCACTTCCTAGTAGCATTATAACTCTAACCACCAAAAAATCGTGTGTAGCTTTGCAAAAAGTTATCTATCTCCGTACGCATAGTGATATTATCCCAAATTCGACCATGTAAATATGTACACAACATTCTATAGTAAAATTATTTTGTCTACATATACGATTTTTTCTCAGATTTGCCTAGTGTCATTAAAGAAAGTTACGATTGCAATAGGATACATAATGATGAAAGCTTCGAGAAAATTATAAGAAATAAATCAATAAAAAAGAGGAAGAAAAAGGAAAAGAAACGGTCGTCTCGCTAGGCGTGAGCTGTGAGACATAGACGAATACATTAACCCATCATGCTGACCTTGAAATTGGTCTCCCTGAATATCTTCCACTCCTTCTATACTGTACAACTCATCGCCTAAAATCGTTGAGACTTTTTTAAACTTTGGCATCTCGTCTTTACAAAATCCTGGAATGGCATACTCTGTAAGCATATTTTTTATAATTTTTAATTGATGGACTACAAACCCTATGAATACAGGCAATGGCACAAGAAAACATATTAGCACTTATCTATGTTGGATTCCTTGAAGAATACACGTATTGATTCTGCTGATTTGTTTGCAGGTATATTCACTTCATATATTAAACCTATTATTGTATTAATATTACCACCAAATACTTCCCGGAAATATCACCAATAATTACCTTCATTTGAAGAAAAGTTCTCATTTATTCGTTTTTCAAGGTCACTTCTGGGTAATTCAACAATGCCACTGTTGTCAACAACGTAACATGTACATTTCCGTCCACCATATTTATATGCCGCTCTCATGAATTCTTTGGTAGGAAGCTTTACTGGCTCCTGAAGAAGAAGGGGGGCCCTGGCCGGTGTGATGAACAAGTACACGTGTCTATCATCTGCTTTGTTGGCACTAAATTGAAACAGTAGCTTTGGATCATCCGTATAAATAAGATCTTGTAGCACACAAAAAACTGTTTCTTTCCATCTTTCCAGCCATTCTGGTCCAACTGGAATCACGCATCCGTCGTCGTTTTCTTTTCCTCTGTGATGTTTGTTAATAATTTTGATTTGCCCTTTGAGTCCCGCGTTGGCAATAGCACTGGCCGTCTTGGCAATGTCAGTTATCTCTTCTCGAATTTCCTCTCCCGTGTTCATTATATGGACTGCGATTGTATATTTAACCGCCATTCTTGCGATCATGGTTCTGCATGGGATTTCATCCTTTGGTGACTGTTGTCCGTTCATGAATTGAGAACCTGTATGATAGGAAATACTTTCATTAGAACGAGAAATGTAAATATGCTATAACTTTAAAATCTCTACGACTTTTACATCAAATACAGAGTTTGTGGATATTCATAGTTAGGATAAGGTTTTTACAGTACCTTATCTTTTGAAGCTTTGGCATTACAGTGGTAGTTTATTACGCAACGATTGTCCAGTCAGACAAATTGTGCAGGTAGCCAAAAAGCAACACCTATACGAAACAGTAGAAGGCTTTAAATTTATTGACATTACTACGTTTGAAAAAGTGACATCCGGGTTATTAAGCACACTTGACAGCATGTCGGAATCGTTCTTCAGGGGTTAGATATCCATGCCACAGAGCCAGATCACAAGAAGCACCAAACAAGTTCAAGCAAAGCAATCACGGCATCTCCCACATTCCGCAAATGGTCACCACCTCTCAAATTGGTTCCAACCCCATATTTATGAGATCTCAAGTCGTAAACTGTTACACTCCAAACACAGACCACAGAGGTGGTCACTTTTGCTTCCTTGGTTTTGATTTTTTGATAGATAAATTTTATTCAGAACTGTTCAATATAATGCTATATAGTGTATAAGTGTGGTTGACTCATCCAAGATAAACTCCAAATTTGAAGCTGTTCTGGTCTAGAGGGTTTTTTTTGTTTTGTTTTGTTTTTTTGTTTTTTTTTTGTTTTTTGTTTTTTTGTGGGTTTTTTTTTTTTTTGTTTTTTTTTGTTTTTGTTTTTTGTTTTTTTTTTTTCAAGCTATGAATTATGATAAATCAAGCAAAAACAGACAATCAACGAAGAAACAAAAGCGACGGATAATCTGACAAGACAGATGCCATAAAATAATACGCACATGAAATATAAATAATGAATGGAAGTTCTGGAAGTTGCAGGACTTATGCCTGACGTTAAATATCATTATGTATTCAATTTTGAAGAGGTGATACTTTGGAGAGGCCGAATGACATTGTTCGGGGGTCTTTTCAGGACATGCATTTTGTCCATGTGCGAATCCATGCCAAAAATGTATGGAAAGTGTGTCTTAATGTATATCTCAATGATTGCATTCCTCGTATTACCCTTTTCTTTCTAAATACAGACATTCATACGAAGATTATACAATAAATGTACATCAGTACATCGTCTGTTTAAAATGCATTTCAAGTTTCCACCCTAATGGTAAGTAGAAATACGTTCGATGCACTCCAGTATTTATTGTTACATGCCTCTGCGTTCTTCTCCCATATCTTCGGTCTCCTCCAACTGTTCCATGAGTACTCGAGAGACATGGCTTTGTTCATCTAAATCCAATGCTGTACAAAATTGGATGAATACATCGTCGTCCTTCTTCACCAGTATGTCGAGCAGATGTTCAATTTTATCTTTATCTGTTGTAGGATTCTGTAGGGACATGCATCAGCGTCATATTAAATTTTGGCATGGTCACACTGTTACATTCATCTTGTATTTTCAGTATTCTTACGAATCGTCGATTTGCAATGAGAGTGTACAACGTGGATTTAAATTTGCCTAATATGCGTATGAGATGAGATAGATAAGCCGTCTTATCGCCAGTACATAGATCAAAGAAACTGGTTATAAAATTAAAGGGGCATGGCGCCATTCTTTTTGACTAATTAACATCCAACTGCATAGTTTTATACAAATCTCTTCTCCCATAATCAGCTATTCGTAACAAAGGTCAAATAACCCAACTCTACCTTAATCAACTGTCGCTCTGGTTTTGTTATAATACTTTTCTGCTCCAGTATATCAAGCAGCATCTTATCCAATGAGACATGTGTCAGCAGGAACACCTTCTTCAACTGCAAAGCCTTTGCATGTGTGGCTTTCATGATCGGCGCGAGTAAGCTCAACTTGCTTCAACTACAATCTGCAAACATAAATTTACGATTTGTGTTATAGTATTCTGTCCTTTGATTTCTTGTCTTAGATCAATTCATTGGCGCATGGATCTTCTTGACTAGCAAGTGCATGAATTTACTTTTTACTGGTGCACTTTAGCATATTTTTTGTTTTGTATTTTTGTAGGCTTATGTCCGCTATTTCTTCAAGAGTATACAGCCAAAGAGTGCCATAAAGTATGTATGCTGCTTTTAACTTTTTAATTGAAGATGCCAGATATCAGATATGTATGCACTTGTAATGTCAATTGGAATAGAAGATTCAAACAATCAAGCTTGTTTCTCCATTCTTAATAATCAACAAATGAGTTGCACATGTTTCAATTTTTGAAAGTTTGTTTGTTCTAATTGGTATTTTCTTGTGTACGTTTTGACCACGGAATAGCCAGATTTCCAGCCTTCAATTTATCTTCGGTACCTGTCGTCTGGCCGAAAAAATAGAGAGAAACATGCACTTATACTCTCGTCATTTTAAGTTCCAACTACAGTTTGTAGTTCTACATTTTCAACGTTTAAATTGTTGGGCAGACACCACTGTGTAATTTGCCTGCTATTCCGTGGTCAAAACTCCCACTGAGCCGGAAATTTGTTCCTTAAGGAAAATGGTTTAATGGGGTCAGCTATTTGTGCATGTCGCGAACAGCACAGATATATGGTCCGGAAAGAAGTACATTGCAATCGGAACCTAAAAGATCATTAGGTTTTTCTTTTTTCTTTTTTTCTTTTTTCTTTTTTCTTTTTACCCTTTATGAACAGATGCTTTGATGTAAGGTGGTATTTTGAAATTTAGGGCTATGGCTTTAAACACATGAAATAATTGCAAGGTCCATTGCCATAGGTGGTAAATGACACCGATAGTTTGTATGAGGAATGTAACTCTGATATAATTGGAAAATTATATGTTAAACATAAGAGATTTTAATGGCGTCAGAAATAAATTTAGGGCACGAACTGCTACCCTAGGTCTCAATAACGACCAAGAGAGGTGGGGTGTCCGTGATAGTTCATGTGATTTATGTGGTTCACTCAGGGAAGACATTTTCCATGTATTTTTCTCATGTTCTACTTATGCAGATATTCGGTCTGATCTATTTTATAAAATTGAAGCGCAGTTATTGGCGAATGGTCTTAGTTTCTTATGGGAAGATTTTATGGCCTCTTCATTAATTAACAAAATGAAAATTTTAATTGGTGATGTTGCGAAGTCACACAGCAAATGTGCATTTCAGATATATGACGACTGTTGCAGACAATTTCTCAATTCAGCCCTCAGTCGCCGTAGATCAACCTTACAAGTGGAAGGCCATGTGGAACCCACATCGTAGAAGCTCCATTTTTCTATTTCATATGCCTGGTGGTTCTTTAGTATGTTCATAAGTCTGTATACTTTTTTTAGATTGTATGGCTGTACAGATGTAATGGATGCGCCACTGTCGATACCCCGACAGTGGCACCCCCGATGTAAATGGGGTATATCTTGCACGAATAAATAATAATGTCACCTTACTCTTAGGTGATGCCTTTTTAAATGATACGTGCTTGTTTGTCTTGCACCGAATGTGCATATAAAGTTTCATGTTTTACAACTCTGAGGCTCGTAACAAGACATCTAGGCCTATATAGAATGTTCAGACGTCATATCACTGCCTTTTGTCAGGTTTTATGCAACGCTTGTCTTTTGAGGTTTTTACATGTTTATGGTTTATATTACACCTTGACTTTAGACTGTACCCAACATTACCTACGGCATGGAATTTTTGATGTCTTTGATCTTTTGGATAAAGTCTACACTTTTATCCATTAACTACAGCCGTATAACCCAGAAATGCTGGGGTATTCGCACTCGTGGATGAAGTTGTCCATATCCTCAAACAGGAAGTAAAAGTGTCTTTTAATGCTGGTCAGTGTTTACTTATGTAGTAAATATCCACCATAAGACCTCCGTCAGCCAGATGTATTCAAAAATACTAATAAATAATTAAAGCAATACAACAATCATAATTACCAATGTAATTGTAATATAAAGTACATCAGTCGCATTAATGTATCAAGCATATGTTTCTACAAAAAACAACTTACCAATACGAAGTCGCCGTTGCAATACGCATCGGTTCACCAATATTCAGGCTACTCGTCATGGTCACTGGTCTGTCCTTCACCCAACACGATTCAAGGTTCAACGGTTTAATTGACGTTTTATATACATTGAGATATGTGTCAAATGGACGGTACAAAATATGCAAAAAGACAAAAAAATAAATAGATACTAAGAATACATGTCTATGAAATAAACTAATACTTGAGTCACGTGGACATGGCACCCGAGATAGCTATCATTTTACTTCAAACGCCAGTGACACCTGGTGGAATTCAATTAAAATAAATTAACATATTGTTTTAGTTTAGTTTAAACATATTTATTTTCACTGCATTACCCAATAGCACATAGAATATTACTAATCTAGGGGTTCTCCAGACACGGAGACGCACAAAATGATATATACAAGATGCATGGGACAAAACTATGTACAAACATGTGACTATGCATTCAGGTAGACATGCTGTAATACAATTAAACAACACAAACTCAATATTTAACATTCCAATCCAATTAAGAAACATGCATGTACACACGAATATACTAGTAACAAGCTAATTCATCCTCAACATAGGGAGCGACTGAAGGGGCGGTTATAGCCTGCTGGGCGAGGCCGAAGCACCCTGGCTACTAACTCACTCTGCCCCTGTGGTGCCGCCAGTGCACCCAGCAGCTCGGGTGTTCCTTCCCGCCTTGTCACTGGCGACCCAACTGTGGAGTGTTGACCCATATGTGGGAGCATTATACATGTATTCTTACAGACCTGTTGGATAAACCATTGATCTGAAGTATGAATATGCAAATGAGACACGGTAGAGAACATGGTAGTATTAAAGGTACATACATTTAACATACAAATACACCGAAATGGTATATGCTGATTTCGAGATACATATATGGAATAAGATACTACCCAGTTACAATATAAATCGGCGTGTTTTAACAATAAAATGTTGCGTTGCTCTGAAAATCACTGTATTGCATTCTTCTGAAAGTTCTTTTCTCCCGAATAAAATACTACGTAGTCTGTCACTTGCAACATGCATGATAAGGTTTGGATTAACACCAGGGGCTAACAAAGGAGTGATGGTAAGCAGGAGCTTTTTTCTTTCCTGGGCATATTTAGGGCAGCAGAGACAAAAGTGTTTAAAATCCTCAGTTGGGTGGGAGCAGGCACAGGTGGGCTGTTGAATGATATTTACTTCATGGAGATCGAAATTAAGTCTAGAAAATCCTAATCTAAACTGGGTATGACAGATGCTAGCAAATGCTGACCATGGGGGTAGAAATCCGGAACAATGTCGGCCTCTAGCATAGTGGCTTTGAGTTTCGATTTAAAGATTTGACGGGAAAGGTAGTTACGGATATCAGTGGGGAGATTATTCCATAGTTTGGTGGCATCGGGGAGAAAGGAATTTTCAAACTGTTGGGTTCGGCATTTGATGAGGCGAAGGTTGCTGATAGGCCAATGGCGGAGCGTTCGACGAGCAATGGCGGGGGCGCGAGGTATAAGGTTGGATAGATAGGAAGGAGTTAAGTTAAAATACATTTAATAGAAAAGGATTAATTTGAAATATTTGCGTCTACTGGCTAGTGCAGGCCAACCAATTAAGTTCATCTAAGAGTTTTTTATGGGATGTGTGCCTTAGTGCGCCAGTGCATATTTTAGCTGCCTCGTACATACTGAATCGACTCAGGTAAATCAAACAGACCTTGCCCACAATTATCAAAGATAACACAACCATATTCAAGAATTGGCCGAACCATTGAAAAATATTATCTTTCCAGTGTTTTTCGGGATAACTTAAATTTGAATCTTTGAAGAAGTCCAATACGCTGGCTGGCTTTGTGTGACATGCGCACGCCAAGAAAGATTGTAGGCTAGAATAATTCCAAGGTGAGGATGGGTGTATTCCTCTGGTATGGCGGTACCACCTAGAAGGACAGGAGGGTGATGAGGTTTATTGATTTTGGCCGAGAAAATAACTGAAATGGATTTTATGGCATTAAAAACCATGCCCCATAATTTACCCCAGTGGTAGATAATTGAAAGATTTGTGTTCAAGTGGTGTGCTGAGTCGGTAGGGTTTCGAACTATCTCAAGTATACTAATGCCGTCGGCGAAAATGCGGACATCACAGGTCAAGTCATCTACAATATCATTAATATACACAAACAATTAATAAGGGACCCAGAATTGATCCTAGAGGTACGCCGGCCTGAACGGGAAGCCAAGAGGATGTTCGCCCGTGGATAATAACACGTTGAAAGCGCTTTCAGAGGTAACTGTTTATCCACCTAAGAATTCCTTTAGATAACCCAAGTTGTCGTGGTTTGAAGAGGAGGCCTACATGGCACACTTTGTGAAAGGCTTTCGAGATATCTAAAAATACCATTCTGGTCTCCTTGGAATTTTCAAGCCCATTGTAAATATTGTGGAGAATACTTATTAGTTGGTTGGTACTTGAATCATTAGCTTTAAACCCAGAGTTCTTATCAGTTAGTAGGTTGTTGCCTATTAGATAGTCACAAAGTCGCTCGAAAACTTTAGATACGTTGCACGTCGATTTGTTAAACACATGGCAGATATTAAAGCGTTTCCAAGAATCGGGAAATTGGGAGACACAGTGAGACAGGTTGAAAATTTTTGTCAAGGGCTTGGAGATGAAGTCAGCAGTATTTTTTAGGAGAGTATTTCCAATATTGTCGGAGCCTGAGGCAGAAGTTAATCTCAAGGATAGTTAAGCTTTCCTGACACTTTCTTCATTGAGCGTGAAATTGCTCATGCGTGCCTCAGTACATTTGATAAAGTTTGGCAGGGGATGTGCATCATTATCGGCATGAGTAACGCATTGACTAGCGAAGTAAGTATTAAATGCGTCACACTTTTCGGTAATGCTAGAGATCATTTTACTTCCTTCAATAATAGGAGGTATGTCTTCATGGATTTTGCATCCAAGTAAGAACTTAGACAAGTTCCACCATTGTTTGGGATTCATATTATTTTTATCTAATTGTGTACATAGTTTAGAAAAGTAGGAGTTTATTGACACTTTTATTGCGTTGACAACCTCATTGCGTCGCTTTTTATAATACTGTTAAAACCTGTCAATGTTGACACAGTCATCAAGAGTGAAAGGACGAGGAGTTTGAGTTAATGTCTTAAAACGTTCCCATGCACGATTACGCTGACGCATAAGTTTCTTTAATTTCAGCGGTTATCCGAGGTTTATCCTTTGGCCGAATGGTAACTTCTTTGTATGGGATAAACTCTTTGGTAGTTTTTAGGAAGAGGTCAGACCAGTAAGATACCACGTCATCAATGGAATCGAAGACGTTGAAGACATTGTTCCAGGGAGCAGAAGAGAGAGTATTATTAAGACCTTGAAAATCAGCTTTTTTGAAATCCCATAACCTCTTTTGAACGAGCAGTCTCTGTGGTAGGAGAGTGAAAAGGAGCAAAATATAACTGAGTGGTCAGAGTTTGAAATAGGAGCTAAGACTCCACTGTCCAGGCTAAGTGCAGGCGAGTCAGCGATTAGAAGGTCCAACAGACTGGTTGAGTACTTGTTTATTCTAGTAGAAATAGTAATTATATTAAAGTTTTCAATTTGAGCGAGGCATTGTATTTCATCAATTTTCCCATCACTTTTGATGCTGCGAACGTTGCAATCACATAACTTCAATTGATTGACAGTATAAGTATCACTAGGGCCTGGGATGGGATGAGCGTCAGTGGATAAAGCATAGTTTTTGTATAGTACGTATAAAACATGTCGTTAGCACAAGAACCCACAAAAGATTAAGTTTGCAAGTAGCATTACCATAATACAGTAGGAACTGGTGATCTGATTGCTGACTGAGGGACAAGCAAAGTAAACAGAATGCGTTTTATACGAGACATAACGAGTAAAGAAGAGGCCAATGGTCACTCTATAATGTTCGGTGCTACAACTCACGGAGACCAGAGTATATTGAAAATCCGTGGTAATCGGAAGAGAATCTGAAAAGGTACGGCCAATTGAGACACATTGCCTCCGGTTACGCAGATATGATTCAAACCACTTTAGCGCCAAGCCCTTGAAGCCATAGGCCCTGAGCTTAGCCAAGAGAAGCTCATGGTCTATGGTGTCGAAGGCCTTCCGTAGGTCTATCATGATAGCACCAGTGAGTCTGCCGTTATTCATATTTTCTAAAAGTTCATCGTAGAGTTCAAAAAGTGCTGTAGAGGTAGAATGCAGATGTCTAAATCCAGATTGAAGTTTAGCTAGATTTCTTTCATTTAAAAAATTGTATAGACTGTCATGCGCAACTTTTTCTAAGACTTTGCTGATCAGATAATAATAATGAACCTCAACCAGAGCGTTGAGATAAACCCAGCGGGACAGACCAAAAACAGATGTGTTCGGCCAGTCGGGCACCTGATATCTGTGAAACCATAGAGTTTCAGTGTATTTAGGACTTTTAAGCGGTATCATAGTAAGTAACATAATTAAAACATAGAGCGTAAACATGTAAAGTAACAAAATAACAAAACATGAGACGGTAAATGCACGAATTTGAAAATTGAATGAAAGAAACATGTAAAACTGATAATTGTACAAGCATGTAAGTGGACAAACTGGACAGTAGTGGAAGAAACAAAGATCGCTGTTGTAGGACTGCATGTAATGTGTTACAGATTTTGCATTGGAGCTAGTGAGTATAAGTACACGAATATATAATAACAGATTGTCGTTATATCCGTCATGTAAATATACATACCTACATATACATATGCATAAATACACACGTACATACACGCGATTTATAGTCGGGCACAATGAGAGTAATTCTTGGCAAAGCTGAAATTCCAAAACAGACATGGAAATGATGCCAGATAGTAACATGGTCAGATCATTGAAATTGAAATTAACAGGGCCAGGATCAGGGGAAGAAGGTAAGATTTTTTTTTTTTTTTAATTCCATAATGTTCTCTCTACAACGGACAGACAGCAGGCTGCAGTAGACATACATATATCGTTTGAAAACTTACTCTATAATCTATTTCAGCAGATCGTCATAAAAACATACATAGTAGTTTGCGATACTGAAGGGAGAGGAAGTTATATAGTATTGGTTTATGGTAAAAAATACGATTAGACGTAGTCGAAAACAGGCAAGTAGAGAAACACGTGAAGAACATGTAATTCATCTGGTATTTTGTAAAAATCAATGTTCGAAGAAGATGAGCTAAGTATCATACATACAAACTAACACATCTATTAAAACCTTACGGAATGTCTTGGTTCCTTGAGCATTTAAACATACTTGACATTAGTTTTGGGGTTAAGAGGAGAGTAGACTAGTACGTGTGACTACAGCAGTATTAACAAATTCCAGGTCATGCCTCAGTGCCTGTATATCACCAGAGTCATATTACCATTTTACCATGGAGTGCCTTGTTCGGTATACTCAGTACATTTCCACTGATATGCTTGTTCTAATCAGTACATTGACAGTGCTATGTGAACGCTGCTTCTGCAACTTAGCCACAACAGTTTTGAGCAGGTGCGTGCATGTCCAGGATCAGTGGTCTTTTTATTTTATTGTACTTAACACAGCCGTCCTTTACTGATCCTTGACACAGCCTTATCTTTTTAATGGCCGTATTGTACTGCTCTTTTCAAACACATAAGTTCATTGAGCGTGTTCAATAGCGTACTCCACTGACTCTGCTTTGACTCCAGATAGGTTTGCCTACACTTCACATTGATGCATCATCTTTATATATCCTTATACTCGTATTTTGGTATTTAGGGTAGTGGTCAAAGCCCAAAAGTACTCGGGTACCCCTCCCCATGGTAGAACAAGACACAACCCATTTTTTATTGAAGATTGGTTTGTGAGACATAAGAAAATGATGGTTGTGGTAATTTATTTCAGTGACAGGTGTATCTTATCACCATTTATAATGAAGAATCGCTCTTTTTTTCAATTAATTCTCACTTTGTTTGTGTGCATAAAATCAGCAATATTTGCTGAAACTTGATGACATCAGGCTTATATTAAAGAAAACTTGTGTGAAAAAGTAAGAAAATAATGATATTAGACATTTAAATACCTAAAGATGGGAAAAAATGTACAAAACTGCACAATTATACAAAAATATTTTTTATTTTGATATTTATATCTCCCAAAAATATGTCAAAAAACGTACAATTCTTGTCCAATATTGCATTTTTATACACCAAAAATTACCTTAGCCATCAGGCTACGAGGTTACATGGAAATTATTATCCCAAGTTTCTCAAATTTTTGTAAGCGCCAAAAAGTATTACCCCTACCCCCTTATTTTTGGAAATAAGAAAAATCACTGCTTTGTCGCTATACGACGCTATTCTTCAATTGGTAATGCTTATTCATTGATAAAATTAAAACTAGACACAAGAACAAACTAATTAATCCAGTGGAAGTGAATTTAATGTCACCTTCTTTAAAAAATTTGAGTTTGGATATGGAATGAAGATGAAACCTATTATTTCGTCCAAAACACTGATCAATTTTCTATTACAATTTTGCGGTTAGAAACCTTATATAAGAATTTGCATTTACTTTGATAGTATGGAAAATGACTCTGTGTTACAGAAATTATCAACATACTAGTATTTGGCAATTTTTGAAGAAGAAAAAAAAAAGAAGTTGTCACATAGTCCACCATCTCCAAATAGCTTGCCAATGCTGGCAATGAATGCCATATACTAACACATATTAACTACCCACTTTTTTCCCAGGACTCATCATGGCACCATCATTTGTGAATTTATACATATCACGTGATCTATCATAACCTTAGGAGATGGAAGCATAGTACTTACCCAAACACTGGCGCAGTTTATATCTGCCTGTCTGTCTGTTTGTATTTGATGATACAGGGTTGTGTTATATGATTTACAACCAATGCATAAAATTAATCACATACTGGAACTTACTTTCTCAACTGTGCGATGTTGCACCCAACACCACTGGGCTTTGATGAGCCCGGCTTTATCGGGCGCAGCCTCGCACAGTTGAGAAAGTAGGTTCCAGTATGTGATTTATTATGTCTGTGTGCCAACCCAGACATTTTTATGTCTGTGTGCCAACACAGACATACTGTTTTTCTAGGAATTCTTTATTTCTTTCTTTCTTTCTTTCTTCTTTCTTTCTTTCTTTCTTTCTTTCTTTCTTTCTTTACAGGCAAATTTGTCCGACATTTCATTTGAAAAGTATTTTACATAGAAACTCCAAGCTTGGCATGATTATACTTCCATACATGAAGCCTGGTCTTTTTGTAAAGAGGTTCAACGGTTTTGAAAATTATGCAAATTAAGGCCATTTGAAAATTTAAATCTTGAATATCTCCAAAAATATTATAGGTACAGGTAATCAATCCAACTTCGATTAATATGTTGGTTAGACTGCACCTTTTTGTAATTTACATGTGACCTCTAAAGGTCAAAGGTCAATGTCATTTTCACATTTGAAATTTTCATCTAGCCATAACTCAGTCAATTTTCAACCAATTTTAACCATGTTGGACCCAACCTGTAGGTATTGCAACGCTGCATATTTTTGTAATTTACATGCAATGCCTAAAGATTAAAGGTCAAGCTCATTCAGGCCTTTTTGTTAAAACTAGCCATCAGCGTAATGGAATGTGAAGTACCAAAGGCTTCAAAGATGGTATCAGTCAAGATTCTGGGGTCCGCTTTGGTAATTGATACTTTTAGCCCAGATAAGAGAGCCTGGGTTTGATATCAGGCTACGGGCAGCATACTTGTCTGTATGTGTGCCCCTGAGTGGCACACAGAATGCCGTGTGTGACTGCTTTTGTCATGTTTACACAAGACAGACAAGACATAATTTAGAACATTGGAACAACACATAATTAATTAATTGGGTAAGACATAACAGATTCAACTGAAAGCCACAGGAAGCTGTAGTTTTCCTTGCAGTGAGGTTGCAAGGTTAGGATATCGTACAAGCCACGGGTAGCCAGGTCAGTGTTAAATGTAAACAAAGCATGCACAAGTATGAATAGACTGACGTTTACAAGTTGTATCATGCTTAGAAGACTACTTGGTTCATGAGAATGAAATGGAAAAGAATGATGACACAGTCTGTGGTAGTCTATATATCATTACATACTATCAAAAATGTTGTCTTTCTTTCTTTCCTTTTTTTCTTTTTTAAGGATGTGTGCCAACACACATATTGTTTTTCTAGGAATTCTTTCTTTCTTTCTTTCTCACTTTCTTTCTTTCTTAATGTCTGTGTGCCAACACAGACATATTGTTTTTCTTTCTTTCTTTCTTTCTTTCTTTCTTTCTTTCTTTCTTTCTTTCTTTCCAGACAAGTTTGTCCAACATTTTATTTAAAAAGTATTACACACAGAAACTCCAAACTTGGCAAAATTATACTTCTATAGATGAAGTCTGGTCTTTTTGTAATGAGAGGTCATGCTTTTCAAAATTATGCAAATAAGGGCTAATTAAAGTTTTAAATCATCAATATTTCATATACTATAGTAGATGTGGTCCCAAGTGTATAGGAGTTTGATCATAGCAAGGAAAAGGCCATCTCAAATGTCAGGGTCATGTCAATGTCAAAGGTCAGTTTTAGGCCAAGGTGTCATTTTTGAGATGAAAGTTCACTTCAGGTAGAGGTCATCTCAAGGTCAAAGGTCATTCAAGGTCAAAGGCCACTTTCGATGGCGGCTTTCTTCTAGCCATAACTTGGTCAATTTGTATCCAATTTTGATCATGTTTGGTTCAAATTGTAGCTATTGCAACACTGCACATTTTGAAAATTACGTGTGACCCCGAAAGGTCAAAGGTCAATGTCATCTGGACCTTTGAAAGTTTCACCCAGCCATAACGCAGCCAATTTCCATCCAATTCTAATCATGTTGGACTTAAATTGTGGGTATTGTAACACTGTACATTTTTGCAATTTACGTGTGACCTATAAAGGTTGTAGGTAAAAGGTCAAGGTTATCTGAACTTGGAAGTATCATCCAGCCATAAGCTTAATGCAATGTGAAGTACCTAAGCACAAAAGTTGCACCATTTAATATTAACAGCTTTTGAAGGCACACAGACAGATTTGCTTTAAAGCAAATCTTCCTTTCTAGTTCTTTCTTTCTTTCTATCTTTCTTTCTTTCCTTCCTTCCTTCCTTCCTTCCTTCTTTCTTTCTTTCTTTCTTTCTTCTTTACAGCCAGATTTGTCCAGAGTTTTTCTCAGACCCTACTATTCCGAAAACCACCAAACTTGCCATGGTGACTGACCTACCAGTGAAATTAGGCACCTGACTTGGAATAGTCATGATAATTAAAATTATGCAAATGAGGGGCAATTAAAATTTTAAAAGCTCCATATCTTCTAAACTATAGGAGATAGACACAAAGTTCTAACTTACACATATAAAGACAACTGGCAAATCCAATAGCATGCAAACAAAAGTTTGGGAATTTTATTGTATGCTAAATTCAGTGAATTTCCCAACAATCCACATTTTGACTGGGGCTTCTGCTATACTGCATGTTTTAAGCCTCCGTGGTGCTAGGCAAGCGTCTTGCATTCATGACAGTTGAACCTGTCTCATAGGCAGCCTTCTAGCCATTCCTGCTGGGTTAATGGTTTGAAAGGCTTAGGTCTTATGGCAAATGGGAGGTAGGGGTGGTTGGGGGGAACTTCCAACCACTGTGTAATGAGGTTCTCAATAAAATACGGAGAATCTCTTTCTGTTCATGCAAGAAACATATATGATCCATGTTCACACTAATGCTGGACAGAGCTGTAAGTGCACTATGGCTGAGACTGACCAGTCAGAGTTCGCCTGAGGCTGGGAGTCTGCTAGGCTTATCAGTCCCAAGGGATGAGAGGCATTGGAATTTTAGGCAGAACAAGCCAGAGTGTACCCTCTGTTAAAAATTGACTATATACAGAGCTGAGTTTGCTGGACCAATCAAAGTGTGACTTATAGTCCTCAGTGACTGTTTTCACATTTTGGTGAATTTTGAAAAAGTGTGTGAATTTGTGTCATCTCAATGGACACTTTCATGTCTTTGTTTTCTTGTAACCAGTGAGATCAAGCCTGTTCTTCATAGCCAATACTGCTTAAGTATAGTGCATGTCTCAGTTCATAGGTACATGCACATGCAGTTTTGTGACAGCATCTGTTAAAATTTGTTTATGTAATAAAGGAACAAAGACAGTTTTATATTGCATTTATGCACATCCCTCTGAATTATAATATGTGTACACTGTACATGCACATATACTCATCAATACTGCCCGGAAGGGCTCACCCTCTCAGGTGTGGGCACTTTTCTCTGGTCGCAAAGGTGCCCACTGTAGAGAGGTTTTACTGTACAGTGGTACCCACAATTTAAGATCACCCCTAATGCCAGGCAAAAGTGGTCAGATAGGACAGGTTGTCTTTCATCTCAGAAAAATTAACAAAGAAATAAAAAGCCAATGTCTTTCTTTCTGACCAAGTTGGTCCAGAGTTTTTTTCAGACACTATTGGAAAAAACCACCATACTTGCCATGGTAACTGACATAACCAGCAAAATTGTGCATCTCATTTGGAATATTCATGATGTTTAAAATTATGCAAATTTTAGAGCCAACAAAAATTTTAAAAGCGCCATATCTTCCAAACTATTGCAGATGTACTCAAAATTTCAATGTGCATATATACCATTGTGACACTTGCCACTATAATGGACAGTATACTTGTAGAATTTCAAATTATGCTAATAAGGGGCATCGAAAAATTTAAAAGTTGAGTATCTCCAAAACTATTGTTCATAGAGATGCCATTCCAACTTCAATTTGTAGGTTCGTGGCAAAGCCGCATCCAATGAACCATGAACCAAAGTTGTAGGATTTAATTAGGTGTCAATCTTTAACAGCTTAAAATCTATTATAGAGGTGCAATTTCTACTTCAATTTAATGGGTTTGTGGCATAACCCCATCCAATGAACAATAAGCCAAAGTTCTTCTAGGCTTATGATTCATGCAAATTAGACAAAAACACAAAATTAAAATGTTGAATAGCTTCAAAACTACTATAGATACTAGCTTCATTCAAACTTCACTTTATAAGTGTGGGACATGGCCACATCCTTTGAACCAAGAACCAAAGCTGAGCATTTTAATTTATGAAAATTAAGCTAATACACGAAATTTAGATTATGTTGAACAATGGAGAAGTATAGCATTTCAAACTGATCTCATTTTGAAGGCACCCAGATAGATTTGCTGTGAAGCAAATCTTCTTTTCTAGTTTTATGCTTATTTGACAACTACTGGATAACTGAAAACATACATTGTTATGATTTGCAACCATTACCTGTTTACTTTAGATTGTATAGTTAGATTATGACAGTTCTGGTAAAAAAAAAAATTACCATTTTAGACCCGCCAGAAAATAAGGGGGTGGGGTAACTCTTTTCTCTCCAATTTAAATTCTGAGAAAGGTGAGTCTATATTTAGCATATTGCCTTTATGCTCGACAATTCGGGCAATTTTTTGTGCATTAAATGTTTTCCTAGAGCAAGGACATTGAGCATTGTGTAACATTTCATGCACCATAGAATATCGAGCTTGAAGGAATTTTTGCGCTAATTTGCCCAGATTTGGTATTTTTCGACATTTTATGACAATAAAACCATGTAAACATCATTTGTACAGTGCTTCAGATACTATGAGCCATATTTGGTATGTTCCTTGAATTTATTTTTGAAGTTATGCTCAGTTGTGTCTTGTATAGAATGATAGTTAAAGCGATGACTACTATTTTCAAAGATATGGCTATAAAGTAACCCTGTCATCAAATTAAAAGACCACAACCATCATAATCCAATGTAGAATATGCCAATCTTTAATAAAAAATGGGTTGTGATTTTTTCTACCATAGGGAGGGGTATATCCTTAAATAAGCCAGTTTTCAGGGTTGGCCACTGGTCTAATTGTTTATTCCTCGTTGCATGTTGTATTAGATGTTACTTCATCCGACCAGCACAAAGAGTTCACCTTTCCATTTCGCCATAGCTAATGGACATCAGCACAGTCCAGTATAGAGAGATCATTGCTCGCTTTTACAACAAATACCCTGCTTTCAAAATCCTTTTTTCATTCCAGTCCGATGGCCCAACCACAGATAATTGGTTCGTATTGCCTCATGGGATTACTTCTGATGGTGACAATGTTTAACGGGTTCTTGTGTCTACGACATGCCCCTATGCTATTTTATAATCTGTTACTCCCAGCTGTCGATATCCATCCAAATCCCAGTTCTGCCTACGATAATCTCATAAATAATTGTCTGGAAGTCTCTCATGCAAATGTTCACAGCCTGAAAAGTACCGGTAAACTTGATGAAATACGAATGTTGGCCAATTCTGAAAATTTTAACATCATCACCCTATCAGAGACATGACTGGAAGAGAGTTATCCTGACAATCTCTCACTTCTTAATGACTTCCAATCGTCCTTTCAGGCCGAAGGGGTGGGGTGTTAACTTTCATACTCTCATCTTTGCCTTATCTTAGGCGTTCCGACCTAGAAGATCCCATTTGTGAATGCTTATGGACAGAAATATCTAGACGCCAGGGAAAAGTTTTGGTTGGAAAATACTGTCGTCCACCTGGACAACAAGCACAGATCCGTGACACTTTTCTTAATTCTTTTGCCTTGTCAAATGCTATAGCTGATGAGAGCATCCCGCATATTTTGATCGTCAGAAGTGACTTCAACCACAGGTGTGGTACCTGAGACTCCCCCCCCCCCACGCGACAAGTGAACTCAGCCTATCTTTTGTTAACCTCATATCACAACACAACCTTTTTCAGCTCATAGCCTAACCAACTCGAATAAGTGAATTATGTCATAGTTTACTTGATATCATGATCACTCACGCTCTTTGGAATACTGCCGACGATACGTTTGGTTCTGTAGATGACATTGTGGCTTACTGATCCAATCTGTTTATACGTACAGCCAAAGAATTGATCCCATATAAGGAAAAAAAATCTGGCCCACGGAGAAATCCTGGATTACAGCTGATATGTAAAAAGGCACACACGTTATCCAAATCATGACTGGAAGCATTCGAAACGTATATATAACCAACCCCGTCCATATAGCTTCGATGTTTTAACATAGAGTTAGAGGCTCTACCAGCTGTACAATAAGTCCCAAAATAGTGTTGTCAATTTTGTCTGACAATCCACCTGTATACTTCTCTAAATTACAACAACTAGACAACAAGGGCATTTACCCCCCCAAACGGTGGTGGAGCATCTCCAAGTCTGTGTTAGGCTGTAAAATCCACCTAGACATACCCCCATCACAGATGACGATAAGATTATTTCCAGTTATTCTGAAAAATGTAATTTATTCGATGAATACTTTGCTAGCCAATGCAGAACACTTATTGTATTGTTGCCCGATTACAAGATGTTACCTTTGATGAAAACAGCGTCTACAAAGTCCTTTCTTCCCTAAAGCTAACCTCTGCCTCTCATCCGGACAACTTAGGAAACAGATTAATGATTAAAGGGGCAATGCGGCCGATTATTTTACCTCCGTGATGGATTGTTATCACATAAATAATGTCTATTGCAAAAATTCGTAACTTTGATGTCATTTCGAGTGCCCCCCCAAAATTTTTTTTTTATATCCGCGGATCACGTGACCGCCTGGGCCTCTGACGTCCCAGCGACCAAGCTCAGTGAAAGCATGCAGACGGCCATACTGGAAATACGGTAACTGTTCGCTGTGCCCGTCAAGGAAAATGCCCACTTGCGCGGCATACGGCTGCTAAAATCGCCAGACGCCTGACCGACCAGATATCAAATATTTTCCATTCCCAAAAGATGGGGAAATGCGTAAGAAATGGATTGTTGCCGTCAAGCGGGAGGACTTGAAAGTCACAAAGTCCACAAGGATTTGCTCACAGTATTTTTATGATGCCGACATCCTACCCGACCTGAAGCATCAGACAAGACCGGATTTATATCTAAGCCTTTTACCAAAATCTTTAAACTTTCACTCACTCTTTCTGAATTCCTGTATTCGTGGAAGAAATCCCACACATGTCCAGTATGCAAAAGGTCCAACAGACAAGTTAAAGGTAATTACCGCCCCATCTCCCTATTGTGCTGTGTGTCCAAAGTATTTGAAGGATTGGTTTTCAATGCCCTTTATGAATACTTCTTTGACAATAATCTCATCTCTATATATTCTTGTTTTTAAGGATTACAACTCCACTTATCATCAATTTGCCGATATCATTTAGAATATTTATAATGGCCTGAAGCATTCCAAAAAGTTACAATGGTTTTCCTAGACCTGTCCAAGACATTCGACAAAGTATGGCATCCTGGTCGTCTTTTCAAGCTGCACCAACTTGGCATTTCTGATAACCTTCTTGATTGGATTGAGAGTTATCATCAAGCCGCCTCCAATGTGTAGCAATTCATGGCCAAACCGCCTGCTGGCTGCCACTTGAAGCTGGAATTCAGCAGGGATCCACAGTTGGCCCTCCCCAGTTTTTGGTTTATGTGAATGACCTTGTAGATACATTACTTGCGATGTCAGACTTTTGGCTCATGACACCTGTTTGCTTGAAATTAGTGAAAATCCCATGAAATCTACTGATCACTTAAATACCAATCTTTCTGCCATTAATAACTGGGGTAAAACTTAGCGAGTCATATGTAATGCCACTTAATCTCATCTAGTGTTTTTTCAGTCAAAGTTTCCAAACCCTACCACGCACCAGTCATTCTTGGTCAATCAGCTATTCCTGAAGTCAATGTATATACCCATCTTGGCATCACTCTCAGCAGTATCTCATCCTGGCATGCTCACATCACTTGGATCACCAACAAAGCTAGTCAGCGCATAGCACTTGTCCGCAGGTTCAAACACAAACTCTCCCGCAAAGCTTTGACCAGACTATATTTCTCTATGATTCGACCCATTCTTGAATACGGTTGTGTTCTGTTTGACAAGTGAAGGTCTTTGTGATCTTCTGAAATCCATTCAGTTTGAGGCGGCTAAAATATGTACAGGTACCTTACGACACACTTCTGATGCTAAACTACTGCAGGAGCTAGGATGGGAAACCCTCTCAAACAGATGCAAGTACTTCAAGTTGATTGTCTTCTATAAAATGTATAATCAGCTTACTCCCACTTACCTTGCAAGCTTGTATCTCCTCCCTTCACTGGACGTTCTTTACGTCATTCTACATCAATAAGCTCTCTCAAATGTAGAACCAAGTGCCTCAGCAACTCGTTTCTCCCTGATACCATCTGGTTATGGAAACATCTAACCTCCGATATAAAAAAACAACTCACTAAATCTAAGCAGAAGGCCACTTTACTTGCAACTGGCGATATCCCAGAGTTTTTCTTCTATGGTAACCGCTTCCCGAATAGGTACGTCACTCAGTTGCGACTAGGATTGTTTGCACTCAACTGCAACGTTCATAAGGTAAACATCCTTCGCGGTGTTTCATGTGCATGCCCCTGTCCAAGTAAAGAGTAAAAACACTTCATCCTCTATTGCCCGAAATTTTTGCAGCCAAGGAACAAACTATTACATACTACTCTATATTGGCCCCTAGAGTTCACCCAAATCTCATTATCCATGATGCAAGTAATAGGATGGTAAACGTTTTTCCTTTTGCATAGCAAATATCTATCTGATGTGGTAAATGCTCAAATTTCGGAAGCAGTTCAGAAAGTTATCACAGAAACCAGATGATTCATTCAGTTTAATTTTCCTGTCCCTCCATATAGCCTCCCTTAACCGTGCCCTTTTCTTCCTCATGTTACTACAGGGTCATCTTTAAATCAAACGTATCGAAGGCACGATGTCATGACGTTTTATTATTATTAATATCATATTATGTAACAATTGGTAACATTATTTTTGTACTATCCTGTGCGTCGGGCATATACTTGTGTGTCTCTTCCTGTGTGGAGAACCCATTATATGAGTCATCCATTATACCATAGGGCTATCCAGGATAAAGAAATGTGTTTACAATACAAAATAAATGACATAATAAAAACAAACTTTTCTTGCTCACTCAGCGAGCTGAAAATGGTAAAACTGGTTAAGCATTCAGATAAATGAGTTCGCTCTTGCTGTAAACTTTGACAATTTAAAATAAATGTTTTTCATCATCCACAGAACCATCATTATATAATTTATAAAATCATTGGTCCGCAGAGGTTTTTGGTATGGTATATCCACCCAGTTCTATTTGTAGTTGATGTGCACTTACACGTGATTTACAGAATTATCTGCGTTTCATGAAACTTGTATCGAAAATGTAGCTTTCCATTGTATTGTTTTAACTTTTGTGAAAAGATAAAGTTCAAATACTGGTCCAAGAATGCTAGTTTTGTTTTTTCTTTTTTAACGGAGATATAAACTTTTGAAATTGAATAGGCAACCCCACATTCGACACATCAAAGGGAACAGACTTTGATTCACTGTTTTGACAAAACTAAGCTGTGCATTACAAATCTAAGACACGCTTTTGTGGTTTACATTGTTTTGATGGGTGTGTCACAAGGCTGATGTTCTATGGGTCATATTTCTTTGAAAAATGGGATGATGCATGTCTAAGATTGCTGTATAAACACGGAACAAAGGAAGCATATGACTGTTTCAAAAACAACTCACAGGGTTGTGAAATTTCCATAAATGTACAATTTGTAATTTGACTGTTTTTAGATGTATTGATGAATAGAATCATTTGTACATGTCTTCGTGAACCAGTTCACACTGCCTACGTAGCCATGTAACGTCATATTCTACCAGTACTTTTAACTTTACGCGGCCCATATATTTGTACATATACATGTATAATGCAACCATATATTAAAACTAAATTTTCCGAAAAAAAGGATTTGTATTACGATGACCTTCGCAGAATGAAACATAATAATAATAATAATGATGATGATGATAATAATAATAATAATAATAATAATAATAATAATAATAATAATAATAATAATAATAATAATAATAATAATAATAATAATAATAATAATAATAATAATAACAACAACAACAGCTGGCCAGGTGTCGGTTAGTTCCATTCAAATGTCCTCATGTTTTCAGTAAGCTGAGCAATGTCCCCAGTGACACAATCAGACGGCATTCAGTCAGTGCTTCAGATAAGAGAAATGGTCGAGGCTAAAGTTAAGATTTATGGATGGCAGAATTGCCCAAGGCGACAAACTATTCACATAGGCAACCCTTGACAGGTGTTTATGTTTATGTTTTTACCTTGCTTTATGGACAAAATTTTGACACAGATGTGGATCTGCTCTCACCAGTGTACCAGTCAAACAAAATGTTTTCGCTCGTGGTTTAAACATATGTTATTCCAAAAAGCGATTGGAAAACAGGCAGAGCCTATATTAATTCCTCTCGCGACAAAAACTTAAATAAACTAGAAAAGAAGATTTGCTTCACACCAAATCTTTCTGGGTACCTTCAAAATGAGAACGGTTTGAAAAGCTACACTTTGCCATTGTTCAACATAATCTAAATTTTGTGTATTAGTCTAATTTTTATAAATTAAAATGCTCAAATTTGGTTCTTGGTTCAAGGGATGTGGCAATGTACCAAGCTTATAAAGTGAAGTTTGAATGAAACTACAATCTATAATAGTTTTGAAGCTTTTTAACATTTTAATTTTGTGTATTTGCCTATGTACAATAGTTTTGGAGATATTCAACTTTTAAATTTTTCAATGCCCCTTTTTAGAATAATTTTATATTCTACAACTATACTGTCCATTATAGTGGCAAGTGTCACAAAGGTTTATATGCACATTGAAATTAAAAGTCCATCTGCAATAGTTTGGAAGATATGGCGCTTTAAAATTTATTTTGCCTCAAAAGTTTGCATAATTTTAAACATCATGACTGTTCTACATAAGATGCACAATTTTGCTGGTTATGAGAAAGAAAGAAAGAAAGAAAGAAAGAAAGAAAGAAAGAAAGAAAGAAAGACAGAAAGAAAGAGACATTGGCCTTTTATTTCTTTGTTAATATATCTGAGATGAAAGACCAACTGTCCTATGTGACCACTTTTGTCTGGCATTAGGGGTTGTCTTAAATTGCAGGTACCACTGTACAGTGAAACCTCTTGACAGTGGGCACCAGAGAAAAGTGCGCACTCCGGATAGAGTTAGACCTTCTGGGAAGTATTGCAGTATTGATGAGTGTATGTGCATGTACAGTGTACACATATTATGGGATGTGTATACTGGCAATACAAAACTTCCTTTGTTCCTTCATTACATAATTAACAGATGCTGTCACAAAACTACATGTACATGTACCTGTGAACTGAGACATCCACTATACTGACTGAGTATTGGCTATGAAGAACAGGCTTCATCTCACTGGTTACAAGAAAACAAAGACATGAAAGTGTCCAGTGAGATGACACAAATCCACACACTTTTTCAAAATTCACCAATTTGTGAAAACGGTCATCGAGAACTGTCAGTGCAGACTTTGATGGGTCCAGCAAGCTCACCTCTGTATGTAGTCTATTTTCACAGATGGTACATTCCGGGCTCATTCTGCCTAGAAGTCCAGTGCCTCTGATCCCTTGGGACTGATAAGCCAAGCAGACTCTTAGCCTCAGGCGAAAACAGACCAGCTCGGACACTGGTCATTCTTTGTCATGGTGCGCTTACAGCTCCGTCCAGCATTAGTGTGAACAAGGAGCAGATATGTTTCTTGCATGAACAGAAAGAGTTTCTCTGTATTTTATTTAGAACCTCATTACACAGTTGTTGGTAGCCCCCCCCCCCCACCTCCCATTTGCATAAGACCAAAACCTTTCAAACCATCCACCTATCAGGCATGGCTAGAAGGCTGCCTATGAGACAGGCTCAAGTATCATGAATACAAAATGGTTGACAAACACCATGGAGGCTTGTAACATGCAGTACAGCAGAAGCCCTAGTAAAAATGTGGATTGTTGGGAAATTCACTGAATTAAGCATACATTAAAATTCACCAACTTTTGTTTGCATGCTATTGGATTTGCCAGATGTCTCATACCTATATGTGTAAGTTAGAACTTTGTGTCTATCTACAATATTTTTTTTTAAAAAGCTTTTAAAATTTTAATTGCCCATCATTTGCATAATTTTAAACATCATGACTTTTCCAAGTCAGGTGCCTAATTTCACTGGTGGGTCAGTCATAATGGCAAGTATGTTGGTTTTCAGAATAGTGTCCGAGAAAAACTCCGGACAAGTTTGGTAGGAAAAAAAGAAAGAAAGAAAGAAAGAAAGAAAGAAAGAAAGAAAGAAAGAAAGAAAGAAAGAAAGAAAGAAAGAAAGAAAGAAAGAAAGAAAGAAAGAAAGAAAGAAAGAAAGGATGTTTGGAAAAACAAATATCTGGGTTGGCACCCAGACATAAGTTGTTTAATTTGGAACATTTAGAGCATCTATTTAATGCAGTATTTAACGTAAACGACACATTGGGAATAGACAAAATGGATAGCTGCAGAGTATTCCGTTCATTGATGTGAGGAGGACAAAGAAAAAAATAATGGTAAGTGTCCTGGAGTGACGCGCCGCAGGCACAACCAGGAGAACTCGTAACACCGATTCTGTACATTTGTTGGTTTAACTGGTTGCAACCCATTCTAATTCTTGAATTTATGAAATTTAAATTTCGTTTTCCAAGATAATATAAATCATTAGCCTTTGGCTTGTCTTTGTTCAATTTTCGCTGGAAAGTTTCCAAATCTTCAGACTTTCTCACTGATAATGGTAAAGTATTCCACTGACAAATAGCGGCTGGTATGAATGAATAACTGTACAAACTAGTCCTGGCATGGACGTGACTGATATTATCCTTGGATCTTACGTTGTATGTGTTACTGGATGAGACATTTGTTGGAATTAAACTATGTAAATAGCCTGGTGTAAGTCCATTGATAATTTTGTATAGTAGTTTAAGTCTGTGTTTATCTCTAAGTGTAGCTAAAGTCTCCCATCCAGTCTCACTATAGAGCGCGGAATGACTGGTGCGACAGATACCACCCGTTACAGCCGGGGCTGCAGCCTGTTGAGCACCTTCAAGCAACATTGCATCTGCCTGTGTACATCCACTCCACACTACATCGCCGTACTCTAGAATGGGCCTAATATACGTGAAACACATGAGTTCTAAAGAACGTCTGCTAAAGTTTGTAGTGCAATAATTTAAAGATCCCTGTTAATTTTCTGGCTTTGCATGTGACGTAATTGATGTGGTTAGTCCACGAAAGATCTGAACTAAGAATAGCACCAAGATGTTTTTGTTGCAAAACAATTTCTAGGGGGACATTGGAGAAAAGGATAGTAGGCTGTTGACTATTAGCTCTTTTTTGCTAACAACCATTGATTTAGTTTTATTACTATTGAAGGTGACCATCCACTGACGAGACAATTCTTCAATGCGTTTTAGGTCATTGTTGATAATATTGTTGGAGTTGGATGTAGAGTTGGTGGAATCGTCAATAGTAATTAATAGGGTTATATCGTCAGCATACAGTCTAATGTTAGATGTTACAATCTCAGTAATATCAGTCACGTACACAAGAGATAATAGAGGACCAAGTACTGATCGTTGTGGAACCCCTGCTTCGATAGTGCCCCACTGTGAGGATTCCTCTTGTAGTACTACCCTTCGAGTTCTATCATTTAAATAGCTTCTGAACCAGTCTAGAAGAGAACCGCAAATACCAGCGTGGTGCAATTTGTACAAGAGCCCAGGATGATAGACTTTGTCAAAGGCATTTGTTATGTCACAATAAACCACATGTACCTCTTTCTGCAAATCAAGTGCCTTCACAAATTTATGATAAAGATACACGAGTTGGTTAATGGTTAATGATGCATAAAACCTGATTGCTTTTCAGATACAGCAAAATTATCTCTGACAAAATTAAACACATACTTGAAAATTACACGTACAAAAACTTTACCTACACAAGTTAGAAGTGATATTGATCTATAGTTACTGCACAACCCTGCATCACCCTTTTAAGAATTGGTGTTATATTTACCCTTTTCCAATCACAAGGGAAAATGCCCTGTTTCAAAGATAAATTGAATAATTTTGAAAGTAAGGGTGTTATTGATGAAGCAGCTTCTTTTAGTAAAATGGGACTAATTCCATCAGGGCCACTCGATTTACTAACATCCAGCGAAGCCAGTACCGCGAAAATATCATCCTTGTCAATAAGGACATTTTCTAAACTGGTTCAAGTATTAGTTTGTGGTGATGGTGAAGGACGTCGAAAGGTACTGCCATCCACACGGTTTTGTTTAAAAAAAACGTATTCATAGCGTCCGCTTTGGATTTATTATCCATAATCACCGTATCATCTACCACTAAATGACTATTTGGGAACTTTTTATCCCATTTAATAAAATAGTTTACAGTTTTCCACCAACATTTCCCCTTCCGTTTAGAAAAATGAACAAAATCAAACTGACGATTAAAATATTCTTGTTCAGCAGCTCTTAAGTCACTAATATACTGGTTGGTTTCGGAGTTCGCGAAAATAACGCCTAACTTTCGAATTATTTGAAGTATTACTACTTTTCGCTTTGCGGTGAATTCTATATGATTTTCGTTTTTGAGCCCTAAGGCGACCGGTGTACCAAGGGACATTTCCCTCCCTAACAGTAATCATCCTATTAGGTATATATTACCGAGCGATATTTAGAAAAGTGCTAGACCAGAGTCTGCTCATCTCATCGACATCATTTGTACCGAAGCATGAGTCCCAATCAACATTGCTCAACGAGTCCCTTAATTCATCAAAATTTGCCTTTGCATACAACCATATAAACCTTTGAAATGAGGAATCTTTCTTGCGCCTGAATAATAGTTTTGCAGATATGGTGCAAAGGTCATTATCGGCAAAGGGTGGGAGTACTGTTGTGTCTTTCACAAAATTCGGTATATTTGTAAGTATTTGATCGAGACAAGTAGCTGATCGGTCAGTTATCCTCGTTGGCTCGTTTAAATGTACCGTCATAATTTTGGAAGAGCAAAACAGCTTTAACTTTCGACCGTGATTCATGTTGAAGTCAGCATTTAGATCACCAATTACAATTATCTTATTCGTGGCAGTAGCGTACGCGAGATCGTACGATGCTTGCAAGTGATCCCAAAATGTACACCACAGCTACCAAAAATTTGTATTATGTAAATGTACCTCCGCCCACAAAACTTCTATACCAGGAATTTCTATGTCAATTCGCCTTTTTACTCTCATGGCATGAAAAACATACAAGGCTACTCCACCGCCGATCCCTCCATCTCTATCCCGATGCAGAATAGTATGAAACCCAGGCAAATCGTAATCGTTATCCTGATTAGACGCAGCTAAGAAAGTTTCACTCACAGCAATGATGTCATACTCTGCTGCTAAAAATGTTTTTATGCATCTGAGCTTGTCATGAGAAAAGACTACGAATATTAATATGACATAAAGAAATATCACTATAAGCGTTATTTGGGTTAGCCCGAGGGTTCCCCTCACCACAGCTCATTGCAAATTATTCTTAAAAATCGTGAGACCAAAAGTACCTGTTCTATGGTCACATCTCTATATATCCCAGCACTTCATGCACACATAGCAACATACGGGAAAATGAGACTAGTTATACATGTGGCAGTATAACGGTAAAGTAGGAAATTGATAAACTTGTCTGTAGTGAAAGCCGACTCTATTAAGAATAATATCTCCACTCGTAACAGGACAATATATTGTAATACCCAGTAAACAATCAAATATAGCATCCGCGGTGTATAAAACAAAAATACGTTTGTGTTTTTACGGACACAACCTACCAAAGCTGAAAATACAATACAAATCACGTACAGATAGACATGAGATACCAACCTCTCGTCATGAGCCGGAGAGAATTTTTTTTTCCAGAGCAGTACAACGTTATTGTAATGGCCAACATGAAGCAGATACGCGACGAGATAACACAACCTACTTATCCCGTATATAGAACATAACAATAGTGGAATAGACCATAGGCTGTGTACAAGGTAACAAATGGCAACCATGTATTGATTGACAAAGTCTGCATGTAAATTTGACTCCATTTAACCATTTCGCCCTTCGGAACGTAACTCCGAACGAAAAGTCTGTAACATTTTTCTAACAAACCAATGCTCCACAATGACATAAAGTACAATACAAACAATAGTTTTGGTCGTTACGTATTTATATCGCCCTCTGAAATCGCAACTTATTTGCTTATGTTCTATGATGGGACAAGGGAAATGTAGGAAAAATTTCTCAAGGAAAGATGAAAGAAGAAGTATAGTAAGAATCTTCCCAACAAAGACACACTATACACAATCAATGATCATGACAGGGAAAAGACACTGAACACATCAATATTTACTTAGAAAAAATGATTTGAAAATGTGTATGTGTACCTTCAAGTAAGAAAATTTTGAAATTCCCCAAATATTTCCTTTTGTATCTGTTTTAAAAATAAAATTTTGATGAAGAGACAAGAAGCATACCAAGCACAAGATGGAATGGTATTAGGGGTTGCAGTGGAAAAATCTCTGTTCCTGGACATTATTGTAAATGGGGTTCCTGCCAAGAAAACATTTCTAGTATTGAAAATCAAATAGGCCATCGACAGCCAATTTCAACAACCATGCAGCTAAAGTTGAGACGAAGGTGTCAAAAATTCAATAAACAAGTTTAATTGATCTTATTACATATAATAGACATGACAACTTTCGTAAGCAATTAGTATCAGGACAGCTTCGATGTCACTAAAATCAGGAGAGCTTAAGAACCAGTCTCCTGACAGTGGTTGGGTGCCTTGCCTGCCAGGCTAAAGCAGTACTTGCACTAAAGTGACCCACCGCTAGCTGCTTTGCTACACCATCTGCATGGCCACTTTAAGAAACTGCACTAACCTGTTGATCTGGTTGTACTTGCTGCATCCTTTCCCCCACCCCATGTAGTTTTGAAGGTATTCAAGATTTAAATGTTGAATTGTACCTTATTAGTATAAATTAAAATGCAGCAACATTCAATTTGCATTCACTAAACACACAATGATCAATAACAGGCGTAAAAGTTGGAATCACATCTCTATCTATCGTAGTCTTGGAGATATTCAAGATTAAGGATTGGAAATGCCTCTAATTAGCATGAATCCAAATGCTGCAACTTACATCTAGTATTCATAAAATGCACAGTGGTCAATAACATAGGCGTAACACTTTGAATCACATCTCTACCTATACTATAGTTTTGAAGATATTCAAGATTTAAAATTTTAAATGCCCCTGATTTGCATTTCAACCGTCTTTGTAAAATGACACCACTTTACATATGGATCTATTATCAAATCAATTTTTGAGTCTCTGAGTACAATAATGCCCCTGAAAATTGTCCGGCAACAAAATTACTGGTACAAAAGAAGGAAAACGAAAGAATGAGAGTATCCCACAAAAACAGAATGTCTGCGTTGGCATACAGACATAAATATTGATATTGAAGTTATATTAAAACTGTTATGGTGTGAAATAAAATGACGTTTGTATTTGTATGACATATGTTTTATTTATGTTGAAGAGATCAAAATAATTGCAGGTTGGGATGAGATAATATGGGAAAATTATTGGTTATTTACGTGAGAAAACAAAAGAATCCATGAACCCTAAATCAACCCTGGAATAAACTGATAGGGGGATTGCAAAAATGAAAATAGATGAAAGTTTGGATGAATATATCATGTGACCTTGATCATTATGAAACAAATGAAAGTTAGCTTTAGGTGTGGTCTAATGTTTTGAAACTAGGTGGAACTTTCGAAGAGGAAAAGCTGACATTTCTATTCAAATTATTGTGATGAAACTTTTATGATTTTGGATTTTACTGATTAGATTCCCTTGAGAGAGTATTACAGAATTATTCAGATAAGTGTTTATTTATTTTTTAAATAATTGAAGGGCTAAATTGCATATTTATGAAATATTGAAATAATAACTACAAAGCATCCTGACATTGAAGGTTGTTCTATTGTGTTTATTTGGAACAGCACGATTCCAACTGATCCTAAATCAAATTCAAAATCATACATAACTTGTTGAAACCAATGTTTTGGACTAAAATATTTATCGTAGAAACAGAAAATACACATTCGGCTCAAATGATGTATAAGGAATACTATGACAAAAGAAATAGATAATTGGATGCATGGAGTGATGTCTCAAACTCAAAGTAGGAAGTTGGAAACAGAAATAAATGTGTCATTGTAAACGAAAATGAATGAATAAATGAATGAATGGCGGAATTAACGAATGAATGAATGAGAAACAGGTAAATCATTCAGTAAGAACAGAACAACTACCTTAGATAATAAATATGACGCATATAAATTAATATCATTTCACAAAGCAATTTTATCGAAGTGGATAAAATACAAAATACAATAAGTTACTGGTGAGTGATATGTGTATTTTTACCGCATGAACTGTTTTCGACTTTTGATTTCGTGTCTCACCTAGTTAATGATTCCAAACATATTCCAATGACTTATATCAATATGCTATTTGTGATTTACATAAATTTCATTTCAAGCCTGCGGGTGCCATATTCAACTTTAGGTCTCTGTCTGTCGAATGTCTACAAAGGTTTGCCTTTGAGCGTTGACTGCAAATCGTTATCACGCCTCATTTTCTTGTTATATCAAGGCACAACAAAGCCGAGCGTGGTAATGGTGAATACAGCGCCATCTGGTGCATGAAGAGACTATTGTTCTAACACTTGGCGGAACACCGTGCTTCTTCATCAATGCACAATCCTCGTTTTTGACAGAAAATGAACACGATGACTTGTGTGTGTGTGTGTGTGTGTGTGTGTGTGTGTGTGTTAATATATTTGGAGATTATTTTTATCATATCTCTGGTCTGTTTCATAACTCAACAAGAAAAGTTATTGTAACGGTATTATCGGTAACCTGTCAACAAAATAATTGACAGGCGATAATTAATAATCAGATTGTGGCAAGGCCAGCTACCTAGCAACAGACCGGTCATGTTGGTGAAAGTGGGACCATAGGGTAGGGGTATGGTGGAAGAAGCAGTGTGGCTTTGGGTAATAGTTGTTTTAAATTGGAAGGAATAGTTGCAACTGAAATCCAAGAAGGAGCTTCATTTACGTGTGCACAACCACTGGTAAAATGTCAGGTGGAGCCACCCCTCCATCTCCCTCTTCACCAGGTACCTCAGCTGTGACAGAGCTCTAGTTTTAGATGTTGCCAATTAGTGTGCGTAAAAGTTGCATAACTTCTGTATGCACACTGGCAGGTTCTGCCTGCCTGACATACACGAGAGAGGCTTGCACACAGGCTGGGATGGGCTGTGCAAGGCATACGGCTGGGACTACACAGAGGTTTATGTTTTAAAATTGAACTTAAGTTGAGTTCAGATTACTTTGAGGCAATTTAGAAAACTATTTTTCATCATCCAAGAGATAAGTTGGGTGCATTGAAGTAAGACTTAAAACTTGTTACACTGACGCTGCTTTGTGACAAGTGTGGCTTTCCAACATTGTTCTTGAAAACCAGTTGATTACGCTAGTTTCTTGTATCTGTTACACTCTGTAGTACTGAAGTACCCATTGTACACTGTCATAATACTGTCGTACGGATCATAAACTGAAGTACTGAAGTACCCATTGTACACTGTCGTAACATTGTCATACCTATCATACACTGCAGTACTGAAATACCCATTGTACATTGCCGTACCGATAATGCACTGTAGTACTGAAATACCAATTGTACATTGTCATACCAATAAGTTTTGAAGATACACACACTAATTTGCTATGCAGCAAATCATCTTTTCTAACCCCATTAATTTTCATTGTAATTTCCAGGTAAACAACTTAAATATCCTTACATTTAGGAAAAAAAACTTTTAAAAAAAGTAAATACATCTTGTGACTTGTTGAAATACCACTGCAAATTTCAACATCACACCAGTAAAACGAACTGAAAAATTGGGGGTTTCCTTACCTTAAACCCAATGGGAATACAGACCCCCATCCCACAAACATAATGTTTTTTGTGTTGAGTTTTCGACCGAATACAATTCAACATTGCTGGCTGTGACCTCGCCAATTAAAATCTGGGATGGAGCGTCATCGGGCTTAAATATACATGTAAACATTATAAATATAGATCTTTTGGAAGTCTTCGCAACCGGTTAGCCTGTAACGAAATAGCTGTTAAAACACAATGGGCGTTACGAAAGCTTTTAAGTGTACTTGTGTGATGAAATAGTCTACCGCTATATGTGCGGTTGCTGATATATATACGAAGGTATTGTTAACTTGAAATAATATTTAATTCACGGAGCACGGAAACTCATTTCTGGCGAGCCTACGTATGTACCAGTATGATGAATACAAGAAAAATACGTGTGAAGTGATTAACAAAAAGGTCCTTGAACTATGCCGGAACTTACAGGTAACAATATCAAATGATTACAAAGAGATGTGAAAATTTCATGACGCGGGTCTCGATGAAAATTTTGAAATCAAAGATCATTGGAACAAACCAGGATATCTACGGACATGTTAACTCTTTCTTGGTCGCCTTAATATTCATACAACAATTTCCCATGGCCATGGCAGCTCATAAAACACCCTTAGCAAAAATGTTGATCTGCGGAATTTTTTATTTGTACGTTTTTCATGACGGTCAATCAGTACAGTATTTTGACAGAGCTTTAGGTTCCTTTATCAACAAAAATACAATGCTGGAAAAATTTCAAACTGACGGCTTTCCGCAGACACAGACATGAAAGCGTTAAAACTTCAAGCGTTCTTTCAGATCGTTACGCAACATTACTCTCCAGCCATTGTTTTTGTGTTTATGTGATGTGGTTGGTCGCTATTCCGTGTTTCAGCGCTTGCCTTGTATTAGAGAAACAGAGGAAAACAACCGACTGTTTGCCAAAGACATTTATAGACTTCGCAGAAACTCCTTATCGTCAAAATTTATAAAGGCTGAGAGAATTTTCCTTGAGTGAATGTCTGTAGCTTGCTGAAACAGATAAGATTTGAATGATAAAATAATCAGTGCTCACGTACGTGAGATCATCCGCTAATCATTGTGTACGGTTTTGTTAGGAATATAACAAATACCCAGGGTACTGTCTAGAATGATCACTATGAACTTGTCTTGAATCATCATTATTAAATCACCTGTATGTCATTCCGGTAACACAACATAAAACCACGGATATTGTTATGTAATTATATATTTTTAAAAAAATACTGCTTTGCAAGGTTATTTTTTATTTTCCTATCTACAATCAATTGGAAAGAGGCTTATTGTGAGTCACAACCAACAGCACGACCGCGCCGCATAAACAGGTTTTGAACATATTGAAAACATGATTTGTAATTGTTTTTCAACATTCACGAGAATGCACTGGCAAATTGACAGCGTGTAGTAAGTTGTCCTCACTTTTTCTTGAGATACTTTATATTCTGTCAATACTTTACTCTTGTAACATAATGCTGTTTACCGATGACTTCCTGTCGAAGTATGCCTATATACTTGCCATGAAGTGGAATATGCTTGCGCTGACAGCGGTCAGCATATCATTGCTCCTAAAATACTTATATTTTACAACAGAATTGTCAGGCTCAGGGAACAAAAATGTTGCTGGTGTATATCTTAATAGACTTGAAAAAGTCTTTAAAATGCTATCAAGTGTTTAAACGGTCCTCTTTCGGTGAAAGTTATCTGTTTAACGTAAATAGCTTTGCCGGTGCACGATTAAAATGTTTGGCCCGCACTGGGTGTCTGGGAAGATTTGTCACATTTTCTATATGTCTGCCCAGCACTAAATGACATCAGGTTACAGGCATATAGAAATTTGGAAATCAACTCTCCGAATGAGAATTGTAAACAGGCATGGCAGCGTTTTTCCGCCTCCTTGCTGAAAAACAAGGTGTGTTGGTTCCTTGGCGAGCACGCATATGATCTTGGACAGGACATTGGTGAATTATTTGACATGAAAAACATATTTGGTTGAGGCTTGGCATTACAGGAGACAGTCACTTAATGACTTCTCGGAATGACAGATTGCATGATCATTCTACATGTACCTCTTGTAAATAGACCTCCTCCAATGTATATACCGTATATAATTTTGTAGGGGAGTTCGGTAACGCCATAAAATAACAGGTGATGGTGCTCCCTTGACTTAAAATTACGGATGGAGTCAAACCAACCGAGCCGGGGTACGCTGTGGCGTACTTGTTACGTCTGCGCGGCTTTGCCCTCCCCCCTCCCCCCCCCCCCCCGCCGTCACTCTGTGGAGGGTCCCCCAGGTACAAACCCACGTCTCCAGGAGTATGTAATAGTGGTGAATTGGAAATTTTGTAACTGACTTGTACATTCATATTGTGGTAATACCTGATTTTTTTCTTAATAATGACGCTGGAAGCTACATGTTCAGCATTGTATATGAAACATGTATAATGTACATGTCCTTACGGTTTCTAGAGTTTTGTCCCAGTGAGTGGTTTATCTCTAGTTTTGGTGCGGAGGACATAAATTATTACTTATAGTTACCATACTTATTTTAACATACGAAGAGCATTTTATTGATAATGAGGCTGCCTGATTATTTGTATATATTTTGGACGCATCATGGAATTTTCCCCGTTCCGTTGGTGCCCCCGCTGTAAAGAGGAAGTTTTCCTAAAAAATTATTAAATTATTAAATTATCGGATAGTGCAACGTACTTGTAGGACAGTACAACGCACTTGAACTACCCGGCAGACCTGGTCTTACCTAATGTCCTCAGACGACCTGTTCTTAGATAATGGAAAAAAAAACAAGTATTTTACCATAATAAATCAAGTATCAGATGAGTCCATCAACAGAATTTCATGCTATCTTTGTACGACATAGAATTCAACGCAGGATGTTTGAACAAATCTGCATTCAATGATTCTTCTCTATGTAAAATATGCACACTACAAATTCTAGAATGTCATTGGCGTTTTTTATTTGTCCGTAATCATACTTTACATCTCTTTGGACTTTCATATTGCCGTCCTCTTATATTCTAATGTGGTACTCTCAAGAGTCTCCATGTCAGACGTATTACCTGTAAAGATATTTTGTGTCGCTACAGATAAAGTTGAGACGTGAGAGGCACCGCGAGCATGCTATGCATCCCTCCCCCTTCCTTTGCCACCCCTGTATTTTTTTAGCAACCTCTTTCCTGATAAGAATTTGAATTTTTATGTGCTTTGAAATTTAGGGTACGTTTTTTTCCACAGTGGTTTCCCTATTTTGATATAAACCCGGATTTTGTTTAACCAAACCAACAACTTATTGAATGGAAGGCCTCAAACTCAAACGTAGGGTTGCATTTAAACTGAAACTCGCTTATGTGGTTTCAACTTCAAGGTAGAAACATACCCGTAAGTGTTAAACTCACTTTTAGCTTACCTGACGTGTCCGTTAGCTGAGCTTATAGCATGGGTTGCGGTGCTTTGTTCGTTCGTTTACAATTACATTTTTGCCTTCCTTTAATTCGTTAATCGGATTCTCCTCAAAGTGTGCATATGGGCATACCTTGGGCGGGCCTCTACTAAATGTACTCAACATGTCACGCTTAAGCATTTTTTTTTGTTTGTTTATCTTTTTTGTGTGGAGAGAAGATACCATGACATTTGTGCACAAGAAAGGGATGGAAGTATTGTCTTATTCAGCCACCTGTGTAAGCTACTCTGTGCAACCTTGCATGCTAGACGTTATAAATATTTCAAGGCAATATCATGCCAAAGCACCAAATTGGGTGCAAAAAGAAAAGTAGAACTGCTGACAACACCCTTACTTGAAGAACTTTAATTGATGAATACATAAACTGTGGTATCCAAAATTTCTGTATGTCTGTTCTGTTGACTTTAAATGCGCATTTGATACTGTTTGGAAACAGGTTTTATTGTACAAATTATTGTTACATGATGTCGGTGGAAAAATTCCAACTATTTAGCATATATGTAAAACGAATTGAGATATTGCATTCAGACTGATAATGGATAAACTGTGTCGTTAGCACCCAATATTGGGATAAAGCAAGGATGCGTATCAAGCCCCGGCCTATTCAATCTTTTTCTTGCTGAATTCCTGTGACTCTGTTGAGTTAATATATGATTTTTCAACGTAATGTATGCTTTATCCACATGACCTCGTTCTAATCTCGCAATCCACAAACGGCCTGCAAATTCACGAAATAAATTGCAAGATTATTGTACCAGGAGAAACTTACTATAAACATCACTAAACGACAATGTAAATCTTTCAATGAAACTATTTAAATCCATGATTATCCCAATAATATCTTACAGTACTGAGGTTTGGAGTCCTTCCCTTTAAAACGGACTAAATTATAACAACTTAAAGTCACTCTTTACCAAACCCACTTTGTAAAATGTACACGTTATATTTTGTAAATACATACTCGGAGTACATTGAAAAGCTTCTAATGCAGCTGGGATAATTGAACTCGGAAGCTAGCCAGTCTTGTTTGAAATGGATTGTAAAGTAGTGAAGTATTTGATCCACCTTCAGAATTATAATGAGAACTCTCTCGTTTATAAACGTGTTTTTGAAGACTATGAACAGTTTTACAGCGGAAAATATTTCTGGGTTCAACTTATTCATAATGTTTTACAAGATAGCAATATGCAGGAAACTGGGCATAATTTGGGAGGTATTAGCACTAATACCACAGTGTAAAAACTAAGAAAGAGTTGCTGAGTGTGTTCGAGTCTCAGTGGCTTAATATTTACGGTATCTGTGGAGATGATTGCCAAAAAAATTCCTCACGGAACCTCATTTGCCAAAAATTTTCTATGTTAAGAAGAGAAATAATTTCAGCATATAACACATTAGAGCACACAATTTAGGAGTGGAAACTGGTCGATACACTAAACCAGAGACAAAAAAAACAGTTGGTGAGAGAAAGTGACCCATGTAAGGTGATGATGAAGTGGAGGAATACAAATATACCATACTACATTGCAATTACAGTGGTACCTGCTCTAAAGACCACCTCTCGTGAGGGACCACATTCATTTTTAAGACCACCTTCTCAAGAAATTGGCCTTTTATTTCTTTGTTAATTTACCTGCAATGAAAGACCACCTGTCATATGTGACCACTTTTGTCTGGCATTAGGGTGGTCTTAAATTGCAGGTACCACTGTATTACACTTATTTAAAGATTTAGTTGTTTAGAAAGCTTAAAATTATACACGGTACCAAAGGATGGAGAAAAACTATCTAATAAATTCAGGAGAAGATGATGACTATTTTGACACAAGTAACTCATACTTTAGTTTGCAAATACCGCCTTTGGACTCATAAAACAGCGTTTAGGCGCATGACACGTATATTCCGTATTATGGTTTACTTTAACATGTTAAATGTTGATGGGTGCAACCGCATGCCTTCATTCATTATATGTCATTTCAGGCGTTTTGTTAACTTACTTGCTTAGCCTAATTACTTTTTGTATTTGTTATTTTATTCTGTAATATCTAGTGAATTCAGGAGACTATGGTGGCTGTTTTGAGACATGTTTGCCCACACTTTATTTTGTAAATTCCGCCTTTGAATTGAAAAAAGAGCGTTTAGGCGCATGACACGTATATTCCTTATAATTGGTCACTTTAACATGTTACACTTTGGTGAGTGTACCCGCATGCACTCGTTCATTTTATTTCATTTCCGAGTTTTTGTTAATTTACTTGCTTAGCCTATTTATTTTTTGTATTTTTATTTTTTATTGTGTGACGTTCACGTGTTTAACATCTATAGGCTATGTGTAATCCTTCTCCATTGTATTTGAATTTATGGCTATGAATGACTACACATGCAAGGTTTATGTCAAATACAGCATGTGTATGAGCGGTTGTGTTGCACCAGGAGCCCATATGGAAGAACATTGCGCTCTTGGAACCAATGTTGAAAAACCACCAGATTCCATTCAGGTCAGCTGTTCCTTTCTTTGTGATCAGAAATCTAAATGGATTAAACACTTTCCCTCAAGTTGATGATCCCTACTTTCAGTGATATTTTCCCAAGATGAAAAATAGTTGGAAGCGCAACATTTTTATCGATAAATCAACACAGATAATTAACTTGTAATACATTTATTCCGATACGTGGACACTGGCGTTTCCATAAATTTGATTTATAACGCCCCGCTTAAGGTACATTGTTTTCAAAGGCATCGACAGAGAGATAATGAATTTTGATTTCCATTACTCTTTCAGCTCCCATGTGCGTTAAGCGGAAACTATAGGGATTTAGGAAAATGTTGTGGCAACGTTATCTTTTCTGTCAATCATTTGTTTCAATCCCATTGATAAAATTGCCGTTTGTTTTTTACTTTTCAGTCTTATGAACCGTCTAGATCTGCCGTATTAGGGCATGCTTTTCAGAACGTAAAGTCACATTGGTATCTGGTGCACTAACACATTTTGCTCACAACAAAATTATATAAACAGTGAAACAGAATTTATTGGGGTCGCATACATCTTCGATCATTTCTTCTTCCATTCTTTATATTCTTACTTCACATTATTAATATCCCACGTAAATGAGCAGTGTTGTCCTTTTCCTCACTCCATCAGTGTCTGGGTACCCATTCCAAATTGAAACGTACAGTTTGAAATAAGGTACGTTCAGCAAATATACCAGGATTTAAAGCCTACAAGGTCTGCTTATCCTGCATTAAAAATTATACGCTTCTTTAGCAGAGATATAAACTGTTTTTTTACGTGTAAATACGACAATCCACATTTCTATAGCGACAAACAAACTTTTTAACTGATTTACAAAATACAGAAAAAATATATAGCTATAAAAATTATATGCACACAGAAAGAAATGGTTCTCTGATATGTAAATTATTTTGTAAACCTCTGTATCAGCACATGTATTGAGATTTGTTATCAAACAATTTATGTGATTCATTGCGTGAATTGTGAATATCAAAATGCAAAGTTATTGCTGGAATTGAGTTCCAGTGAAAAAAGCAACCTTATTCGTGTTTCACAGTCATTTGAAAAACTGAGATATTTGGACCACGGGTCACCATCAGTTCCACAAGAACCGAGAGATGGCGCCACTAGACGATCACGTTTTCAGGATCAAGTGAGTGAAACTCAACTCAACATTTTGGGCGTCATGCCCAGACGCAGAGGTCTTGGCGATGGTGGGCGAGAGGTAACGTTACGGAATTAATACGTTAGCCATTGCACGCTTTGTTGTAAGGAATAACATGAACAGATATGATGAAACGGTACTCGTACAAAGCCGTAAAGTGTATCATACAAGATTGGCAAATATTAATTTGGATGTCTAATTTCTAAGAAGAATCTATCTAAAAAAAGATTGGAAGCTTACCGGCCACACTATGACCGGACCAGCAGTTGTAAGTTGCTTTGTATTGTGATCATCTAGAAAGCAGACATTCCAACCAGACATGCACATGCATCATCTAGTTCAAACGGTAGGCATGTGTCCTCCTTGGTCCAGCAATCTTGATCTCCTCGATAAATTACGATGAAGTTTGACCTTCCACCAAGCAGCAAAGCTGTTTGCCCATGAACCGCTATTGCTGCGTATGTCCTACTTGCAAAATGTGGCATGCTTTTGAGGAGCGTCCACTGGCCTGACTCAGAATCAAAATATTCCACAGCCCGTGTCATTCTGTGTTTGGAGTGAGGGGAAAAAACGTTCCTTTCACTTGGAGTCATTCTTCTGTCACCACATGATGCATATCCGGCACATGTCACTAATTTCCCTGCAACCGAGAACATGTTGTGCCAGAATCTACCAAAATTGAGACATGGCTCAGATCGCCAAGATTCCTCACCCACTGCCCAGGACATCACTGATGCAGTTGATTTCTCATGGTCAGTCCACCCACCACTTACGTAGATTCTATGCTTGTGTTCACATGCAGCATGTCCATCTCTGGCACCGGGAAGCACTGGAACTTTCTCGGCTTTCCATGCGGCAGCACCCATGTCAAGCCATTCACAGGAACCGAGTCTTAAATTTTCCTTGTATTGTCCACCTGCAACTAATAAAGCACAATGCCCTGACACTGCCGTCACGGTGTGCTTAAACCGTGCCTGCATTAGGTTCGGAACTTCAGACCATGTTAAATCAATTGTGCTAAGGACCCAACATGATGATGTAGCTTCTTTATTCTTATCTCTGCCACCAATCACATATAGCCGATCCCCATACGTTGCTACGGCTGTTTCATACTTAGGGTCCGGTATTTCTACACCCTGCCTGAATACTCCACAGATCTTGCCTTGAGAAATTGGGGCTGCATACACAAAATCGATCGGTCTGCCATACATGGAACTTGAATATGTATCGTCAGTAATACATCCAGCAACAACGGCAATTCCTGCAAAACAAAATAAAACCTTTTCACTATACATATTTTGAAAACGGCCACCTATAATCAAAGCATTCCTTAAAGTCCCTGTAATGATTGAAAGATATTAAAGGCATCAACAATGACTCATACATACTTTTGAATTTTGTAAATTCTTTGACATGTACATTCACTGTTTATAATACTAAATGCCAAATCCATTCAGCTTGCAGGAATTAAATATTGCAAACATACAAAAAATTCTGCCTTCTCGGCAATGACTAAAATTAGCCATTACGGGTCGAAGGTAGGTTCTGGTGTGATTGTGAACTAGTTGGCCACATACTTTCAAAGAGCTTTCTTGCAACCAATGACCAAAACGTCATAAAAATTAATGAGAAGACTAAAATTTGCTCAGCTAACCATATATGCATTGACTTTGAACATTTTGCACCATCAACAGTCCTACACATGAGTGTGTGTATGGGGTCTTGACTTTGGCCAACACCATTTTCGGCTGAAAAATAATCGCAAATGAGGGGGAATTGTGCATCTCCTTCTGCAGGATGCGTGGTGGAAAGTCCGTTGAAACACCCTTAAACTACACGTTAGACCAGAAATTTAAGGTAAAAATCACTTGTAAATCTTTAAGTATCCTTTAGGAAGGACCCCCCAAGAACAATATCCGAAATTCTATTTCAAATACTTTTCACATTATCAGGCGAATAGTAAAATCTACAAACATGATCCTGGTATGTTTGAAATTATGCCAAGGTCAATCACGTGGAGTCTGCACCCATGTACAAAAGCAAAGTACTACCGGAAGCAGTTTTTAAGTCATCATCTGCATAGTAATATTCGCAAAAGTTCTGACATTCTGACTTTGTGAATCAGGCCAATGTTACCTATGTTCAGTTTCATCCTCTCATCTATAAAAAATGGCCATAATTATGTACAATATAAACTTTTGTATCCCGTTAACAATATTTATAACAACGCATCCTTGAAAATTAGGCCAAGGTGATGTAATGCAAACATGGTCTGCATTACGGATAAGTTCCATGCCAAATGTCAAAGTTTTGGCTGAAAAGTCATTGCAAAATTCAGTTTCATTGAGTTGGTGGCGCTACGACCTCAAGAATTAAGTCCGGTTATTCATATGTACAGATTAAGTACCAGGGACATACACTCAGATGTGTCATTTGAATGCACTATGTCACGCAGCTTCAGACAAGAACCCTTTTCAGATTTTCTGCCCCCCCCCCCCAAAAAAAGAAGAAGAAGAAGAAGAAGAAGAAGAAGAAGAAGAAGAAGTAGAAGAAGAAGAAGAAGAAAAAGAAGAAGAAGAAGAAGAAGAAGAAGAAGAAGAAGAAGATCCAACTGTCATACGAGCGTCACTATTATATCTGGTGATGTTCGTGTTGATGGAGTTGTCAAAAGTTGAATGATTTTCAATTTGAACTATTTTTCGACTGTAATATTCACTACTATTTGGAAGTATATCAAAGACCCATCAGAGATATCACCACCACCACCACCACCATCACTCCCAAGCAGCTTTAGAGGATGCTAACTTATGCATACGTCTGCACAAGTATCCTCATACTTGCACTGCTTGCACATGCTATTCCTGGAAACTACAAAAATTCAATAATTCGTCTAACATCATAAAATTATAACAGCATTAACTAGTGAGCTAAACAAGCAGGAACAAAATAAAGATACCTCTTATCAAGCCTGCAAGTAGTTTTGTATGAGCCAATATTAACAAAGGCACAAAACAATAAAAAAAGTAAAAATGACGGCATTACTTGTTGAACACAATAAAGTCTTGGGGTATCCATACGCATTCTGATCCAGGATTGTGACCAACCATGGGGGTTGAGAAAAAAAGATGTTCCCCGCCCTTGAAGTATCTACACAATCATGTTGATCATTAAACTAAAAGAATCAGAATTCATTCAAAACCTTTATAAGTGACACAAGTATCGCGTAGAGAAAGATAAAATCGTGAAGGCAAGCTATACTCAGTGAAGTTTGAACAAATTCATACCACAATTTTGAAGGTGTACAAATGCACAAAAGCAGCCATAAGATTTGTTGAACAGTTAATCGATGTCGGGTGATAAGCCTGTTTCTGATTTATTCGAAAGCATTTGGTTTAGGAAACCTTGGTAGTATAATTTCAAACACTTTCCAAAAACAGTAGCATGGCGAAAATTCACAAAACATAAACAACCACAAAAACAGGACAGCTTTGCGAGGAAAAAACTGTTGGTAACTGTGGTTCCAAAATGTAGCAAAACGATTATGCATGCTACCTTTAACTGATAGAGTTTTTTCTTTAAGAGAAACGTGCATATTTTGCTTAGTTAATGTGCAGCCTTACTGAGGTATGATGTTTTAATAAATGTGTTCAGAAGTTCGTGAATCTGAGGTGTGTTGTCACTAATTAGAACTGAGACAGGTCTATATAGGGTCTGCAGTTGTGTTAACAATAGTTCAAGAAATCATTGTACATGTTTAATTTCGTTTAATGCTGTTTTCTTAAAATGGGAAAAATTGTTTTATTCCATTACATTTCATTTTATTTCACTTCAATTCTTCTAATGGCTATATGAAATTATTATTCATCACAATTCTTCAGAATGATCCCAAACCTGGAGCATGTCATCTCTTTTGATTACACAAATTATACTTACTGACGCTCAAAACCAATGAGAAAAGTTCATAAAACTTTCTGCCAATTACGTCCATGTAACTAAATACTTGTGGCAAGAGAAGCTGCAACGTTTTGATGCTGTGACACAATTATTGTTGTCTCATTGGCTGAATTAAAATATGGACTTTAGAATTTAATTTAGCTTACCCAACCTGGCCTTGAAGGTATACCGTGTTATTTTCAAATCCCCAGCAAACCTAGCAATATTGGCAGAAGAAATTGGTTTGGGCAGTGAAATCCAGATAAGTCTGGATCGAGCACGTGAAGCAATAGCGACCTTCCTCTCCCAGCTGGCCTCAGCACCTATAATTGCAATTATAACAGGTTTTTCAATTCCAACAAACTCTTGTAAGATGCTGAATTGTACCTGGTTGTCTATCGAGTCTGTTGATGTTTTTTTCATTCCGATGTTCGGTCTAGGTGTTCCACATTTACTTTCTTCAGATTCCTGATTAACACAGGAGTGCCCATTTTGTCCAATTGCCACATCTGGTCCTTTATCAACAGACATATCAATGGCATCTTCATCGATGACAATCCCAATATCCTCTTCTTTGAATTTTTCATTCTCTGTTAATTTGTCCAGCAAATCAGATAAATCATCCAGAGATGCATTTGGCATGTCGCGCTCGTCTATTTTCTCACCATGATAGCCATGAGCCATGTCAATTGGTAGCTTTAGGTCACAAGGAATCAAATTTTCGTATATGAATTTGGTAATGTTGATGGAATTTCGACTTATTTTTGTCAGTTGGATTGATCGTCCGCCAAGATGTTTCACAAATTCTATGATTCGGCTGTTATTTTCTGGGCACAGGCTTTGCATTGGGTCGAAAAGAATCAAAACATCTACTGCACGAAACCCTCCAAATACTCTGAGCAAGCAAACCATCCACTGACTGAATTGCTTTTCTGTATGCCCGCTCTTTTCCTTTTTTGAATTTTTGACATGTGGTAACACCTCCGCCGGTAATGGTAAAGCAGCTGGCACGTCGGATATGTTGACTTGACCTTCCAAGTCAGTGGTGTCCTTTTTATTTGTTACGTTCTTGTGTTGTTTGGCATCTTCTTCTTTCTGATTAAAGCAAGTGGTTTCTAACTCATCAAATGATAAAGCTGTATCAAGTGATTCATAATTTTGAACATCATCCATTATCAGATATCGAATGTTTCTGTACATTCCACGGCGATGAGGACCAGATTGTAATTCGCATATGCTTGCTGCTTCACAAAGGTCTTCCTCGGCATTTTCAAGGTACCATGGCAACTTCAGACGTCTGCAAATATATAGCGTAATAACAGTATTCATTATCATGCCAACTATACTGATATTGTGTATGTTATTCAATATTTCTTTGCAGTTTTCACAAAGCAGGTCAGGTTCCATCATGATATTTACAAGCCTTGCACAATTTATAAGCCACGACTTCCTGAAATACTTCACGTTTACTTTTGAACGTTTTCCATTCAGTGGCCTTTTTTTATGACATGAACTTATACCACGATCAATTTTGCAAATTGTTTCGAAATATGAATTTCTCATCTTTCATTTTCCAAAATGATACTGCTGGGAAACTGTGAAAAAGGTATTATTTTGCTGCAAAGCCAAAATAGAACATTGGTTTAAAAGGTACACTAATGGCGGCACATCGTTTCATTGAACAAAATATTACTACGTAAATATTGGTTAAGCACGCGAATTGATACCTTATATGAAAATCATCTGAATAACCGAAATTATGTTTTGATGTGCATGCGGAATTTCAACCATAGATTCATTGAAGAGAAAGAGACAGATGCCGTTGGCCTGAACAGAACACCACATTTCACTCCTATTAACTATTAAAAGGGTTTTCAAAGTAGTGGTAGGGTAAGGTTTGTGCTAGGCTTGTTCCTGATCACGATGATATGATTAAAAGACGTTTCCATTTGTCACGGGCACTATTCAATATAATGGTTTTGCACATAAAACGATGTTAGTTTTTGTTTTCTTTTTCAAGGGCGAACCGGTAGAAATTAATCTCGAATTGAATTGTTTACTGAAATAAACACTCCATTAGTATTGGCAGGATACTATAGTGTCCAATTTGCTGTTAGCTCAATTCACAACAGCTTTCTCTGATACCAAAAGTATATTATTTAAACCTTTTTGTATGTTAATGTATGGATGCATCCTCTGGAACATCTCTGATCCTTACGTCTAGAGATTTTACACAGCTTCAAGAAATGTGTACGGCGAATATTGGGCATTTCCGTATAATACGCATCGCAATTTTAAACTTGTTATGAAGGGAATTGCTGGTTGAATCGCAACTGTAAATCCTATTTCTAAACTTTTATTCCTCAAGTTTGGTGCCAGAAGTGACCATTGTGTATATATCTGCTGCAAACTAGCTTTTCAGGGAAGTCGATCCGGGATCTGCAATGGTTTGAAGTATATATGTGCCAAATACTGTTCACACAAATGAAAATTGCTACATCTTGAGACACTTAAGCTTAGTCAAACTGTATATTGAAGGTCATGTGAGCATTTTGACGAAGAAGATCATACGACTTCTGGTGTAATCTCCAAATTGATTACCATTAGAGACATGAATGACTTTTAAGTATTTTCTGATACAATTGTTAATATTGTGATTTTTTGCGTGTGGGGTAATGTGAACTTGCACGGTGAAAAATATTTTGTATGTAATTAAACAGCTATTTGTTCACATTGTACACTATATTGCCTTATATGGGTGACTGCCTCAAGTCAGGGGTGAAATCTGTTTCTTCACATTGGTATTGGAAGATGATCGTTGGTGTTTCGGTAACTCTTGAATCTCTTCGCTGTCATTATTAATTGAAATTTATGAATAGAGGTTGTTTTCTGAAATGTATATACTTACCTGATCCTTTCTGCCAGTTGGTAACCAAAGGTTATATACAGAATGTCTTCTTTTTTCACACCCTGGGATCTCAACCAGATTACCATATTTATGGCCACAACAGTCTTTCCAGTTCCCGGTAGTCCTTTTAGCAAAACACACTTGCTTGTCTTGCACTTATGGAAAGCAACTAGTTGCTCATTTGTCAATAAGTTCATCACTTGAACATTTGCAATATCGTTGACGTAGGAAAGTGGTGAAAATGATGCCAGACATATTACTAGAGATTGCATCAATGAGGCAAGTTTCTTGCGATCACATTGCAAATAAGTTGTTGGATACTTTATATCTTCTGTCTCTCTAGTTATAAAATCAACCAACCAAGAAGGGTTCGCCATTTTTTTCCTGGTGACGACACACCACTGCACATAAAATGCCATGGTGCCAGCAATACTTAGACTTTGATTAACAAGGCGCGATAGTTTGGAGCAGTAGTCTGTCACTTCTTCATTTTCTTCAAAGGCAGTTGTCAGAAGCAGTGGTTGATTTGTAGACGTAAGCACTAAACAGTCACACACATTGTTCGATGGGTTAACTAAACTTCCATTGAGGTCACTGCTGAGACAAGGCGAGATGTACACAAAACCTTCTGCTTCTTTGAATTGCTGCTGCAAGGCACAAAGCACTTTTTCCATCAGTTGACGTCCTTTCGTGCCTGGTATATGACATTCTAAATGACTAGGTGGCCACACTTGCAGTCCTGTCTTTGCTGAAAGATGAAAGTGGAAATTGGGAATGAGATCAACGTCAAAATTAAGATCTTACTTGGTTCGAATATCGAAGATTACTAAATTAAATCGTGTTGTTCTGCCACATAAAATGACGAACCAATGAGATTGACAAAGTGGTGTCAACATGGTATAGAAGTAATTCGTGAGCAACGAAATCGTGGCTTCAAATTTGTGGTTTTAATGTGGAAATTGTCTCTTTACCGAGATGGTATTAATTGGAGAATGTCATATATATATATGCACACACACACACACATATTTATATATATATATATATATATATATATATATATATATATATATATATATATATATATATATATATATATATAAATATATATATATATATATATATATATATAAGTATATACAGTAGAATCTCAAATTAAGGCCACATTTTTTCAGTCCCCTATGTGGTCTTAGTAGAGAGATTCCAGTTTATATATATATATATATATATATATATATATATATATATATATATATGCGTGTGTGTGTGTGTGTGTGTGTGTGTGTGTGTGTGTAATGCAAACAGGGTTTTGGCAAAGCATAGGATAAATGTAGGAAGAATAAGTTAATATCTGTATTGTGGTTGCATGACACCTATAGAAAATGCAATCACGACAACTTAGACAATAAAGTGCACACAACTTCCACACTTCGGTCTATCACACCTTTTGCAACATCTAATATTGCCATAAGATACCTCATTGCAACAGTCGATATTACACGTTTCCCTTATGTATGTATCATGACGTAAAATTTTAGTCACAAAGTAAAGACCTGTGCCAACAAAATTTCAAGTACATTTTAAACAAGGCAAATATGAAAACTACCACTTTTGTCATTGGCGTATTGTGTCATAACCCGTGTAAAAAGGTAAAGGCTGGCGGGTGTTTGTCTGGTATACATGTAAAAGTTCAACATACACCATACAAGCTACGTTCTACATTCAAATGTTCAGAATGAAATGCAACATTTTGCAGGATAACACTATGGTTCATTGAGACAAGTTTGCGAGCCAATACTTACCAACAAGGCTTCAGAAATTAACAACATTTTCTCAAAATTATTATACAAATTTAAAATAAATTGTCAGGTGTACATTTAAATAATATTATTGAAAGACGGCCAAATATTGTTTGCAAATTAAGAGCTTTATGTAAACGAGTATAACACTACAAAAATGTCAATCGTAAAGTGCACGAGCAAAATGTGTCAAAGGTTAATTTTGTGGTTGTTACGGTGGACATATTAAAATATTTACATTTGCTGGTACCGCTTAAATGGTGGGACTGACGCATAAAGCTCAAATGAAAACTCTGACCACAAAAATGCATTTTCAGCTTTGGAAGAAAGTTATCTGTCTCCGGACACGCAGTGATATTATCAAAAATAGACCGTGAAAATATGTAAACAGCATTCCATAGTAACACGTATTTTTGTTTACATATACGAATTATTTACAGATTATTTTCCTGGTATCACTTAAGAAGCTCACGATTGCAATAGGATACGCAATGATCAAAGCTTCGAGAAAATTATTCAAAATAAATAGAAAAGAAAGAAAGAAAAAGAGGGGAAACGGTAGTCGTCTCACCAGATGTCAGCTATAAGACATAGACAAAGAATTATTAACCCATCATACTGACCTTGGAATTGGTCCCCTTGAATATCTTCCACTCCTTCTATACTGTACAACTCATTGTGTACAATCGTCGATACCTTTTTAAACTTTGGCATCTCGTCTTTACAAAATCCTGGCATGGTATACTCTGTAAGCACATTTTTACAATTTTAATTGATAGATTACAAATTGCCTGGATTCCAGAAATGACACAATAAAGTATCTTGTGCACTAATCTATGCTTGTTCCCTTGCAGAGTTCACGTATTGATTCAATTGGTTTCTTTGCGGGTGTATTGACTTAGTTATTAGACCTATTATTGTATTACTATTACCATTGCTATTAAAACCAAATATTTCAGGAAAACATTAACCATATTGACAAATTTAACCCAACAATGAGAGCAAAGTTAATTACAGCAAGAGCCACAGATTCCAGAATTACCAAAACATCAACTTTCATCTTCCGATATACAAATGTAGGGAAATAAAGTTTACTCATCACTTGAGACAGACAGTCACCCAAAAAGGCAACTGGTTGTTTTAAACAGGTCTTGTTACACCTTTACAGTTATTTTATCGTCATATTGAGGCACGTATTTATTGATGCGTTCATAGACGTCTCAGGAAGTAGATCGAAACAATATGAAAATGCCGCTTCTATGTTCAAAGCTTTTTAGCGCTATAATTGTTAACAAGTAAGCATACAAGGCACGTATTTTCAGACTTTTTGAGCTTCAGCATGAATGAAACCATCAGTAGAACGTATTCTGTATTTATTTAATTTGTATGCGTAATTTATTTTATTGTGTTGGTCCAGTTGACATCCACACTCATACCTTAGGTTTCCTAATTTCTAATGCAATATGCTGGTAATATATTCATCATTTTTTTTTTTTTTTTTTTTTTTTGCTATTTTTCTTGTTGTTGCTGTTCTTAATTTGGTGTTATGACACACCAACAAACTAATAATCAGCATTTACCTTGATTTGAAGAAAGGGTTTCATTCATTCGTTTGTTAAAGTCAATTCTGGACAATTCAACAATGCCACCGTTATCAATTACGTAACATGTACATTTGCGTCCACCGTGTTTGTATACCGTTTTTATGAATTCTCTGGTAGGAAGCTTCACTGGCTCTTGAAGAAGAAGGGGAGCTCTGGCCGGTGTGATAAAGATATACACGTGTTTATCATCCGCTTTGTTGTCACTGAATTGAAACAGTAGCTTTGGATCATCTATATAAATGAGATCTTGTAGGACACAAAAAACTGTTTCTTTCCATCTATCCAGCCATTCTGGTCCAACTGGAATCACGCATCCGTCGCCGTTTTCTTTTCCTCTGTGATGTTTGTTAATAATTTTGATTTGCCCTTTGAGTCCTGTGTTGGCAATAGCACTGGCTGTCTTGGCAATGTCGGTTATCTCTTCTCGAATTTCTTCTCCTGTGTTCATTATATGGACTGCGATTGTATATTCAACCGCCATTCTTGCCACCATGGCTCTGCTTGGGATTCCATCCTTTAGCGACTGTTGTCCATCCATTGATTGAGAACCTTCATGATAGGAAAGGTTTTCATAAGTACGAGACATGTAAGTATACCCCAACTTTAAAACCTTCACAACTGTTACATCAAACACCGAGTTTGTAAATTTTCATAGTTAGGACAAGGTTTCTACAGTACTTTATCTTTTAAAACTTTGCCATCAAATTGGTACTTTATTATGCAGCGATTGCCCAATGTGACAAATTGTGCATGTGGCTTGACCCTTTCCTCCTCAAACTGGTCAAAACCGGCTGGTGGTCAAATGTCGTCTGCTTCAGTGTTTTCAACTAATCTCAACAGTAATGAAAAGCAATTTTGACTGAGAATTTTAGATGAGCCCCATAAAGATCACATGCCCCAGGTCAACAACTTTCCTTGGCATGAGTTGGGCACTTAGTGCCCAGCTCATGCCAAGGAAAGTTATTGACTCAAGTGTCAATTCAAGGGGGGAGGGTTAAAGCATTAACTGTGTAAAATTGTCGAAGGCTTTCAATCAATTCTGACACCAGTAAGGTTACAAGGGACACCCAGGTTATTTGGCAGACTTGACAGCATGTCACCATCGTTTTTCAGGGTTACGTCTTCATGCCACACAGCCAAAAAGCATCAAATGAGTTCATGCATACCTCAGTGATTTTTTTTTTTTGCAATGAACCAAATTTTCAAGAATGCACCGATCAATTTTAACTCATTTGTGTCGTTGTATAACCAGATATGATACTGTTTTCCCGTTTTGTTATTGTGACACTTTACTTTATATGTGTCCGAAGAATCTAATTTATTTTGGTAAAACTCTTAAGACCTGCATTCCTGGCACTACACTTTTCTTGCTAGATATAGACATTCATACCAAGATTCAACGATATAGATCAGTAGATCATCGGTTTGAAATACAGTTCAAGTTTCCATTCTATTGGTAAGTAGAAATCTTTCAATGCACTCCAATATTTATTGTTACATACCACTGAGTTTCTCTCCAATATCTTCTGTCTCCTCCAACTGTCGCATGAGAACTCGGGAGACATGGCTTTGTTCATCTAAATCCAGTGCTGCACAAAATTGGAGGAAAACATCGTCGTCCTTTTTCACCAGTATGTCAAGCAGCTGTTCGATCTTATCTTTATCTGTTGCAGGATCCTGGAAGGACATGCATCGCCGTCATATTAAATTGTGCCACACGGTTACATTCATATTGTATTTTCAGGATTCATGCAAATCGTCAACTCGCAGAGAGGGTTCACGGTTCACGATTTGGATTTAAATTTGCCTAATAATGCGTATGGAATGAGATATTTGAGCTTTCTTATCACCAGTATAGATGTCAGACAAACTAGGTACAAAATCAAAAGAGTGTACCGTTATTCCTTGTGACTACTTAACATACACCTGCATTGTTTTATACAAATCTCTTCTCCCTTGATCAGCTATTCCTAACAAAGGTCAAATAACCAAACTCAACCTTAATCAACTGTCGCTCTGGTTTTGTTATAATATTTTTCTGCTCCAGTATCTCAAGTAGCATCTTATCCAATGAGACATGCGTCAGCAGGAACACCTTCTTCAACTGCAAAGCCTTTGCATGTGTGGCCTTCATGATCGGCGCGAGTAATCTTAACGTCCTTAAAGTACAATCTGCAAAGAGAAATTTAATATTTGTAATATAGTGTTTTGTCCTCTGATTTCTTGTCTACGATCAGTCGTTGGTGCATGGATCTTCCTCGACTACGCAGCGCATCTAATTATTTGTATTACTGATGCCTTGATAAGCACTTCAGTTGCCAATTTTTGTTTTTGTAGTTTTATGCCTTATGTTTCACTAGTTTAATAACAAAGAGTGTTATGAAGCATGTTGCTTCAAAATTTTCAATTGAAGATGCTGGATATCATGAATGCATGCACTTGTAATGTCAATTGTAGTGGAAGAGTAAAACAGTAATGCCTGTTTCTGCAATTTTATTAAACAACAAATGAGTTGTGCATGTTTCCCGAGGCGACAATGATCTATTTGTGAAAGTTTGTTGTTTAGGACTAGTATTTTTGTGTGTTCATTTTCACTACGGAATGGCCAGGTTTCTATCCTTCATTTTCGGTGCCTGTTATCTGACAGAGAGAGAGAGAGAGAGAGAGAGAGAGAGAGAGAGAGAGAGAGAGAGAGAGAGAGAGAGAGAGAGAGAGAGAGAGAGAGAGAGAGAGAGAGAGAGAGAGAGAGAGAGAGAGAGAGAGAGAGAGAGAGAGAGAGAGAGAGAAACACTTACGTTCACCGAGCCTGATCTTTATTCCTAAAGGGAAATGATGGCATCATTCATTTGTGCATGTTGTGAACAACCCGGTTGTATGGTCTGAAAAGAAGTACAGTGGAATCGAAACCTGCAAGATGACAAGGGTTTTTCATTTTTCCCTTTTCATCCTTTATGCACAGCTACTTTCAAGTTACGTTTGTATTTCGAAATTCAGGGCTATGGCTTTAGGCAAATGTAGTAATTGCAAGGTCAATTGCCATTAGCTTGAAAAGACACCGATAGTTTGTATGAGGAATGTAATTCTTGTATAGTAATGACGTTTGATTATAAGGTGATGCGTTTTGACATGTTAAATGCATGTTGGTCCTGCACCCAAGGCCTGCATAAATTTTGATGTTTCTGTACTCTGAGGCTTGTAACAAGACTTCTGGACCTTATAGAACGTTAAGACATCATATATAGGCAGTTTGCCAGGTTTTATACAACACTTATCTATTGAGGTTTTTACATATTTATAGCTTAGAAAACATATTGAACTTTAGACTTCGTCCAACGTTAAAAACGCCTTGGAATTGTTGATGTCTTTGATCGGTTGGATAAACTCTTCACTTTCGTTTATTGATTATAGCTATATTACTCAGAAAAGCTGGAGAATTCGGACTCGAGTGTGACGTCGTCCATATCCTACAATAGGAAGTCAGACCCTCTTTTAATGCTGGTCTGTGTTTGCTTATAATATAAATCTTCAAACATCCGCCATGGGAACTTGGTCAGTCTGGTGAATTGCATTCTTGACACGGCCAGTAGTTTTATTTAAAAAGGGAACCAGACAGAGGTGAATTATTAAGAATTGTTCCGTTATTAACAAAATTTAGACTACGGTTTGCGTGTCCAAACACTGTCTCCCTCTGAATTTTAGCTCAGCCTTGTCTGAATTGCAACTAAACGATTGAACGACTTTTGTCTTTTCTCATGTCAAGTCTATTTGACAAAGTTTTACAAAAAGAAAATCATGGTTATTCATATCTGATAGTCACAACATCCTCAGAACACTGTCATGCTATTCCGTGTAGAGACTGTAAAGCAAGACAAGTCCTGACATGTTACCCTGTCACAAGGAATTCACAAACAGTGCTTCAAAATATGTTATTGGCTATGCACCCATGATTTCCCTAATCAAAAGCACTTGTATTACTACTGCAATTACTTGACTGTCCTGTTTACAAAAAAAAAGAAAAAAGAGATAAATCCATCCTACAGTACACCTTTTAAGCTATGAGGTTTATGCATTTGATGATTTGATGTAACTAAAACAAATTTCATAAACCCTGCCTTGGAAACTATTCAGCTTGCCAGGACTGTTTATGACAAATCCATAGGAATAAGTGTGAAACTAAATAAATAAAGCTATACTGCAATCATAATTACAGATGCAATGATGATATAAAGGACATCAGTCGCATTTACGTGTCATGTTTCTACAAAATACAACTTACCAATACGAACTCGCCGGTGTAATATACATTGGTTTGCCGATATTCAGTGCATTTTTCACGGTCGTTGCGCGCATTTCTGGCTTTCACCCAACATGTATGTTAATATAAATATTGCCACATAGTCTCTCTGGCGACCCTGCCTAACACAAGGTTCGCAGTTATCCAGTGTCGGTGTTACATGCATGAGCGAATGTGTTTATGGGGTTAAGTAGAAATGGTTATAATTTCTTTTTTTTTTCAATATTTAGCTTTTAGATACAGTTATGTGTGACATCAGTTTCATAGCGCTATCATTGCTTAATTTTTAGACTGAGTCAACAGCATTCATGACGATGCTTAGCATGTTAAGCAGAGCTATTGACCTGAACCTATTCTCAACAACCTACAATATGCTGACGCTGCATTGCATTATACTTTTATTTGTTCGATTAGTGTTCTATGTGCGTTTCCGTGTCACTTAATGTTGGGGCCTTCAAACATATTCACTGGTTGTCGAAGTATATCAGTTTATGTATATTAGATTTGCGTAGCAATTGTACTGATACGTCTAAGTGCGTCCTTAACATGTGTATGCTGTGTGAAAATCTTTTACGTTTGAATTTATTATGTCAAGTGGTGTCTCATATTTTCACATGTGATTTGTATACTTTACATTTATTAAGTATATGTTATAATAAGGTACAGTGTTATTATAAATGTCCTACATGCAAAATAGAGTACTGGTGTGCTAATGCTTTTACATGTAGTAATAACCCAAATCATTTCTCATTGATTGACGTACGAAACATATTGTACTCTTACTTCTTCTGTACGCGTTTATGCAATATTTATTAAACTACATTCTCCAAATGTCTGCAAGTAATCGTATATGTTGTACAATTTTTGTTATCGAGTGTTTATTCTTTTGTTTGCTATTACCTGGTGTCGCGCTGTTACTTGTATTTTATTATATTTTGCTTTAGGGCTTGGTTTGCTTACATACCCATTATGTTCTACGTTTTCAATTTTTACCACATGGACGCAAATCATGCTTGGCTAACTACCGGCACACATGAAAACTGTGTTACTCTTTAGAGTAAGCTGACAAATTAACTTCATTTTTTTACTGATTTACCACGTTTGCTTCAGCTCTTTGTGGTTGAAATATTCATTTATTTTGCATCATTTATTTGGTGCTTCTTTAGGCAAATTTATGGTCTGCAAGCAAATAATCTGTTCTTCTCCCCATGTGTATTTGTATTACTTGTGTGTCGCCATACCGGAGTTCAGGTGCAATTTTTATCTTTCAATTTCTGGAATCCTCTTAATATACTCTTTATTCTATGTTTGGGTTGCAGCTTCCATAAGTTACATCTTCAGTCACGCCAGTCGACAAAGATTACTTGTATTATACCTTTATAATTCAATCCTTTATCGTATATGTTCAAATATGATGTATATTTATTTGTCATTTCTCCACTTTTGATTTTATTGGCTGGAGACATTCACCCCAATCCTGGACCAACCGATGAGTTTTCTGATACTACCCTCTGTCACATGAATGTCCGTAGTCTGTCTCAAGATAAGAGGTGTATTCGCGCAGACGTTGCTAAATATTATGATCTCATAACTCTCTCGGAAACCTTTCTGACACCAAATACTCCAGACAATGATCTTATTTTATCTGATTATCATAATATGATGTGTTTAGATCAGGTCAGTTCTAACATTCTGAATTTTATTTCTGAATCAAAAGTTTTGACACCAATTGCTAATTGTGACCACAGCGTGGTGTCTGTCAACATTAGTTTTCGACTCAAAATTGAGCCCGTGTATAAAAGATTTATATGGTTATATGAACAGGCGAACTTTAATCATTTTCGAGAATATTTAAGTCAAATCAACTGGGACAACTTCTTTCCATCCAACGATATAAATGAATGCTGCCTGTTCTGGACTGATGGCTTTCTGCAAACCGCCAAACAATGTATTCCCAATAAAGAAGTTACCATTCGTCCGGACAACTTACCCTGGTACACATCTCCTCTGCGCTGTGAAAAGCGCAAAGTGATGCGCGCGTATTCCAAAGCCAAAGATGGTAATCACGGCCCTAATCGTCTTGAACTTTGGGCCACTTATAATCGGCTTCGTAACCTGGATCACGAACATCTCCGTGAAGCCGAGAACCAACATCATAATAAATAAAATAACTCCTTGAAAAAGTCTAAAACAAAAATAAAGCGTGGTGGAAAACTGTTAAACATGTTGGGGGGGGGGGGTGTTTTTGTTTTTGGGCTGTTTTTTTTTTTTTTTTTTTTTTTTATAGAAATCATCGTCAGAATATACCTTCTTTACTATGTGATGGCAAACACGTCACCGACAACGCTTCCAAAGCAGAAATCTTCAACTCGTTTTTCCTTGAGTCAAACCATTCTTGACTCATCTTCAATTAGAAATCGTCTACCGCCTGATCACCCCTTAAATACACTCGGAGGTTTAAAGACTTCTGAAGATGAAGTTCTGGACATACTCAAAAGTCTTGATACTACTAAAACAACTGGTACGGATGAGATTAGTACAAGACTTTTGAAAGAAGCTTCTCCCATTATTTGTAGACCTCTCACAAAACTATTCAGTTTATCTCTACATCAAAAACACTTCCCGTCTATTTGAAAAGAAGCTCGCGTGACGAGAACATGTGTAACAACTATCGTCCTATATCCCTTTTAAGCTGTACAGGGAAAGTAATGGAAAAAGTAATTTTCAAACATGTCTTCAATTTTTTTCGGGGGAACATGTTCATTTCAGCAAACCAGTCGGGATTTTTTCCTGGTGACTCAACAGTTAACCAGTTACTTTCCCTATACCATGAGCTATGTTTAGCCATTCATCAGCAAAAAGAAGTAAGAATTGTTTTCCTCGATATAAGCAAGGCTTTTGATAAAGGCTGGCATAAAGGTCTATACATAAACTGGAAAAAAACGGCATCGTTGACAATCTTCTGGCATGGTTTGAAGATAACCTCCATAATCGGAAGCAACGCGTCGTTTTAAATGGTCAGTCCTCTAGTTGGGTAACTATAAGCGCTGGTGTGACTCAAGGATCTGTAGTAGGTCCTTTACTCTTTTTGATTTATATTAATGATATAGTTAACGTTGTAAATTCAGAAGTCAAACTCTTTGCGGATGATACGTCCCTTTATCTTACTGTTGGAGATCCTGTTCATGCTGCTATTGTCATGAACGATGATGTGGCCGACCTGGATGAGTTGTTTAGGAAATGGCCTATATCCTTTAATGCTCTCAAAAAGACACAATGCTCGTCTCTCTTAAAAGAAATCCCCCTAGTCACCCTCCATTGATTTTCCAAGGACACCAATTAGAGAATGTTTTAGGACACAAGCATGTGGGTCTTGTTTTAAGATCAGATCTGAAAGGGAATGAGCATGTTAAACAAATTGCAAATAAAGCCAGTAAACAAGTTAACATTCTAAACAACTCGACAGTATGGCCTGGATCGTGACACATTAGAAACGACTTATACGTCTTTTATTCGACCTATTTTAGAGTACGGAAATGTGGTCCGGGATGACTGCACGCAGGATGATGCAAAACGTTTGGAAGAGATTCAACTGACTGTGGCCCGCATCGTGACAGGAGCAATGAAAACCACCCCTATAGAAAAGCCATTCGAAGAAACTGGCTGGGAGACCCTACCCAAACGAAGAGAAAGATCCAAACAAAGCATGAAGGATAAAATAGTTAATAAATTAGCCCCTAGCTATTTGTACTCTCTTCTCCCCAATATCTGACATTCCACCGTAATACTAGGGCACAACTCGATTAAAGGAGACGCCCAGACTTTGCCCTCTTTCAATTGTAGAACAATCTTATTCGAAAACTCCTTTTTTCCTTCTGCTATCACGTTGTGGAACCTTCTCCCGTCGAAAAGTAGAAATCTTCCAACTTTGTCCCAATTTAAGAAGAAAATTTCCACTCCCAGACAGTTTTCTGTTATATTTCCCGAACTTCTGAATGTAGGTAAAAGATATCTGTCTATTTTACATTCTCGTTTGCGTCAATTGAATGAACATCTTTTAAAGATTGGTGTAAAAGATTCAGCAGCTTGTTCATGTGGCGCCACCACCGAGAGTATCTGGCACTACATTCTCACCTGTCCAAAATACATTGTCGCTCAAGATGCATTACATGCAACCATCGGTCCTTTGGCTCCATTTTCTATCAACAGAATTTTGTTTGGCAGTGCTTCTTGCAGTCTCGAGGACAATATTATTATATTTTTATCTGTTCAAGAGTTTATTGGAAAAAGTAAACGATTCCAAGGTGAAACTGTAATTTAATCATTCATAACTGTAACTTAATAATGTATACTGGTAATGCTGATAAATTCATGAGCCCCGCAATCTGTGTTTGTTCTAGTGGCGTTTATCCTTCCGTTTGTTTTTCTCCACCACGCTGCTCATCAAGTCCCCTTGGACTTGATGAACGGTGGGTCTTTGGAGCTGTGCTGTCAAGTCAGTCCTGATGCTTTCATCTTTTCTCCACAAGAGGGATTAATATAGGACTTTGCCCTTCTTCCCAATTGTTTTTCTTTTGGAAATTAAATACGTTTAAACCAACCTATTCTGGAACTAAAGATATTTTAGGACTGTGTGTAGTGCATTTCTGACATCCAGTTTGTCCGCGGTTTCATTATACATTCAAAAGTGTTGGGGTTTTTTTAATTGTGGTATTTTCAAGTATATTTAATACAAACGTTACTTTGATATTTTGCCAGAAGAATTTCTGGTATATCTTCTTAAAATGATATTTTATAAACACGAAATAATCATCGCCATTACTATATTAAAACTCGAATCCAACATAAGAAATACGTCGATTCCGTCCAAATACAATAAATTCCAGTCCTTTTCTGACCCGAATCACAATATGAACATATTGAAATCCAAATGTCACACACGACCACCAAACTACCGTAAGACACCCGCATATATAAATTGAAAGGACTAATCCATATTAAAAGACCGTCTTCAACTTTACTAGTTACATTCCAAAACACCATTCCATGAAAAGAGCAGCGAAACAGTGGTTTCAATGATAGTGATGAAACCACATCAGAAACTATTTTGATCCAACCAGATAATTATACCAGTTCCGACATATGTAAAACACGTAAAGTTCGTCCCCAGAACATTTCATAGTAAATAAGTCATCGATGTAAATGAAACGGAATGCTACAAATTATACATTTTGGAAATTTAATGAACCTGTGATTTGTTTTCTGACACAGTTATATGCGTCCTTTGATCCATGTTTACACAGCAATCATAGAAATGCATCATCCCATTTTTCAAAGAAATATGGCGTTACCTTTTTTATTTAAACTCACTAATACATCAGGTTTGTGGCAAACTCGTCGAAATAATGTAAATCACAAAAAATGTGTCTTACATTTATAGTGCACGGCTTATTTTTTTCCAGAAGAGTCCGTCAAAGCGTAGTCCTTATTTGTGTCAAGCGTGGGGTTGCCTATTTAACTTCAAACGTTTATATCTCAGTGACAAAACAAAAATTGAAAAAACAAAACCAGCATATTAGACACGTATGTGAGCTTGATATTTTCTCACAAATTAAAACAATACTCCTTTGATCAAAAAATTGAAAACCATTTTTCCTTGAAAAAAAATGCGATGATGCATTACTGTGATTCCCGTATAAATACGGGGGAAAGGATGCATATGACTCTGTCAGTAAACATATTATGGATTTGTTAGCTTCCCAAAAATGTATAATTTGTTGCACTTTTTGTTTTAATCTAATGATGGATGGAATAATCTGTACATGTCTTCGCGAACCAGTTCTGGTTCCTTAGGTTGACATGTCATGTCTTGTGAATCAAGCAGTTACTGTTTGACATGAACAATTTAAAGCAGTTATTTATTAGAGTATTTGCCTAAATAGATGATACAGTAGCTTACTCAATATGCCCCGCTCTCTGACAATCTCTGAAAAATTGAGTGACCATGTGACAAACTGGGGGATTATATTGCTAATATACAAACTTCCAGCAGCAATATCTGCAGCTTCCTGTGAATATAAAGTCCCGGGATTTTCTTTATCTGTCATTTATGAGACCTCTCTTGGAGTATGGATCATTGGTATTGGACCATTGCACGTTGCAGGAGTCGCAACAACTAGAAAACGTAGTTAACAGCAGCCAGAGATATTGCTGGGGCCACCTATAGGACTTGTCATGATTTAAATTATGAAGATACAGACTGTGAAACATTATCCCAGCGCCGTAAAAAAAGCAAGCTGGTCTTATTTTACAAGATCATGCACGGTGTAGCTCCCCCATATTTATACCTCATTCCCAACCTGATCAAAGAAAAAACCGGGTATAATGTCAGATCTGGTACGAATTTCTCTGGTTTTCGATCACAAGCAAACCTATATAAAACTTCTTTTCTTTCCATCGGCTGTTCGATTGTGGAATAACTTGGCTGCTGATGTGCGTAATTCTGAAGACCTTACATCTTTTAAGAGAAAATAAGACCAGGGGAAAGAAGTGATAACAAACTATATTACAGAGGTGACAGAAGGCTTGCTGTTTCCCACGCACGGTTGCGTATGGTATACAGCAAGCACAACTCAGATCTGCTTAAAAAGGGTCTTATGGACTTCCCTCAGTGTGCCTATGGAAACGGAAATGAAGATGTTAATCATTATTGTTGCGAGTGTCCTTTTTATATAATTCAGAGAAATACACTTCAGAACAAAATTGTGTCTTTTGCACGATTAACAGCTACAACGTTATAATTTGGGTCCAAACATATACCTCCAAGCAAAATGAAATTATTTTAGACTCAGTCCATAACTTAAGCAAAACAACAGGCAGACTGGGAGCAGTGATGTAGCTCATACTATGATTAAAATGTTGAAACCAGAAATGTGTCCTCTATGTATATAGTTAATTGAAGGCGGACTTCATCTTCCTCAGTCTGTCTGTCATGTCTTGTGTCGTTCCGCTTATGTTCGCGTGGCGCCGCCACTCTCTGTGTCCACGTCTGATGGCGTTCTTCCTTATTGTGAATTTTCTCTTAACCTGTGATATGTGGCGTCTCTTCTTTAATCTTTTTTATGCACAAGAGGGAATTATATAGGGCCTTGGCCTGTTTCCCAATTGTATCTTTATGGAAATGAAAATATGTTTAAATCAAACTTCCAGCAGATAGCATGTAGCATAGATTTACCAATATCTCGTTCAAGAAGCCTCCAGCTTACTTTGTATCAGTTCCAGGATATGTGATGTCAATGGAGAATCAAATGCTTGTGATTAGGTTGGTAAGTGTTTTAGTAGATAAGAGAATTTCTGGAAATTCTTCATATGAAATGTTGCGTTTCGAGCAACAAGAAAGTGTCTTTGCGGTACAAAAGACGGACCAATAATAACTGTGTCAACGGCTCAACCATCTACCAAGATGAAAATGCAAAGGACATTGATTATATGCTGCTCATAATGGGCTATCATTGGCAGTACTATTACAATTTGAACAATTTAGCCTTTTATCAAAATTCTGCATAGAACATTAGGAAGCAGCACTTGTGATGCACCACAATGAAACGATTATGACATATTAGACATGCAATCATGTCTGAGCATACACCTAACCACTACCCAGAAATTGGTCACGTTTCAGGCTTCGTGTGCGAATCAACTGAACAATCCTAATGCAACACCAGAATCTGCACATAACGCCTTCTTTTGGTAGCAAAGTGCACCTTACGTTTCTTAAACAGACGGACTCTTTTCCTGTGTCCTCTGCCTATTTTTAATACTCAATCGATGCCTCCAGGCTGCAGAAACCCCTGAGTGTGACTACAAGGGCGCCAAACTCTGTAAGGAACCTTGACAAATGTACCCTTTTTGTCTGCATAACCGTGTTTTTTGACAAAAAATGTGCATTTGAATAAAGGCAATAAATAAAACATACCTACATGTTAGATAAAAAAAAATGCTTTCAAATTACTTTCGAGTGATTGTCCCTCAAACCTTTCCAAAGTCTCCGATGGCAGTATCAGTGGAACAGAACGCTGTGTAGTTTTTGTAGATCTATTTAAATGTATGGCTCTTTGCCGTTCTTCTGACTTAACGGTTATTTATTTATATCTGTCCTTTGTATTTTGTTTTCAGTAGCTTTGAAAAAATAACTGGGCACGATATGCTGTGCATGTACTGTTGTTCGAGAAATTTTCACGCTCGACTTAATTTCGCGCTTTCGCCCTAGTACTTGGTGTTCCAAAACATGGTGGAAGACTATATAGGCAAGCCATTGATGCGCGAAATTAAAATGCGAAATTATTTTCTAATTCACGGAAAATCAAGTTTGCGCTAAATTAACCACACGCGAAAATTTCTAGAACTACAGTGTTTGAGGGATGTCGAGACAAGGTATGTATTGTATCGATTTTATCAATAGATGTCTATTCCTACTCTTTCAAAACCAATGGTAGAAGCACCCTACATGAAAATCAGAACAAACGCAAGTCACAGAACAGATTTATATCGTGGAAAATGTGCCCGTGAATACGCTTATGTCCCTCATGCGAAGTAATGATGATTGCATGTGTTACCTTTATGTTCTGTCTTATCGATTCGAGGGCAACGTACACGAAAAGATGTTATTTGTCCTCTTATTTAACCATCATAAGAAGCAGCACTTGAATTTGACCACCAAAGCATAAAGAATAAATGACCGACCCACGGGCTACAGTGTTTCCATGCTGTTCACGCTGTTATAAATAATGGATAACCACCGTTGAAACATCGATGGCCACATCCGTGGCTGACATCTGGTAGCAGATAGGCAAACTAAAATGGAAAAGTCCGCTGCAGCCATGGTCTCAACAGATACAATATAACACCATTTGCATGGACATGTAAATCTGTTCAAAGCAGTTAGAATGAAAATGAAACTAAAACACATATCATGGTAAACGGTTTCATTTTTGTAATATCATTTGAAAAACATAAAGGAAATATTAGCTTTCATGCTTAAATAAAATGATGACTGGGAAAAGACGAAAAGACAAACAAAAGTAGAATCCTGATTGTGAATCATGAATTGAAAACACGTCTGCCACCATTAGCTGGTATTAGCAGGTACAGCAATTGCGTGTAGGTGGAATAAAGATGAAATACATGCTTGTATTCTCCCCTTGTTGGTAGGCTTTTGCACATGATTATACATTTGTAAACAAAATTTATGTACCTGTCTATAGCAAGATTTTTTTAGACATAATCATGTCATACGTTAACAGAAAAGGGACTTCAAAAAAACAATCAAAACCTTCAACAGCCCTGAAAATAAAATGATTGCAAAGAACAACTTTGAGCAAAGCCTGTTTTTCAAGACCACAATTAAATAAGGTTCAAATATATGGCTTCAATGAGATATAATCACAACTAGTACCGGAACCTTGTTTCACTTAAAGGTCACTCTTGCAAAAGCTCTATGTTTTGCGGCTTTTTACCGTGTTAAATAACAAATACGTTGAAATTGAAAATATTTGACAGGAATAAACTGAGTCTGGAGATTAAATTTAACATATGTATTTACCAGTAGACTATGGTAAATGTGAACCAGAGAAATTTAATTAGTTGATGACAACTTCTTTAAAAATGGGGTTTTGTCTAACTGGTCCAAAACCTAAAATGTAGTTATATCAAGTTTAACAGAATTATTCAGAACCAAAACAATTTGTGAATCTTAATATGAATACATAAACAATACACATGGTGAAATTTACAAATTACTGGCAGTTGTTTCCGGAAAAAGGCGACAGGAACGGATGGAATCCCACCAAGAATTGTTAAACTTCGAGCCCCTGTTATCACTACATCATTGCATCATCTGTTAAATCTTTCAATTGAAGCTCCCAAACATGTGAAAAAGTGGAAAGACAGTCCTATATCCAAGGAATGTACAGCTGACCACCCCTCAAACTATCGCCCTATATATGTACCCCGAATCATAATGAAAACTTTTCAAAGGCTTGTACACTCAGGGCTACACCAATATGTTGCAGAACGCAACATTTTAAATGTCAATTTATCAGGATTTCGTCCAAAATACTACCATCTCCGATTTTGAAGACATTATGCGCGACAACACCCCCAAAAAGACTCCTTACTGGTGTTGTCTTCATAGACCTTAAAAAAGCATTTGACAGAGCAGTTTCTGAAGTACTCGCCAACAAACTGCAACATATTGGTGCAACCGACAAAGAACTCAAAACGTTCAATGATAACTTCACCACACGCTCACAGGAGATCCAATATAATTAGTTGGGCAGGAATATAATTAGTTGGGCAGCAAGGGGGGGGTCCCCATGCACCCTATTCAAATCATAAAGGTAACCACCTGTATCAACTCTCCATGGCAATGTTACACAGAAAAATGGGGTCATTTGTCTCTGTACAATGTCTCATTCAAAAGTTATGATCATAATCGACTTTTGTCGAAAATCCAATATGGCCACCAAAATGGCCGCCAAAGAGACTCATGGGACAAAATCTTGACTTGGGAACATCAAAAATCGTTAACTAGACATCTTGAGGATTAAGAATATGTAAGTTTAAAAAATGTATCAATAGGGTGCATGAGGAACCCATTTTCCTACTAGACTAACTGGACACACCTCCAGCACCTGCTTGGTATCCTGCGGAGTTCCTCAGAGGTCCACATTAGGGCCTCTTCTGATTAATTGGAACAACTAAAATGCTATACTGCTTTGCTTCCTGTTATTTTTGGTTTTAAATTATTTTATTCAGAAAAACGAATGGGAAACAGGGCGGAGCTCTATATGTATAATAGTGATCATAATGTGGCTACCATAGACATGTTACAAAGACATCATTTTGGACGGCCAATCTTTTTAGTCATGGTAAAACATTTAAAAGTAAAAAAAATAATAATAAAACACCCATGGAACTTTTATGTTAAACGTGCCAAACACAAATTAACACAAAAACTGTTCGCATTCTTCTTACAGGTTTATACAAAGGAAGTTATAGCATTTCCAGGTAACGAAGTTTTTGACATGTTGTACCTGGAAATAAGAGAGTTTTACTAGATACTGCAATACTTACTTAGCAAAAGACCTTCACTTTTCGAATATATTAAAAACAGATGTCCATACTAAGAGGATACTTAAGATTGCTTAATTGTTTTTGGATCTCCAACGTTTGCATTCGTGACCAATGTAATATTGCGAGGAGTTATTAATTGAATGTGTATTGATTTATTTGCACCCCAGCGGTTCAGATAAATGAAATAAAAAACTGACAGAGCTGATAGCTTCAATTCTGTAATCGAAATTCACGATACCTAAAGGATATCAATAGTGGTACATTGATTGATTACAACTGACCTGCACGACTACGTAAATCTCAGACATATAGAATTCAGGCCTTGTGACGCAGACAGGAGATTGGTATTTATACTAGATGTTTGAAATGAACAGTTGATTGCGATCAATGTCTCTCCCTTAACACACGACGTTTGGACTGTAACTTTAATTGTTGGATATCCGATCAAATTAATTAATATGACAACCTTAAAATATTGCAGAAAATGCGTGATCGGTCATCTAAATGTCTTTGTATAAACCAGCTTTCTCAACGCAACTTACTTTCAGTGTCTTTCTAGCGTTTGTTGATCTTGTGACCATGGTAATAGCATGACAAATAGCAAAGAAAAACATCATTGTACCCAGCACCACTCGTCGACGACACGCTGATATCTGTCAAATCTTGCTTTCCTTATGTCGTCCGGTGGAATTAAACTTTGGACGGTCATCTTTTAAATACTGGATCCGCCACGGTAGATTACAGGTAAGCTCCATATTCTGAAATTTAACTTACAAACTTTGACACACAGTACCAAGTAAAAAAAAACACTGTTGCCCGGCTGACTCTTTTGCTGCAAACGCTGTATTTGAGTCCCACGTTGGTGCAAATATGTCAAGGCAATCTAAATTACCAAAAACAGAGGCATCACAAAGGTCCAAATACTTTTAGTGCAACCTTAGTTGATGAGCTAAATGATATATAACTGCATGCTTTACCTAATGTATGACTATATCGACTAATAAATGAAATCAGAACCCTGAATTTAGCCCAAAAACAGAGGCATCACAAAGGTCCAAATACTTTCATTGCAACTTTGGTTGATGAGCTAAATGAAGTATAACTACATGCTTTACCTAATGTATGACTATATCGACTAATAATTGACATCAGAACCCTGAATTTAGCCATATTCTGAGGCATAATGGCACTTCTACAAACCCGTCGATGTCTTGTCTTATTTCTTATATCAATTGTGGAAATAATTTAAAACAAGACTTTTTTCAACAACGAGGGCACCATTTCACCAAAGTGCCTAATCGAGTATTTAATCCTAACAGTTGAATTGTGCCCTTCGTGTGTATAGTCAGTTCCAACTAAATTTAAAGAAAACGACATCAAGTAATTAGATTAATGATCGATTTATACAAGTTACAACGTTTTACCTGTTTCGTTACGCTGTCACGTGCCGTCGACGGAAGCAATCATCACACTAACGACCACATATATATTGTTCCAGGAAATCAAGTCTTGCCCCGGCTTATCAAAGAATTTACTTCATAATATATTGCAGAAAACGTTTGTTGCGTGCACCCCCTTTAAGGCTACCGTCTATATGTAGAACGCTCCAAGGCAGTCGTTTCTCATCACCAGGTGAAGTGCAAAAACATGTAATAGTGCAACCTTCTACTATTGACGAAAGTGTTAGAAATAAAGCATACACAATACAAGCAATGCTCACGACTCTATTGGTAGCTTTAACTGCTGATCAAAGGTATTGTGTTTGTGGCGTAAATACATCGATGGCACAAATTTTGAAGCGGCATGATTATACATGTATGTATGTATGTATGTATGTATGTATGTATGTATGTATGTATGTATGTATGTATGTATGTGTGGTATAAGCATATTCTAATCAATAATTGAGGAACAGGGTGGCCCCTATATGAACCCATCTTGTACATCGAGATAAATAGAGGGGGCAGCCATGAACATAAAGACAATGGTGTAAACAAACACTGTATGTTTACACAAGTAAAAGTAAACGTAAACCAACAGGACAGATACAGGGGCTCTCTATGTTTCTTTCCCTTAAGTTACATATCAAAGTATAATAATAAATCAATATACAGGATATCTCACAATGCCTTGATTGTTCAATAAACACAGGTACAGCCTGAAATATTTCGACGTTTTCTTGCCTTGAACATTCAGTTGAACCACACAGAATAGTATTCAGAGTAGACGTGCTAGGTGAATCGCTGTTTCATGTAAATTGGTTCTAAATGAATGCATAGGTGTATGTATGTATGTATGTATGTATGTATGTATGTATGTATGTATGTATGTATGAATGTATGTATGTATACTACCATTGCAAGTGGTGATTTGCACGTCAGTCCACAGTTATAATTTTTAACTTCAGTGTGTAATTCCCATTTATTTCTGTGAATAACAAAATTTAGATTACTAATTTGACCATATTGTCAACTATACACTATATAAAGGGCAACAAATGGTGCCAAATTACTGAATATGTGTTTTTGCACTTCCAACTACGATCTGCGCACAGGAGAGGGTAAGTATCTTCTTGCCTCAGCAGAGCTGTATAGGTAAATGGTGTGAACTGGTCTACTAATATGTGTGACTGTTAAATTCTGTAAACCGCACACTAGGCACTCACTACTTGGGCCTTGGAGAAGGATGAACATGTGACAGAATAGGCTTTATAGTACATCGATTTCTGTTAATGAAAGGTTAATTGGATGTAGCACTATTTTTGTGAAATGGTCGATCGTCATGGGGAAGAAGTTTATGAGTTCTTTTTGCCAGACCGTATGACCACCAAGGGCAGGGGTATAAAGTATTCAGATGATTATGGAAGTCCGTTTTATGATTTATTACTTTTAACATATGCCCTTGACAAAGAACAATGTAATTCATTTGATGACTTTTTTAAGCTTTTCTTACAAATCTGCATATTTTCATATTGCTTAGGTCCTAAGATTTCACCAGTACTTGCCAAAAACAGTTGTTATGTAGATATGAACAACTGTGGTGAAAATATGAAAGTTGTCCAGCAAGTCGATTTGTCCAAACAATGAAGTACTTGGAACAGTGTTTCAATACGTTGGGCTCTATCGCCAATTTCAGACTTTCTGAAAATGAAGTTGAATATATGTTCGTCGGATTCTTGTAATATGGATGTATTGTTGTCTGTTTATTTTTATTTTATTTTAGTTCAGTTTATGTTGTCTGTTTATTTTTATTTTATGTTAGTTAAGTTTAGTTCAGTATTTTTGACAGTTCATGTGTTAAATGTAGAGGCCCTCGCCACGCCTCTGGTGCGCTGTCTATGCTTCCCTTCCTTATATGCTATTGGGGGGGGGGGGAGAGAGGGGAAGAGACAACCCCGGTTTCCTGGCAACCCCACGCTGCCACAGACCAACCTGCAAGCCAAGGCGTCGTGGATTCACATCAATCCCTTTAAGGCCCACAGGCACCCCAATACCAGACACACTTTTCGCACCTTTCTGGTCGTTTTCTCATTTCCAGGACATTTTGTGTGTGCGTGTGACTGCTCAGACATACTCCTAGCTATCCTACCCATTTTATAAAAGGTTCTCTTTGATACCCATATTTCAAAATACCAGCTAGTATTTACGGCAGCGTATGTTAAACCAATGGAGTGACCGCTTTTTCCCCCAGGAGTATATGTGCTAATTGTAAAGTAGGAATTACAGAAAAGGAAGAAACATCTCCGTCAGACCACCACTGCGAAGTTCTGATGCTTGCATGAAAGGTGCGATGTTTTTCTGCCGATTAAAAAAAAATGTTCTTGCAAGTGCAAGTGCATGTCATGCTTCAGAAAGTGTCTCAGCGCATGGAGCTGTTAGATACATCCTGTAGAAGACAATGCGGTGACCACACAAGGTTCAAATTAGTTTTTACATACCGAGTAGGGCATATTGTAAATATATGTACACTGTATATATATTCAATCAGTAAAAAGTTAAAATGACAATTTCGCCTGATGAAGCTTCACTAAAAAAGGAATATACAAGACAAGAGGGATTTGGATTAACCAAAGGATTATTTTTTTTCCAATTTTCAGCAAACAAATTAAGTTTGTTATGAAATCCCAATTACTTGTATGTAAAGAACAGCCCTTGAAGTATAAGATTTATAATTGTCATATTTTACCTGTTTCCTACATGTAATTTAATGACACATAGATGATGTGCGTTTGTGCGCCCTTCTTGGGCACAGCGTTGTACTATCAACGGAATTCAATCACATTTGCACTGCTCGTCTTTCTGGTGACTGTTGGGATTCGACTGTTGCTTGGTGAAAAGTACATGTCCGCTATACTCTGTAGATATTTTATTGAATCGCATTGGTGTATTGAAGAAAATACTAAAATCCGTACAGTGCTATGTTGCAGGTCTGCTACGGTCTACATAGAATGTTGGCACCATCATTTCAACGCCATTGTTTTTTATGTAACCATCGGCAAGCTAACGACATCCATTTTCAATCCTCCCATGTTTTTGTGGGGTTATTGAAGGGAATTAATATACTTGGACATGCGCCAAAGTCCATAAAAATTGGGTCACGGTGAACCAAAAAGTAGGTCAGCAAGAACAGTTTTATGTACAATGTGCTCAAGTGCAATTTTGATCTGGGACTCAATTCTTTTTGCCATTGATGTTCAAGCTACACCCTGCCACTACAAAATCACCTCTTTCAACTTTACAGGACTGGTGACCTAACAACAATGGGCCAAGATCATTGATATTACACTACATACTGGCACATGTTCTATGTATCCTATAAGTTTGGCTCGTGTAATTCAATTACTTTTCAAGATATGGAATTTTATATCTTTCAACACACTTCGGATCATAATTCTAGTCACATTATAGGTAGCGCCATTGGTATCATACGCAAGTGAAATTTTGACCTTAGAATCCAGATTCTGGTCTACTACGTGTGTTGGTCAAAGAAAGACAGAGTGAAAAGGAATGAACGAGCAGCATTGTACACAACGAGTTTTATGAAAGTTTATTTTGTAACTGATACTTCAATAACTGGTGTAACCGTACTTAACAGGAAACTAAAGTTGCCATGGTAACTAAAGATGTACCGGAGATGGGGAAAGCTTCTGTGAAAGTAATCTACATTTAAAGCGGCTACTAAGTTTTGTGGCATCAAATATTTGACGGGTTTCAAAAATTATGAGTCGCGCCATGTGAATAATCATTAGGCGATGTGGAATTTAGTAACACGACTGCGAAAAAGAGCAGTGGAAAACAAGAAGACACAACTGGAAAGAAAAACAGCAGGACTTTACCAGCAGATCCTAGATGTAAAACCGCTGCCGGGTGGGCAAGACATAAATGCTTTGATTTCATATGATCCAGCAAGGAACTTCTACTCTTATATTCGAAAAGAAACCATGAACTTTCAGGAGTACCTTCATGGATTATCAATGGAATTCACCAAAATAAGTGACAATTTCATCATTGGAACTATATCCATTAATAAAACGTCGAGACCACCTCGTCCGTAAACCCCAGGTCTGATTGCTTATACCTGGGGGGGGGGGGGAGGGTAAATGTGCATAGCGCGCCCACTGCATCATTGTAGGACCTGTTAGATTTATTCCAGACGGTCACATGAGATTTATGTGATGGACAACCCAGCAGTGTTAATTGATCGGACAAAGCCGCCATTATTCGTGAATCAGGACTGGGAAGAAATAATGAATGCATTCTCAACATATCCATTGCCTCTATGGGCAGAACAGTATCCACCTGTTTTGTTGCACCGAAAACTTGTTTGGCAGTTGGTATCAAAGGATCCTAAACCAAATGTTATGAAAATGTGGTTATTACCTAAAAGCAAGACATATGGATAGAGAAGGCACAGCTACTCTATTCGCCAGATATTACCATGGAGGTATTATCGTATATGTCCATGATATTACCAAATACGTTCATGTACGACTTGTAGTGCACTGGAAAGGTTCAACCAGATATTTAAAATACCAGAACAGGCACCGAAGCTACATAAAGTACCCATGCATAGAGTTACTAATTTATGTTTGCTTCATTACAGAACAATAACTCCGGGATCCAACATGCAGACATAGTAGCTAAATTTAAAATTTTCAATGTTGACCTCATCGATAAACTAGCAGCTGTACATATGTATTGTCTTCATAAAAACATGTGGAAATGTTTTAAAAAGTTCTAACGGTAGCATTAACACCTGGACTGTAGCAGTCATAAGGCCTACACATACAATGCTTCTGAGCGTTTATGCAAATTTCTTATTCATGTTAAGAAATACAAGCATTGCTGCCGTTTCTGGAGATAATGATACTCTCGTTTGGTTATAAAATTTGCGCATGCTGAGAAAGGGAGAGCACTGTCTCACCGACATGTTGTTGATGCCCTCGACAAGGTTTTCATTAGTGTGGTCTCCTTGGAAATGTTTGAGCCCGACACAAAAAGATGGCACTTGACAGGCCTTGTCCAGCCCATTGATCCTTATGATCATGATGGTTGTAGCTCAGGTATACAATATTAAATTGAACATTAGATTCAAACCAGCTTTATGCGACAGACATCAAAGTGTACAAGATACAGTATCGAAAAGTAAATTTATAAGAATATTGAAAGTACTATACAAACACACACACACACACACACACATATATATATATATATATATATATATATATTGAGGATTATACTAAAATGTTGTCCGGATGACGTTTTGCAAATTTGTTCTCATTGGTTTACCACAAATTATTCTCTACTGGGCCCTATAATAAGACAAAGGTATATGTATAAATAAGTTACGGGGATTCCGTTTGAGTCTTATACTATATGAAAAAGGTGATAAATCTGATTCATTGTGCGGATGTTTCTATGTTTACCTGCTGTATATTTAGCTTTCGATTAATATGTCTATTCCTATATATATATATATATATATATATATATATATATATATATATATATATATATATATATATATATATATATATATATATATACTGAATCAATATATTTTCTGTCCTATTTGGAGCATAGGGAGCAAATTCATACGAGAGCGACACTGTAGACATTGTGTGTAAATATACTAAGAACATTTAAACATGAATAGCCCGACAGACTCCCCACGGAGCTCACAGAAAAGGTTAATTTTAGCTAATTCGTTTGCAATGCATTACCGATCAGCGCCATTCACCAAGACCCATTAGAGACGTGTGTAGCTTTAATCGCAAAGAATTTGTGTCCAGACACCGTACACGATTCCATTTTAGTGCACGTTAGAGTGATCCAAAGCTCTACCATTTCGTCAGGTTGCGTCATGTACCACTCTGCTTTGAGATTTTGCTTTTCCTCTTAACTGGAAGAGAAACAAACAATAAGTGTTAATTAGCGCTTTAGTAGGCACTGTCGTCGTTGATTATTCAGTTGAAGTTGCAGGCTTGTAACTGTGTATCTTTACCTGGTAGGGTTACCCGTTCATATATGGTGACGGCTGATGTCGTTCAAAGGAGTAAGGCCGACGGACTGACATATGTCCTTCAGTGAAGAAATAGCGTCAGTTCAGTATAATTGTTTTTACAGAGAACGGTATATGACCACAGGTTATATCATTGTGATTATATTTTCTGCTTAACTCATTGTGACGGTAATAAATCATGTTTTACCCCCTTTTTTTCTTCTGAATTTTATATCCTTTTAATTGTTTTCGCAGTTAATGGCTAGAAGAAGAATAAATATGGCGCTTTGGATATTCTCTTCAATTAATTCTTTTTAATAGTACTTATTCTTGTTATCTCTATCCACATGCACACACTGAGTCAGGTTGAAGAAAATACATGAATAGTGTACATTTCGATTATCGTTATTCACTGATAGAGATTTTGTAAAACGCTCAAATATAAGTATCATTTACGGTGTACACCTAAATCACACTATAGATATCAAAACAAATTTACTCATCTGGATATGAAATGCTAACTAACTGATCAAAAATAGCTACTTGCTACTGGCACGAACTAAGATTTGAAGGCGAAGTCCATCGTGAAAATAAATTAAACTTCACATACAGTTTTATTTTTAAATCTTTTTAATGAAACCATCTGAAAAATTTATTTGGCTGGTTCATTTAAGTGTCAGTTATGGCCGATAGATACAATGTGTGCAGAATAGTTCGGGGTAGTACGGTAGACCATACTTGAAAACACTGCCAATTTTTAGAAGGGCGTGGTACTTTCAAATATCATTTGGCAAAACCTGGCCTGAAGTGTTCAGCCTTTCGTGTGTAGAAATGACTTTCCTCAGCTTCAAAGCCGCGAAAACCCTACATAAATTGAGAAGCATTGATTAGTCATATATGCACATGAAATGGTGATTTTCGTCCCGTTTCTTGGATTATATTTTCCTTCACTTGGATCAAAATCAGGTATTTGTTTTATACTGTAATATGAAAGGAAACAGAGTTTTAAATTAATCTTTTAGTTTGAAAGTTCATATCCAGATAATGTCATATCCATAACGCATATCATTCTTTGATATGTTATAAATACGAAAGGCTGGATCTTGTATTCCCATGTGATAAACAAGCATCCAACAGAGTGTCCAAATATACCATAATGTGTAGTATGGTTTCTTTACAAAATAGTTTAATTTTGGCCAAATGCCTCGTCCGTAACAAAACAAATCTCACGGAATACCCTTAGAGCAAACAGCCACCTAATTCAGATCTTTTTGTCACAGTCAAATTTCGCTCAGATTGGTTGTGTTACTTTCGTATTTTTAAAAGCAATATGTTGCATAGAGGTCCTTGTATATGTTGATATCTGTGTTTAAAATATGCACGTTTATTCGCCAAATTAAAAATATGCACTTGACACAAATTTTGACAGCAGTTCAACATGTTTTATGTTCTGTGAAATGCCGATTTGTAATTCACAGATTTGGGTAAAACTTCAACTTTGTCCAAAATGATTAAATTAGTTTCAAACTGTCGGCATACCTTTGCCAATCAGTATGAGTTACCACAATCAGGACACAAAAGACGGGTGGTATTGAGCAGCTTCGTTTAAACAACCGCCAGACGTTATGGTACAGCAGGGACGTGCTCTATAGCACGTCCCTGGGTACAGCCAGCAGGTCATACGTTGGGGCCATACATGATTTGTGTCGTTCTTTCAGTTCTCAAAGTTTCAAGTTCAGATGTTCACGCTTAAACCCGATTGCCCGACGCTTTTTCACTGATGAATGTTTGTACGTTTCAAAGAAAATGGGAACCACATGAAAACAGAAACATTAAGCATACCCTGATGGTGAATGGTATCAGCACGAGTGTCGAAAACCGTTACCCAAGGGCTTCACAGCGTTTGTCTGGGCACTGTGCTTTGTTGCTCTTTCAATAATGACTATAAGCTTCTAATCGGTCATAATACGACTTACCGCTCGATGCTGAGTGAATTTAGTGGCAGAGCGCCAAAGCAAATCTGACAAGGAATGGTTGGAGGCCTTGACCACGTTATAGGCTTAAAGTGCCCCAGAGATTGTCAGTCCTCTTATATAAAAGGTTGTGCCAACCTCCATGGAAAGTGTAACTTAAAGCATGGGCTTGTTCACTTACCGTATTATTTTTATATTACATAACCAGTTTTAAATGACCTTAGATCAATATTACGCAGAGGAATCTGTCCTTTGATCCATGTAGAAACAAAGCAAAAACAAACAAAAAATCGAGTATCAATTTGTTCAGACACAAAGCATCCTCTCGAGAAATAGTTTGAAAACATTTCTTCTGTATTTTTTCTTTGAATCAGAGGTCAACATCAATAATATGAACAATTTTCTGAGCTCAACCATATTCTTGACATATTTTTTTTAATAAGTAAGAAAAATGAACCACTCAGGGAATTGTTTTTGCATTATAAGATACTGTCTCCAGATTGGCTTGTTGCAAAAGGAAAAATATATTATTGAGTGTTGTCACAGATCTTTGCATATTATTTCAATCTTTACCGTTCAAATGTTTGGGGGGGGGGTGCTTTGGGTGCTTTGCCAACTGCTGCAATTACATGTTGCTAATTAGGGACTTTTTCCTTATCATTTGAACAGCCAATCACAGCGGAAAAGACCTGTTGGTGCAGGGGTACTACCTTGCACCCTCCTGCTTCTGAGACCACAGTTATCTGGTCCCTGGTGATCTCTTTGCTACGCTATATGACCTTCATTGAAAGATTATCTGCTTTTTATGACCACATAAAAGGCGATTTCAAATGCCATATATTTTAATTTAATCTTCGAAAATAACTGAAATGACACTTTCAAACTTATCCGTGTTTTCTAAATTATCCTGGCTAACATAAGGCATGTTGCAAGGTCACAGTATTTAAGCTAGAATGTCAAGTAGGACTCGATACCCGTATATATGTACAGCTTCACGATGGCACCAGCGTACTTAAAAATAAGTAATAATGATGTCGAAAAAAGAAAGTTTATTTGACCCTAGTATTTATTAATTGAAGTATTGTCCTAAACGGCTTAAATAAGTCTTGCTTTCAAACAGTGCATAGAGGTTATTGAGTACAATATACACCTAACGTATGGAAGAAGGAGGGGGAGAGAAAAAAAGAAAAAGGGACAGAGAGGAAGAGTAAAAGAAAAAACAAAGCAGGCAGTGTGAAATCAAGAATGGGAGAAAGAGATAATTTTTCATTTGATTTGATCGATCAGATGGTAACAGCATGCAAGTAAAATACAAATAAACAATATAAATTAGTGATATTTTAAATAAAGAAAGTCAATGCAAAGACTTTTTCCCAAAGGAATCCACTGTAAATAGTTTCTGCCAAATGTCAAGGAATAAGAACAGGTAGGTTGTTCAAATATATAAATATTTTGAAAATTATAAACTACAAAACAATAAACGTAAATAGCCAAGTCATTCCATGAACTTCTTGATAAAATGGTAAACAATATGGGCACTGGGAATTACATTAAACAAGTCCCTTGTAAATAAATGGTCGTACAGGTCAAGCAAGGGGTATTACTTGTACATTATGGTTTGATATTAGCGCAAAAGAAGGTGATTGCAGATCAGAACCATTGCACACTAAATGAAAAAAAAAACTAGAAAAGTAAATAAGCTCAGTATATTTCTCATTTTGGCAACAGTTGAGGATATTCTGGCATATATTGTGTTCAATTTGGATTTGCCTAATTAGCTTAAATGAAAATACTTTAACGTTTGTTCATGGTTCATCGGATGTAGCTATATCATAAATGCATAAAATGAAGTTGGAATGGCATCTCTGGCTAATATACTATAATAATTTTTAAAATATTCGAAATTTAAATTTTGTGCATTTACGTTATTTGCGTAAAATAAAATGCTGAAACTTTGGTTCATGGTTCACTGGATGCGGCTATATCGTAAACTCATAAATTGAAATTAGAATGGCATCTCTATCAAAAAATATTTAAAACTTAAATTTTGTATATTTGGTTAAGTTGCATGAATTGAAATACTACAACTCTAGTTCATGGTTCATTGGATGCGGCTTTATCATAAACCCTTAAATTGAAATTGGAATGGCATCTATATGTGTAATATTTTTTAAGACATTCAAAATTTTAATTTTGTGTATTTGCCTAATTTGCATAAATCAGAATGCTACAACTTTGCTTCATGGTTCTTTGGATGTGGGTATCTCACAAAACTATATACTGAATTTTGAACCACACTTCTTTCTACAAGTCTTGAAGGTATTCAAGAATTAAATTTTGCAATGCCCCTTGTCAGCATAATTTATTATACAACTTTTGTTTACTGTTCATTAGATTGACAGGTGTCATGAACCTATGCATGTAAGTTGAAATTTTGTGTCTCTCTGCTTTAGTTTGGAAGCTAGGGAGCTTTTACATTTATATTGCCCTTAATTTGCATAAATTTGAACATCTGACTCTTCTCGATAAGGGACACAAATTCATCACAGATCCAATGTTCCCAGAAATGTTCACAGATATCGTTCTTGTAATGTCATGGAAAAACTTCGGACAGCGTAAAGAAAGAAGAGAGAGAGAGAGAGAGAGAGAGAGAGAGAGAGAGAGAGAAAGAAAGAAAGAAAGAAAGAAAGAAAGAAAGAAAGAAAGAAAGAAAGAAAGAAAGAAAGAAACAAACAAACAAACAAACAAACAAACAAACTAGAACCTGGCCAGATTCGGCCCTAATAAGGTATGAAAGAGCTCCAACGAGGATGATGGTGTAGTGAGCTGTGTGAAGTTATATGAAATAAAATTAGTACAATGCCTTCCGAAAAATATGGAATAAAAATCACGTCAGATACTTGAAAGGTAAGAGGGGTAAAGCGTATTTTCGTACAGCGTATAGGTAAATGTTTTATCTTTTCGTATTGTGTACAAAGCAAAATCAATTTACCGTATATCGTACTGAAGCTAGATAAACATTTTAGTCGGGTCACGCAGGGATATATCTTTGCAGAATGCCCCTGGGTTGAGCTGAAATGATTATTGTCCTTAGGGGCTATTTCCTGACGATATTCGTCATAATGTTAAAAACTAAAAGACGAGAATAAAGTGATGTGCAACAAATTAAGTCACAGGCAAATAATTAGCCAAATTCCTTTTGTTTAGCTGAACGTTTCAGTTTTGATATGATGAATCCTGCCTCCAATCTTGTATGTACGCATGCTGTGGTTCCTTTCCAGACCATACACACCATACACACCGTACACACCATACACACCGTCTTGCCGTCAAAAGACGGTACTGACACAAGACTAACATTCATGTGCAGCATGGAAGTACCATATGAGAAGGAATAGTGACCTCATAATGAGATAAACGAACATCTATAATCAAGTGCCGATAAGCCTCTGTCTCTTCAAGTATTCGTCCCATGCTTACGCTACGCTTACAGCATTTTTTTCCATACCTCATTATTTACAAACGGTTTCATAAGGTCTTAATTTTATCCAACTTCAAGGAATTTTTAGCACCATAAAAGTGCCAAACTGCCAGGCAGTAGTTAAAGTAAGATAAGACGTAAGATAAGAGAGAAGTAAACGTGTAATAGTATCAAGAAAATGGCCTAAGCGAATCAGACAATTGAGTTGATTTGTAGCTGTTTTGATAATTTTTGAGACATGTTGAGAGAGAGAAAAAAAGGTTGTTATCCAGTTGTACGCCCAGTAGTTTGACCCTTTCTTCACCAGTAATAGTAGCACCTTCAATGACAATATTAGTGAAGACATTTTCATTTGAAATGATAGCTTGGAACTTACATGGGTTACCTTCTATCTAACTGTCGATGCACCATGATATACAGTTTGCACCATTTTGAATAAATTTACGGACCAGTGAAACCTTAGATTTTGCTCTCACAAGCACGATATTGTCATCGGCATAAATGAATAAATAAAACTCCATCCTGGATGGCACGAACTTTTCATTCATGAAAATATTGAAGATTGCAGGACCAAGGAGAGACCCCTGGGGGACGCCCCTGAGAATGATACTCCAAGAACTAATGGCATTTCCAACTTTAACTCGCTGCTTACTGTTTAAAAGGTAATCAGTTAAGAGAGTTAGAGCAGAAAGAGTCATGCCATAAGCCTGCAGTTTGGCTGTAATTAACGAATGGGGCAAAGAGTCAAACGCTTTGGATAAATCTACTAAGAGTACATCGAAGGAAAAACTATTCTGACGAGCATACCTTAATGTGTCGCGCAGATGAAGTAAAAGATGTTGGCAACCACTGCCAGCTCTAAATGCTAAATGCTGAAAGGCAGTCATTGAATATCTGCGGAAGGAAGTCAGCATTTAATTTACTCAGTATAAGTTTCTCCTAATTTTTGAAGTGTTAGTCAAAATACTTACTGACCTATTGCTCTTTCTGTCAAGGGGCACTGTTCTGTTTATAAATGGGGGTGAGTTCTGCCAGATTAGCTCCATCCGGAGATTTCCCGGTATCATGGCCAATAATCTTTATTGCATACATTCACCCCACCTGGTGAGTATGGCAAGATATATATACAAACTAGGCACAGCAAAGGCGACATGCAAGTCCCGCTACCAGCCTGCCGAGATCATAATCATAAGGCATAACTACCACTGCAGAGAAAGAAAGAAAAATCACCTAACCTAGTCTGACATACATGTGCCCGTTTTCACAACATGTACATATACATGCACATATACTCAAACTTTTACTTTAGATTTCACATATCATTGGTTATTATCCGATTTTGAAGTAAATAGCCCATGATGCTCATTTATTATTCTGTGACCAGGCACTCGAAAGAAACACTATGTCCGTCCAAAAAAGAAATGGTCTTAGTTCCTTTCAATATTCTGCCCATAATACTCAAATATCTATTCTTCACACCTGATGTGTTGGGTAATATTACCTTTATTTGTAAATTATAGGTCTGCAAATTGTATTGTACCAGAAAAAGCTGTTTTTGTACTGTGAAATTACTTAAAATCCAACAGCTTCAGGGGGCTTCGCCCCCTTCCCCCTCGTCTTCTGGATCCGCCCCTGCTGTCTCCAACTAAATCTGAAGCATATTTCAACTGCGCTTTGAAATTGCATGGAATTGACCAGTCAGCGGTTTTAACACTTTAGCCCAGCTCATTTATTATGCTGCTTGGATCAGTTCACGGCACTCTTCAGGCCGGGCGATATTGGAAGGAGTGATCTATTTTTATCCTGTGACTCAAGAGACCGCTGCGGTGCTGTTTTGATGAATAATTTGCCGTTAGTCCACCCTTGTAATTTACCTTGTTTACATGTAGTCTCATGCATGCAGACATAGAGAGAAAGGTGCAATAGTATGAGATAATAATACGGGCTCGATGCAATGGAAACTTCCTCAAATATTTGTAGGGGTTTGCGGCTCGACTTTTCAAAAACCCACCCTTTGATAGGGTACCTTTTTTCAAAAATGGTCCTTTTGGTCCCAAATTGGCGTGAAAAGTGCTCCAGGAAGAAAATTTTGACCGTAGGGAAATTTTCCCGAATTTTGGCCCATGAAAGAGAAAATTGCCATTTTTTAGGGAATTTGTTTTGTGCAAAATACTGGACCTTTGTTAGGGAAATTTCGCTGAAAAGAGGCCCTCAGAGCGGCACATACATACCCAGTATCGTCACTAACAGGAGTACACCGGGAGCGGGGGTTCTGCAAGTGGTCCTTTCCACCAACATGTTGAGCCTGGAGCTGGGCTATGTTTAAGCATGCAAATCTGATGGTTGTAACGGGTAAAAGTACGGTAACGTTACGCTTGCCGTATTTTCATCTGAAGTAAACGCTTCCTGAATGATTGGGTGGGTGGGCGGGCTTGAAATAATAGCATGCGCAATGGAGATTATATGTACATGCCTACTTCTTTAAAGCTTATAGATCCAAATGTGGCTCGTTGCAACCGATCACAAAAGCATACATCACTTAGAAATTTGTGTGAACATAATTCCATTTTAAAAGTATAAAAAAGACAATTCATGTGGTGTAGCGAAGCTCCCAGAGAGAAAGAAAGAAACAAACAGACAGACAAAGAAACAAACAAAAAATCACTGACACTGCCATACGACCACCTGTCACTGCCGTGCCGGGCAGTGGAACTACGATCTTTTGGGGGTATCGTGCAGTGCCCGGCTGTTTGTTTTAAAATACTTTCCGATTTGTGTTCCGACTTCATGCAGTGACATGCAGTCTCTGTTGTGAAGTCTACTAGTATCTGGTTGTGTCTTTTGGTTGACAAGATTTATGGGGATCTTAATGTAACCCCCCCCCCCCCCTCACCAGGTCGCTTATTTTCTGGTATCTAGTTTACAAGTTCACTAACTTTTGGCATATTTCAGGTCACAGGTTATTTTTTTTCCTTTTGGGTAGTGGTTTATTCAATATCCATTTCTACCAGCACATATAGCTATGTTTGAAGCAAAAGAAATCACACAAAGTAATATTATTCTTTATACTATGTAGGCCTACGTTGTGTTTACTGTTTGACAATGTATTGAGTATATGAGCGAAATCATAAAAATACATGTATCAGCTACAAAGGTCTAATTTGTTAGTGAAGTAAAACCAAGTTTAATTTTCGTGCTGCAAACAAATGTGTTATGGTGGCTGTTGTCCACATTGACATGCATTGCAATCTTTCTTCCACTGTGTATTCTAATTTGATATGCCTTTCATTTTTATATCTGTACAAGACTCTCGTCTAAACTGCAAGTGTATTAATTCATATAATACACAGTTACACAATATCAAAAGTACTGGACCTGTCATACATACATACACACAGACATAGACACAAGTAAACACACACACCTACCTATATATATATATATATATATATATATATATATATATATATATATATATGAGGAAGTAAAACAAATGAATAATATAAATGAACGGCTGTACCTTAAAAGGTACCGCCGAAGAGTGGCCATGTACCAAAATAAGGCACTCTCTCTCTCTCTCTCTCTCTCTCTCTCTCTCTCTCTCTCTCTCTCTCTCTCTCTCTCTCTCACTCACTCTCTCTCTCTCTCTCTCTCTCTCTCTCTCTCTCTCTCTCTCTCTCTCTCTCTCTCTCTCTCTCTCCATTAACGACCATTAAGTTCCCAAGCATTGTCCACATATATCCTGTGGAGAGACGTTATACCTTGTATGATTGAGATCGCAAATTTATTGTATTTTGGGATGACTTTACAGGACAAGAATTAATACTAAATAAGTTAAAGGAAATATTGGTCCAGATTTAGGTTGATAATCCTATTGCTCGCAATGGAGCTTCAAGTAAGGTACATCTTTATGTAAGTTGCATGATGGACAAACTTCAATAGTTGTGAACATGTCTTCGTAATAATACAAGTAAAAATTTTGTTGCAGTCAGTTTTTGCTGAACATGTACATATATGTATAGCGATTTTAATAAAATACAATAGGATATACAGTAACCAAAATTACACTATCGAATGAAGCAAAGTGAGTCTATATTTTCTGTGTACTCTGAGTTCATATACTGCTAAGTGTAGAAATTTTCGGGTGCATAAGGTATGACAATGCCGACACGTACAGCCTGAACAAGCAAGTGAAGCATCGCAGTCTTCTTGTTAACTTGGGCAAATCATAATTAGTCATGCATACAGAGGTTTTGAAAAGTATACTTTTCAACGTTACTATAATATCCCAGGCACTTTGTAATTAAACATCCGGGAGGTATTTAGCTCATGAGATTAAATGCAAGATCATGCGATTTTTCACGTGAAAGCTTGATATTGTTATCAGAATACAATTGGAAAATTTGTTGAAAGAAAGAGATAGTGAAAAAAATGCTGATAAATATTTATGGGCCTTTCTGGAAACGTAACATGGGATTTATAGTATTTGTGTAAAAACGAAATGTGCCAGGGTATGTCAACCGCTTGCCAAAAAAATGAAAGTGCCACAGTAGAGCGAACATAGCAATTTTACTGTAATCATATATATATATATATATATATATATATATATATATATATATATATATATATATATATATATATATATATATATATATGATAGGATGTATTCATATTTAAATGCGGTCTTACTCTAACACCTATTGAGCAAAAGAGGGAGCCACCTGCATCAGGGCAGATCCATGTATTTAGCATGGTAAAGAGTACCATCTCATTAAAATAAACAACACAAACACACAATAATCTTAAGAAAATGTATTAACATATATTTGAAACATAAAGGATACATAAATTGATTAGAAATGGGCTCTCTTTTGGTTGAAAAGGTGCTATTTGTGGATGTTTATGTAGTATATGGTAAAAATCTGCCCGGATCATGGTGGAAGCATCAGTCTGTTGCCCTGGCAACACAGGAAGTGAACAGGATCGCAGTTAAAAATGAATGTCTCCTATTACAGTAAAATTGTTTTGGTACATTCGCTTCCTGTAAAATCATGAGTAGTTTGTCAGCATAATATGTTCCTTTACATTGTTGTGCTACCGTATCAGAATTAGCATTCACTACTTTTCTAGCTTGAACACTCATTCGAAGTGGCATACACAGTGGCGTACTCAAATTGTCTTTACCCAAGTTCCAGTCTATTCGTTAAAAGATGAGCCGGTGGTAAGTCATGGCTGTAAAGGTCGAATTCGTGTGACTTCCCAATACATTCACAGAACAAAAACCCTTTAGTGTTCAGCATTCCCACCTTTCTGATTTTAAATGCACACATCAAGTAGTAGTGCCACAGGAACAAAATTAAGCCTGCCTCAAACTACATTGTATTTTTTCACTTTGAAATAGTAGTCGTGTTTTATCATATAGAAAGAGTTGAGAATTGGATTTTAATAATAATATAGACATATGGTACTGAAGTGAGCACAGTATCACTTTTTAATGGCGCTTTAAAAAAACTACATTGCATGAGATGAAGCTAAATGCAATATAGTTTTCCAAAACACCGTAAAAATGAATATTATACTAACCCAGGTGGTTTACATGTTTGATTGTATCATTACCATGTATTTACCGTTACTCTTGACCAAGTCCCCTACTGTTTGCCACAATTTACATCCACACATGGAATTGAAACAAATGTGTAGTGAATTTACTATTTTGGTGAATTTGACATCGAAATTTAAGTTTTTAACAGAAAGTTGTGGGTAAAAGAATAAATAGGACTCCTTTCTAACCTACGATGGGGGTCAAGGCAGCTGCGGGCCTTCCGTGGCTTTTGCTGTTGGCATATGCCGCAACCCCGAGACATTATTAAGTTACTGTAGTTCTAGAAATTTTCGCGCTCGACTTAATTTCGCGCTTTTCGCGCTAGTACTTGATGCGCGAAAATAAGATGCGCCAAAATTAATTGACATAATGAAAGGTTATATATAGGCAAGGCATGATGCGCGAAATTAAAATAAGCAAATATTTTCTGAGTTACGGAAAAACAAGTTTGCGCGAAATTAACCGCACGCGAAAAATTCTAGAACTACAGTATTTCCCCCAAGATCGGCAATACTACATAAAGTAAGGTCACATGTTGCGTAATTGTGTAGGTCCTAGGCTCATTAAATTAATGTCTTATGTCACAAGATCGCCTCTAAATCCCTTCCAGATTGCGACTGGTGTATACCCATCTACCCCCCCCCCTCTCTCTCTCTCTCTTTCCCCCCCCCCCCCCCATTTTTTTATGAGTGGAGGTTGGCGTGTTATTCCAGTTGAGATATCTTCATCCTCCTGAATATATGCATAGGCTGCCTACATCCTGACCTGACATAGGCTCATCATATTTGCTTTGGGGTATCAGCGGTTCTTTCCTAGGGATTGCCGTGTAAATATGTAATAGATTCTTTAGCTCTGCTGACCATATGTCTCAGAGCTTATGCGATCACACATGTCCGTCCGTCTGGCCATAAACTTTTGTTTGTGAGTGCGACATACAGTCCATATATGGATAGAAAATGTAAAAATCTTGTGACCAGTCTGGCTAGTATCCTTATTTTTTGTAGATCTTCATGAAATTTAGTGGGATTGTGGAGAAGATTCAAATCCCAATTGAATCTGGTACCACTGGCGCCACCTACACAGTGAAGCAAGTTATGAGCCAAAAGATGTTGACAGATATTAATTTCCATATCTCTAAAAATAAAGGAGTTAAACATGAAAAATTCATAGGTTTTATAGACCATATCCAATGTTAAGATGTTATATAATATCGGTGACCTTGACCTTTTTTGTTAGGTCACCAGTCTAGTACAGCCGAAAGAGGTAATTCAGGACTTTCCCCACAGGTGGACCACTGTGCCCAGTGCTTTTCTCACCTCCAATGCCTAGAGAAAGCCTCTTTGCTGGTATAAGACTACTTGATTGTATAGTTTTGACATAGGCACTTGCCACAGAGCAAGGTTTACATGGTAAAATAAGATGACTATCGCAGCTGAAAAAATTTAAGTATGGAAGGAAAATCGCCTCTAAACTATTAAATGAAACCTTTCATAAAATGTTGAACTAATAACAATGGGTTAAGATTATTTTAGGGCCGTAAAGCTTGCCAAATCAGAGAAGTGTTTCCCATTAAGCATTACTGAAACTATGGCGTTTCACCCTTTGAACGCCAGACTTGTATGAATGATTACATTTCACATAGCCATGTGCTGTGCAATCATGAGCACATGCTGCCAAAATGTACTCAGTTTGTAGGTTTCACAAACTACTCAGGTGATTAACCCCACAGGTGTCTGAAACCAATTGACACTTATGCATATGTGGTGGTCAATGCACATATACTGTATAAGGGTCTCATTAATTTTGCCTGTAAATAGTTTCTAACATCTTTAAATTAAAAATGCCTGGTATATATTACCGATATTGACATGGTTACTAATAAAAAAGCTTCACAATTTATGTTAATGTTGCTGTAATTGACCTCAAATTTACGTCGAAGATGGGCACATTTAATATGCATTACCCTATGCCCACAAGTGTCCCCCACCCCCCGCGATCCAGGCAGCTGGAGGTGAGAAAATTCTAAGCTTTGCTGGTTCTGTGAAAGGAGTCATGTTATGGTGTAGCTTGCACATCAATGGCAAAGAGAATTGAGACTCTAGATGAAAATTGCACTTGAGTATATTGTACATAAAACTGTACTTGGTGACATACTTTTTGGCTAACCGCGACCCAATTATTATGGAGTTCGGCGCTTGTCCAAGTTTATTGATTTTCCACATAACTTTAAAAGTTATTCCCCAATTTAAGCAAACAGATCATGTATAGATAGGTGGACGCAGGATGCATGTTGAATTGAGTAATGTTTTAATCCGATTTGAAGGTGAAGGTCGTATGGGCAGTTGGAATTTTGGGTCAAAATGTAAAAATATTATGAATGCTCTACCATCTGAAATTTTAAGTGGATCATTAAGAAATTTAATGAGATTGTAAAGGAGGTCAAAATTTTGATTGATGGAGATACTAAGTGACCAGTGAATGAAAAATTGAGTCCGTACGGGGTCACTTCCGTTCAACGGAGAGTGGCTCATTTGGAATCGAGACGCTTAGCGAGGAATAAAGTGGCCCAACGGGGCTAAATACGCCCGACAACTCAATCATTAGGCAGGGATCGAGAGAGTGGATTGTGACAAATCTTTTGATATATAGATTCTATGTGTCGGGGCAGCAGAAGGTGTTTAAACTGAGACAAGGAAATGCGTGTTATCACCAGTATTGTATGTAACGGTCCTGAAAGACCTGAGTCTCTGAAGAGCAAAATTAATCAGACGAGATCACACGATACATCATGTTAAATCTTATTGGTGAGACGATCTTGCGCGATATTAGTTTGACTGGAGGTGCCCTATAGTGATTCGAGCCTTCAGTGACTATCGCATTGGAAAGTGAAATGTTGATAAACAGTATCTTACGTTCACTGTTTATAATGGTTGGTCGGGTAATGATGGCAGGGATAGATTTTGTTCCGCACTTAATTTTAATCCGTCGAAGTATAAGGGTTGGTGGACATTTTTGTTCTGTTGAATAATGGTGTCCAGGGTATAGTTTGCTCACATTCTGAGTTTTATTAATTCAACAAATAATAAGAGGGGTATATTCCTGATTTCACACTTATTTCCAACTTGAAGTAAAAAGCATAACGACCCGAGGAAATGTTTGGCAATTTCCACGGGAAATGTAAAGTTTTAAACAACCTGGAATTGTTCTTGCATATAAACAGATCTGTGCAGTAATGCCTTACATGTATAAACATGTCATGTCCTTTTAAGTCATGAACATGTCAAATCCACAGATGCCCTATGACAGAAACCCTTACTCTCTACCATTAGACATGGGCCCAGCATGCTATAAGCAAATGTACCTCCGTATAGACAATGTGTGTTGCACATAGCGCAACTTCCACATTGAGCTTTACACCCAGCTTCTAAAAAGTGGAGCCGCCTGGTGGATAGACAAATCTAGCTTCCCTGATTGACTGCTGGTTGTCCACAGGAAGTGGTGTCACGTGTATTTTCGTTCACCTCAAAGACTTGTGACATGTCATTGACCTCCAAAAGGATCTCCTATTGATAAAATAGCCCAGACATAGCATTGCGCGACCATCACAGGAAAAGATATGATGCTCTATTCAATAGTCGCAATATTATTTAACAAGAAGCCAGCTGCATGCAATTCAGTTCACCAGCTCGACATAATATCCAGACAATTTCAGCACACGCGGTCTTGCAGGCAGAAAGTAGTTATTTTCAGATATGCAGTGTCAATAAGGGGAGAATATATCGGGGTTTTTTTTCGACAGGGGCTCCCATAGCTGTTGTAAATCTCTTACCGTTATTGATATTTGCAAGACGCCCTACTGAGGCTAAAATCAATATGGCACAGTATTAAATCAAGTCAACATTCCATAGCCTCCAAAGTATCTGATTTAGTCTCGGGGTTTTTTTTGCAATGTATTTGCAACCGCGTTTTCGATAAAAGCGCTTCTTCTTTCTAACCAAACCGGATCTGCATTTTGTTTCGGTCATCCACGGTGTACCTCGATTATTTTGTTATGTGTAGGCGCATGGTTATCATGATATGTTATAATCTATTTATTTTTTATATTACTTAAGATATCATGGTTTTATTCATATGAGGTCTAGTAGATATGACGAAACATGATCGCCATTAACATTCCGTCCATCCAGATCAAGCCTGCAATTTGGCAACAAATCTACAATTTCCGCGTCTATTTCAATCAGATTAAAACATGACCAACATGAAACAAAATACATATATCTTCTCTTGACAAATCGTTTCCATCTGCTTCTTGCCCAACATATTTTTCCACACTATTTTTTTTTTTTTTTTTTTTGAAAAAAATCCAACACTTAATCTGATTGTTACGTGCACTGCCAGACGGAAGTGACGTACTGTGCCTTCATTATTTAAGTTCAACAAGGATATCGTATGACTTATAAATAACGCCCGCGCTTATCCTCATGCTTATCTTTTCTCTTAATATTGTACTTTTAAAGCTGTTTTCAGCAAAAATACCAAGGAACCCAAGTGGTGATAATTGAAAAATCTATAAAATAGTCGATATATTTTCCTGGGAGGCTCTGGGCTTTTGTCACCGAAACTTGCACAGGAACGATAAAGACATCAAATTTAACCCTCTACGGACGCAGCCAACAGCATTCCTTGATGCCAAGGGGAAGCTGTTGAATTACCGCCTGTAACAGTTTAGATGAAAGAAAGATGCATGTGATATTTATGGCACTGGATCATTTCTGATGATCTTTCAAAGTCTTGATGAAAGAAAGCTGCAGACGCCAACAACCATGGATCATTTCTGATGGTCTTATTGGGAAAAGGTACATGCTGATACTGTGGCGTCAGGTCCCTCAACAGTTTTATGGTATTGTACAGCAGGTGTAGATGAAAAATCACGTAAATGCCCAAGCTAAAAGCCAGATTGGAACTGTAGCTTGGTTATGATAATTCTGCCGCGTTGTATAAGAGCATCTCTCAACACTGAATGACCCATACACCTTCGTTTTGGTTCATCATTAAACGAAAAGATCAAGCATTTTGAAAGAATTACATGTATGAAGTATCCATTACCTCAATGTTTTCTTAAGTATTAAGAAATGTCGTATTAATGTAGCCTTATAAGATTCCATCATTGTACAAACGGTATCCATTGCCTCAATGTTGTCTCCAGTTTTCATGGTAATGTAACTTTAAGATTTCACCATTGTACAAACACTATAAAACGTATCATGGAATAGTGTTCATTCGCCTTCTGGAAAATGAATGGACATCAAACTATTCCGCTAAACGAGTTTACGTGAAAAAATTTAGCACAGCTGTCGTCTATGGACAGGAGCATGTTCCGTACGTAACACGCATTCCACTTGATCAGAAGGGAATTTGACTTTCATCATTAGTTCTTTGGCAGACTAACCTTTAGAATTAACAAAGTGTTTTTTCCTTGGTATATGGTCATTCTTGCGGAGGAATTGTCTTGGACCATTAATTATTTAAACTTGTTCATCTTCTCTCAGTGGCATTAATAAATCAATGATGTATGTAATCACAACTGCAGGATGCCTTTTGCACGGGTACAACCCTGCAAACGGACTCCTTTGTAGCAGAAATTTATATTGCAATGACGCTCCGCGTGGAACGTCTTTGTGCATAGATGACTTTTAACCATTTTAATGTGTTCAAAGTACAGTGTGTATGCACGATTTTACCTGTTTGACGCACCAAGGGTTCTGCCCTGCTCGTTGTAGATAGATAGATAGATAGATAGATAGATAGATAGATAGATAGATAGATAGATAGATAGATAGATAGATAGATAGATAGATAGATAGATAGATAGATAGATAGATAGATAGATAGATAGATAGATAGATAGATAGATAGATAGATAGCAAAATAAACTTTAAGAAGTGAATACAAAAACGGGAATCCTTTTTGCAAACTTTGCTTTGGTTTTTAGGACTGTTTGATATTGGCAGGTTGACATCTCACTTTAGCTTCATGCTTAGCAGAATATATCGTTAATACATCTTTTGTTCACATAACATTTCATTGCTTATTTTGTAACAGAGCGTTATTGTGCCTTTGCGAACGAGGTAAGCTTGTATGTATATATATGTATATAATATATATATATATATATATACATATATATCGTTGTTGTGCCTTTGCAAACTAGGTAAGCTTGCATGCATATATATATACATATATATATGTATATATATTATTATTGTTATTGTTATTGTTATTATTATTATTATTATTATTATTATTATTATTATTATTATTATTATTATTATTATTATTATTATTATTATTATTATTATTTGGCTTTAAACTTCTGTACCAACACATACCCTGGCAGATTTAATATCTACTGGTGTCTTTTGATATTTATCACAGAAGATTTTACTTAGTCTTTGACTTCAATACTGCCCAAATTTATTACTAATTTTTGTTAATCCTCGTTGAAGTCAAATGTTTGAGTTAGTAGTCTTTTTTCTATCTGAAAGAACGATTGATAAGAATGAAAAGAGGATTTAAAAATTCAATGAAAGCTTCTTCGGCTTTCAACATCCTGCCACAAGATAGCAGTATTACTTGAGTTGTGTGATACATCCAACTTGTAAATTTAGAGAGGTCTACGTCTAGCTTATGTTGTGAAAAATAACACACATCTACAACCATGGTGACAATGACGGTGCACCGGTTGCATCTATCCATAGCTTTGACGAATTTATAGCAAGCTTTCATCAGCCCAGTTGGAGAAGCGAGCTGCATTGATCCCATACGATATGAAAACATATAAGACAGCTGGCAATCTGAAGTCATATTACGTCGGGCAAAATACCGGGAGCAATGGAAGAAAGCCTGGAGATTGCGCTATATTTGGTACCGAATTAAAACGGCAATCAAAACAAAAAAGTTTCAGCGTGAACCACACACATAGGCTGATAGAGTTAATAGAAATAGCTGTAAAGGAAGGTCAATTTACAATTTTTGTCCAAAATATATTAGTATGTAGTCTATTTTCTTACCCATCAACAGAATTAATACTTCACATTTACAAGTTTCCACCAATGATCTGTAATAGATACCTCCACAGCATCAATGCTATGGGTTAAAATCAATACTATAGGGTCTGGACTTCAAGAACAGATGCACAAAACTGGTCAAATGTTTGCTTCTTGCAAGCCGGTCTTGTTGAAATACCCAGTCACAATGGCAACCAATGGTCAAATGGTAAACTGTTGACCGAGTCATATTATAATCGTTCCATAAAAACCAACTGGAAAGAATTGAAAATTAAACAAAATGAAATTAACTTTAGTTGGATGGTTCAATTTAATATTAAGACATTTGCCCAACAAAGTGCAAGACATCCAAAGACGAATACACAAATTTATACAAATGAACATCACAAAGGTACAAGATATTATACTACAACAATAAAAGAAAACTTGCTACAAAGCAAATCTGTCTGTGTGGCTTCAAAAGTGGTAAATATCAAATGCTCTGACTTTTGTCCTTTGGGTACTTCATATTCCATTAAGCTTATGGCTGGATGAAAATTTCCAAAAAAAAGTCCGAATGACCTTGACTTTTGACCTTTACAGGCCACATGAAAATTGCAAAAATGTACAGTATTCCAATACCCACAATTTAAGCCCAACCTTAACCAAATCAGATGAAAATTGACCAAGTTATGGCAAGATGAAACATTCAAAGGGCCAAATAACCGTGACCTTTGCCCTTTAGAGGTTACATGTTCTTACAAAAATGTGCAGTGTTGCAACACGTACAATTTGAGTCCAACATGATTAGAATTGGATGGACATTGGCCGAGTTATGGCTGGATGAAACTTTCAAAGGTCCAAATGACGTTGATCTTTGGCCTTTAGAGATCACATGCAAGTTTCAAAAATGTGCAGTGTGACAATAGCTACAATTTTAGCCCGACATAATATGACCAAAATTGGATAAAAACTGACCAAGTTATGGCTAGAAGAAAGCCACCAGCTCAAAGTGGCCTTTGACCTTGAAATGACCTTTGACCTTGAGATGACCGCTACCTGAAGTGAACCATGACCTTTAAATGACATTTTGACCTAAAATTGACCTTTGACATTGATATGACCTTTGATCTTAACATTTGAGATGATGTTTGCCTTGCTTTGATCGAACTCCTATACACTCAGAACCACATCTACTATAGTGTAGAAGATATTGAAGATTTAAAATTTTAATTAGCCCTCATTTACATAATTTTGAAAAGCAAGACCTCTCATAGAAAAAGGCAAGACTTCATCTATAGAAGTATAATTGTGCCAAGTTTGGAGTTCTACTTTGCAAGTGAAATGTCGAAAAATTTTGCCTTTAAAGAAAGAAAAAAAGAAAGAAAGAAAGAAAGAAAGAAAGAAAGAAAGAAAGAAAGAAAGAAAGAAAGAAAGAAAGAAAGAAAGAAAGAAAGAAAGAAAGAAAGAAAGAAAGAAAGAAAGAAAGAAAAGCAATATGCCTGTGTTGGCACACAGACATAATTACTCGTTAGAAAAGGGGAGAAATTATTTTAATTGGTACCTCATTACTTGGTACTTGGTTCTAAACCTCAACCCAAACATTGACAAAGCCATGAATATCGATCTTGTCAATTCACTGGAGGAAGGAGGAGCAGGAGAAGAAGAAGAAGAAGAAGAAGAAGAAGAAGAAGAAGAAGAAGAAGAAGAAGAAGAGGAAGAAGAAAAAGAGGAGGAAGAAGAAGAAGAAGAAGAAGAAGAAGAAGAAGAAGAAGAAGAAGAAGAAGAAGAAGAAGAAGAAGAAGAAGAAGAAGAAGAAGAAGAAGAAGAAGGGTGGGAGGAGGGCAGTAGTAGCGCCAGGATGAGAAGCGAAAACGCAATAAAGGTGACTTTAGAATAACACATATGAAAGCGCAAAATAACATGTAGAATAGCAGACGACATCGATAACCATCGGTCACTCTCCGCTGATTTGAGGAAGGTGCAAATCACAAGGCAATTGTTGGTTTAAGTCTCATTCTAGTCATCAAAAGTTTATGTTTGTATTTAATTATAAATAGTGGTTATTTTAATTTATACCTTTACTGCTATGTGTTCTGAGCAGAGGCAAATTACCAGATGTTTGTGCATCATATCCAGAATTTTTCTTTTTTAATGCAATTTTAATTTCCCGACGCCAGCCTCCCCTTGAATTATAGTAAACAGGAAAACGTAGACAGAGGAAAGAGCAATTTTTCAGATCGATCGAAGCAATTTTCTTTGCACAAGTACATGAGGCAGAGGCATTAACTTTGTAGTAGGCATTGATTTTTTTCTTTCATTGTCCCGATATTATGAAGCTAATGGCGCTAAACCGTGGTGTACCAAAAGGCTCGGTACTTGGCCCAAATTTGTTCAGTGTTTACACCAGGCCCTTCGGATGGTTATTGGAACAATTGGGCCTCCGATACCATATATAAGCAGACGATACACAAATATATGTGTCTTTCAAACCAGCTTCAATATTATCCCTCCACGAAACCATTCTCTTGTTGGAACGCGCTTCTATTGTCATTAATGCCTGGATGCAACAGCATTATCTATACCTAAATGAGGACAAGACAGAGATTTTAGTTATCACCACCAAGCGTCAACTAACAAATTTAGGTGAGATATGCATCCAGGTGGCTGATAGTCAGGCTACTCCGCACTGCAGTGCCCGCAACCTTGGGCTGACATTTCACGCAACATTTTAATGGAAAAACATGTGAACAATGTATGCAAGCTTGCTTATCATCAGTTACACAACATCAGACTTATTAGGCAATGCCTTGATTTTAAGTCTGCAGAAACACTTAATATACATGCTTTCGTCTCCTCCCGGTTAGACTATTGTAACTCTCTTTTACGTGGTTTGCCTCAGTATCAAATACAAAAGCTTCAGAGGGTTCAAAACACAGCTGCACGGATACTTACAGGTTTTAAATGGCGGGAGTATGTTACACCTGTGCTTGCTAGTCTTTACTGGGTACCAATCCCATACAGGATACATTTTAAGATTCTTGTTCTGACTTACAAATGTCTTAATGGCACCGCACCAAGATACTCAACTGAACTCATTCAACCATATGTTTCCACACGTTCCTTGAGGTCAGTCGACAGACTTCTTTTGACTGTCCCAAGGACCACATTGGTAACTTTCGGGGACAGATCTTGCAGTAAAGCTGCACCTTCTCTCTGGAATGCCCTCCCCTGAAAATTCGTTGTGCTGGTGGTTTACAGGATTTAAAAGTTAAACTAAAAACCCACTTGCACAGGAATGCTTTTCAATTATATTAAATGTACTGTTGATCAAGTCACTGTGACATTCTATGTTTTACCAGTGATTTTTACCTGATTAAAGTTATTTGCTTTTAATGTTCATAACTTATTCTCTGATACCATGTATACGTGTGTAAAGCGCCAGTGGGTGGCCTCGTGGCGAGATACTGACTCTATAGAAGTCATTAAATTATTCTTGTTGTAATTATTATTATTATTATTATTATTATTATTATTATTATTATTATTATTATTATTATTATTATTATTATTATTATTATTATTATTATTATTATTATTAGTCGATTAATTTTATTATAGCATGTTTTAATATCCCTGTCGTCCGGTAAAATATTCAGACGGAACACTTTCTTCATTTCGTCATGTGACACGTATTTCACGTCAAACGTAAAAGTGTAACGGTCATGATGACCGTGGCTCCTGTAGATTTGTGCAAATACATGTATTGATTGATCTGCCGCTTAACATCAATATCATCAAACTTTGTAAAACTGCTGAAAGTGGTTCTGATTATGGTCTGATTGGCAGAGCATACAATTTGCAACATTTAGCTGACAAGTGAGAAATGACGCCAAGCTTGTAAGAAGCTTTGATTTAAGTATCCATGTGTGTTTCCGGACGTCAAAAAGTTCATTGATACACTTTGATCTGCCGCTTAACATCAATATCATCAAACTTGGTAAAACTGCTAAAAGTGGTACATTCAAGAACTTTGAGACCCACCATCTCAGAATATTCTTTACAATTTCACGAGAATATTTCTGTTATCCGTGCTGTGCTCAGTTAGCCTGCACTGGAGCCTTGACTGCAAATGTCGTAGTTAAAACGCTGTACGCAGTGGTTTCAATTCTACGACACAAAAATGCACATACTATTGTGCTTTGTATTTCAATTACATTGCTGCTGAAAAGAACTGTTTCACGTCAATCGAACGAAGGAGTCAAAATGCCGAAAAGGGCCACCCTCGTCATTTTGTGCGAAGAAAAGAAGAGAACTTTCTGTGAAATAAATCTTTCTCTCGGCATTTCTTTTTTTCCGAGAAATGCCGAGAGAATCCTGTTTGAATGCTTTCTCGACGTTCCTCTGCATTTCGCGGCCAATACGCCGCGATACGCAAATGTACTTTTCCCCGTCAATTTGAACTCATTCTTTCTTTGCATTTTTTGCCAAGAAACAACCAGATGCTCTCCCTGATCATTCTTATCGTGGCATTTTTCGGCCTTTTCACCAAGGAAAGTCGATCCAAAGACCACAGAGAAAACTGCCTCAGAATTTCTTGCACAAACGCCGAAGGCAACACAGAATATAGGTGATAGAATGTGAATGGTTCAACCTCTTCAGAGCTGACAGTACCAACAATATGGGTATAACAAATCCAAGTTGTCACACAGAAATTGCGCTGCAGGTGCACTTAAAGGTAAATGTCACAAACATTGTCCCTTGTTTCTCTTCTAGAAATGCCAAGAGTGGCTCTTTCTTGGCATTTTGATCTCCTGCTGGCAGTCATTATTGTGCATTTTTATTGCTACATCAATGACACTTAATGCAGCTTGGCACACATTCAGGTCTTGTTGCATTTGTTTGATGTTTAATCTGCAGCGTTCCAAGATTAGACCTTAATCCGTATATATCTGAAATGCACTGGTTGGTTTGGTTTAAATAGATTTTATTTCATAAGGAAAAAAAGGATTGGAGAGCAAGCACATGCGTATACAAACTCCTCTCCTAGCAACACAACATGGCATCTCCATGCACGAGGTCAGTGCATAACAACAAACAAAAATCATGCCCAAGAGTCCACACAGAAATTTAGTACTCCGAACATTTGGCACCTCGCAGAACAGATTTATTGAACTGCTTGCCCCGCAAAAGCTGTCTGGATTACTCCGTATTCATGAATCGCTGGCAGTAAGAAAGCATGTGTGTATATTGATACAAACATCGTTATTATCTATTTATTCAGTCAGGATGTGCCCGCATTTACAGCGAGGCGTCTCGCACCGGGGGAATAGTGGAGACGCATCCATTTAAAATACACAAGGTTAAATGCTCCAGAGAACTTTGTGCACAAACATACAAAAAATTATCTGGTAAATGCGAAGATCCCTGTTTGGGTCCACACTTAAATTACTGCTATTAGCAAGTGCAGCAGATCTTATATAAAGAGCATCAGATGGGAAGTTGCGACCAATGGCAGTGAAAAAGCTTCTTGACAATAAATCTGTGGAATGTCTCCAAGAAAAATAATTCAGTTTATACTACAATGATTATAACATATTTTTGTTTTGTTTTTCATTCAGCGTGAGAATAAAATTGAGGATAAACTTGATTAGGAACATGAAACTATGATGCGCGCAATTATCAAGAGAATAGCTGCTGGCGGACACTTTTTTTCGGATCTAGGCCTAAATTACATTTTGTGGCATCCATTGTTATTGCGTCTTTGTTTTCGTCGCCATAATGCTTGAACCTGACGCCGTTTTCGTTTTGAACTATGTTTTTTACGATGCTTCTACGAATATTTCTTTCACCACGTGATTTCAGGATATCATACGCGAGGATTTTCTTATACTTTTTCAGGCATTCAGTTTTGCGCAAACCAAATTTCCACGCACTGGATTATTCCTTCACCAATAGATTGTCTTAGCATAAATTCAGCAAAAATATCAAGCTGTACACGCAGAAATGTGTCTGTCGCAGCGAGATTTCACAATATCGTACGTGAGGAGTTTATCATACTTTTGTCGACCTGGAAATTTTGCACAAACACATATTTCTGGTATTTGTTCCCTTACTATCATACTGCCCCTCCATAAATCCACGCCAAATTTATTTAGTTTCTTGGCTCCGTGTTTGTGCACGAGTATCACAGAAGTTGCGCCTGGTGCATGCAGAGAGAACTGGGATGCTTTCATTACCACCAATGAACCAATCAGTGGCTCCACAAGTCGACAGCCCTGATTCCATGCTGGTCTTATGTGAGGAAACAGGAACCTTCTGGAAGCAGTTACTGAGCATTGCACCATGTAATTTCCTATACAATGCAAATTGAAGTCCCCTTGTTCCTTTGCATAAATAGCCAAGTGGTAAATTCTGCCGTCGGGCGGTCGTACATGAAAATGCACAGAATTGTCATAGTAATCCCACAAAACTCGCCTTCCTAGATCTGATGGTTCGTTATTGATGTTTCTCAGTTCAGCCCAGAAGGAGAGGCTCTTCGTTATTTTGAATGCTATTCCACAATTATCGAAATTCGAAGTTATGAATGATTCTAAGCTATCCTTACATTTTAGACCAAGCTCATAAAACTGTTCTGTGGGACCCCATGGGAAAGGATGTGTCGGTCTAATAATATCATCAGTACTCCCCGTTTGGCATCGCATGTAGATAGTGAAAAGACCCAGAAAATCCCCCTCTTCGTCTCTTTCCTTTCCATACACGCTGAAAGTATACGCACCTTGAAACAGAGGTCTTATTCTGAACTTTGCTCCATCCAGTCTTTGAGTATATGTAACGAATGAACTACAATTTTCATGCGTGTCAAGATTTAACAGACGATATACCAACGACAAAGGTCTAGTGAATGTTAAAGATACGTAAGATTCTTTCTCGAAACACACAATACCATCTGTGTCTTCACAAATCTGTACACCAAATGTAAAATACCCCGGCTTCACGTTAATGTCTGATAAAAATGTTTCAAACGTTCGTGGATGTTGGAGTAATTGCCAGCAGTCTTCCTTTGGAAAATGATCTCTTACAAACTCAGAGGGATCGGTCAAAAAGTAATGTTCCTGAAAGGTCTTTATGAATTTGTCTTTGCCATCGAGAAGATAACCAGCAGCCCAACAGCAGTCCACCAGACGCCAGCTTCCAGTCACGTGCACTGCATTCCATTCATGGCAGAAGTTGTGGGCATTTTGAAAAGATGTCCCCGGCAAGTAATCTGCACCTTTCGCGGAACCCTGGATTCGCTCACAATGTATTCCACTCAATCTGAAATTTAAGTTGTTCAAATACGACTTGAGACATTTCGGCAGACAGTACAGCAAGACTTCAGCAATAGCCAAATGTAGCTCCAATAATACATTATGGAATGCATTTGAATAAATGTATAATATATATTAAAATGATGCCACCCACCTTTGTAGCAAACATACTTTTCAAATATGATTAACTACGGATTATAAATGCCACTGTACTTGACATCATTCCGTATGTAGCTATGTTTATGTGACGAGAAGATCAGTTTTACTGAGATCAGTATTATCATCACTTTATTGAAATGCTTTTCATACGCAAACACAACCATTCATCAGCGATGTAGAATATTTTAATGTTTCATTGTATCATTTGTCTAATGACCGACTTTGTTTCATGAGTATCCATACTGGTATGATTGAAAAACAAGAAGACTCTGACAGTCTTGTGCTCAGCTGACTTTACATGCACACAATGAATTGGTCGTCTGGACTTCAAAAAGATATCAATAGTGAACAAATTCGGTGGAGATAAAGTCCACTTACACCCCAATACGTTTGAAAAGTCATGAAAGTTGAAAAGAAACAAACTTCTTCCAAAAACGGGAAAAAATAATCGCAGTGCCACTTGTCAAACAAAATTAACGTCTAGGGGTGCCCAGAAGTGTCCGCATGCTTTTTCAAAGGAAACGGTTGAGCAGTTTTGAAGATGAGCATTTCCAAGTTTTTGCCAAAAACTGAACAAACATTCATAAAAAAATCAAAAATATCATTGGGGCGTGACCGTTTGAAATACATTGGTATGGACCCACGCAAGGTACATCCGCACAAAGTTTGAAGAGAATTTGGTTGACGGTTTTCGGAGAAGTTAAAAATGTGACTTACAATTGCAATCTCCATTCGCTTGTATTGTAATCAACGGGGAATGTATTGACGGTTTGGAGAAGAAGTCGAAAATGTGACATAGCATTGCAATATTCCGACTGATTTGCATTGTTATCAATGAGAAGGTATGCATCAACCGAGAAATACCCAAATTGGAAAATTCGTTAAAAATCAGAGATGTAGAATATCATCACCTGGTGAATAAATTTGTTTGACCCTTCCACAAGACACATTTCCACCAAGTGTCTGAAGAATCTAAGAGACGGTTTTGGAGAAAATAATAAAAATAGCTTTAGCACATACACATTCACAAATAATAATAATAATAATAATAATAATAATAATAATAATAATAATAATAATAATAATAATAATAATAAATAAATAAATAAATAAATAAATAAATAAATAAATAAATAAAAAATCACAGTGCCACTTTGCTGAACAAATCAAGATCTAGGGGTCCTAAGAGGTGTCCCATGCAATATCGAAGTGATTAGCCAAGTGGTTTCGGCGAAGCTGTTTTAACATTTTGCAAAAAAAAAAAAAAAATGGACAAAAAAAAATCATAAAATTTCCCATATCATTGGAACGTGGCCATTTCAACACAGTTGGTAGAAACCCACGCAAGGAACATCCCCACCAAGTTTGAAGTGAGTCTAGTCGACGGTTTTGGAGAAGAAGTGGAAAACGTGACTTACCATTACAATCTCCATTGACTTGCATTGTAATCAACGAGAATAGGCCCTATATGCATCAACCGAGAAGTACTCATGTTAAAAATATAACCGTTAAAAATCAGATATGCAAAATATCATCATCTGGTGAATTAATTCATTTGATCCTTCCACAAGATACATTTCCACAAAATTTCAGAAAAATCTAAAAGACGGTTTTGAAAAAGGAGTCATAGATAGCTTTAACACACAAAAATTTGTTTAAAAAATAGAGAAAAATACAGCGCCACCTGATGAAAAGATTATGTTCTAATGTTCCCCAGAAGTGTCCTTTGCAATTTTGAAGCGATAGGCCAAGCTGTTTAGGGGAAGAAGATTTTTAAGATTTTGCAAGAAACTGAACCAAAAACAAAACCATAAAAATACCCCCAAACCATCGGATCGTAAACATATGTACCAGTTTGGTAGGGACTCAGCCAAGACACATCGTTATGAAGTTTCAAGTGAATCTGACCAACCGTTTTGGAGAAGAAGTAAAAAATATGAATTGTGAACGCACGGGCGCACGGGCGACGGAAGATTGACCGTTCCGTAAGCTCAGCTGACTGACAAGTTAGCCAAGTTAAAAACCATGTTAACTGTTTGAAATATTTCTTCTGATCAGACCTTTCAAAATAAGGAAAATCTATTCTCTCACTTGAAATTTCAAGTAGGCATAGAGTTAATATTCTTACCGACACATGTGCGTAAATAGTTTTGCATATCCGTCACAAGTGGCTGAAGATGTTTTCAAAATTTCAGCAATATCACAGTTCGCATAACTGGTTTTCAAACACGATCGAAATCTGGCAACGTCATAATTGATATTATGAGATATCCACCGGCACAGAACTCGTGTTGTTTCGATATCATTCGTAGAAATGAGGGTAAGATAATCCACCAGTCCCTGCACATCTTGTCTGAGTGCATGTGGAGCCTGAAAAAAGTCAAACACAATTAATGAAAGAAATTGGCGTTACGGAAATTCAGAGGCACCATGAACATTTCTCTTGCAAGAAAGGATCGTGTCCACCGAAAGTTCAATCATACAGTTGTTGTTTACAATTTAGTCCCGTTGTCTGTTATCAGGATTCAATGGTCAAAATGATCAAATCACTACCAAAAACCTTTGAGTTGTTTCCTCACTTCGGACGCTCACGCCGTCACAGCAAAATCTCACCTGTCACCAGCCAAACACCATATACAGTAGAATCTCCAATTAAGACCACCTCCATAAAGAGACCATTTCCATACTAAAACCAATTAACAGGCCTGTTTTTGTTCATCCTTAAATTATATTCCCCATTTATATCACTCCCTATAAAAACCACATTTTCTTAGTCCCTTAGGTGGTCTTAATAGAGATACAACCGTACTATAGGCCTATAATTTTAACGCATGGGTCCTGCCCACGTTACACATATTGACACTTAACAGACGTTTGTAGTAGAGCACCCAATTCTCAAGATTAAAAATCTCTCAATAATTTTATCACAAATATGCCTTACTCATGCATTATTTCTCTGCAAATTTGGCTTGTTCTCAAAAATAATAATTATTATATCGGACATATAATAAAATTTATAAAAATATAAAACTGTAGCCAATACACTAGATCATCCCGGGTACTCAAATATGAAATCGATGTGCATACCTTCTCCATCGAAAGTCTCAAAACTAACATCTGCCAAGACACAAGCTTTGACCTTTCACGAGCTCGTGACTCAGATAACCCCCAAGCCCAAGAGCCCCTCTGGCCTCACTTCTCATTTCCTACTGCAATCTCCGTCCAAACAGACCCAACCTAAAACCACTAGAATCCACTTTTTTTTTCTTCTGACTATGGGTCAACAGGTGTGGTAGCTCCAAATTTTGAGACACAATAGAAAACTTATCTTTCTGGCAAAAGAAGGGTAAATATCAGGAATAAAGTTTGCGTTTGGGATTTTTTTAATCGCCTATCATGGCAAATCCTATCGGTATGCCGCCATGCACGAAATAAATTGAGTCTAACAGAGATGTACACTATAACTATATTGAAACAATTCCGTGCCTTTACCTGGTACTGTCAGTAGTTACAATACATAAGGACGCACACACTTAAGAATAACTCAGGTTGTCTTTACATGGACGAGCGGAAGGTCATTCATCAGCCTCTTGAAACGTATACCATGATCATCCAGAGGAATAAGCAGGTTTGAATGTCAGATTCAAGCTCCCTAATTACTTTGTTGTTGGTAATCAACCGTAGTTGCTCTCCCGCAGGACTTAAATTATCTATAAATTATGCATATTCCTTCCTGTGCGTTGCTTTGCGTAATGCTGCACATGATAAATCCAGAGTGAATGTGCCAAATATAAACCCGAGGTAATCACGAGGTAAACATAATTTCATAGAATACCAACAAAGAACATAAACAGGTTGATGTACACATATTGCTGTTCAATTCAACCACAACTAGACGTTAATAATTATTCATGTCTGTCTAAACTTTCATTATTCAAAGGTCGCCATTTTGTGGTTTCAATACAGAGTAAGAACACGCATGCATTGTGACAATCATGACATATTATACCGCCAAAAGTTTTGTAATTTTATCTTTAAATCAAACCTCATATATACGTTGTTTTTTCACAGTATTTAGTCACAAATATGTGGTAAACACATTTTGATATGGCACAATCGACACTGAACAAGCATAATTTTACATTTGATTCCGTTCTTCACAGATTTTCACGAACAACAGTTGTGTTTGCACACGTCACATCAACCTTAACCCCTTTTTGCCAAAACTCGTCCGTCTGTCCTATTTTGAAATGGAGAACAAAACGTTCCTTAGAACAAATTTATTGATTACTTTAATACAGAAAGACGTTCATATTTCCTCTCTTCATGCACCGACAGGTAATGTGCATGATCACACCTCTGTAACTAAACGCCCAGGTGTACAGGCTCAATGCGCGATTGTAACAATGCGTTTAGAACAAAACGCATTTGTGGTGGTAAACGAAGATTCATAGTTCACTTGATATCATTCTTTAACATTATGCAGATCTAAGATAATTTGTTACCTGTAAATGAAGCCTTAGAAACGGGGTGTCTCTTTTGTGGTAAGGTACAGATAGTGCAGATACATTAAGTTAACCTTTTACTTTTTATGATTGCCATGCCTTCAGATAAAACAAAATTTACTCAGAAGGATGTGCGTTTAGCTCCGAGAGTTCCAAAAGAAAACACCTATTGGTTCAGATTTCATGTTATCTGTTTATATTAAAGCCGGGTTCACACAGCCCAATTTTCCCGTCGGCCGGAAAGTGTGTTTACACATCCCGGCGAAATCCATTAGGCGTATAAGTCATCGGTCCACTTTGTTGTGATCCACCAACAAATGACCAAAAAAAAAATTTACATGATTGGTCACATGTCCGGAAAAAATTGCAGTTTTCACACCAACCGAGGGTGTATTGTCGGTTGACGGCGTCGGCAGATAAATCCTTGACACGCCAAACTCTAATCAACCGACGGGGCAACCTGGGCCTGCAGACTCGTTCACACACACACCGACGAGGCCGATTTCGTCGGCCGATAGGCCTAAAATCGGGCTGCTTACAATACGTTTACAATACAAAGACGGTAGTTTTAGTTGATTGTCGTCTGCTTCGATTTACTTTTTTCATTTCTACAGTAGTCAAACATTTAATCGAGAATTATAGATAACGGCTATCGAGGTAACAAGCCCCAGGTCAAGAGCTTTCTAAGGGGTCAACCCACGTAAAAGAAAAAATTGTAGACTTCGTCTTAATAGAAACCTAGATTGTTTGAAAAATGTGTCTGTTTCCGTTGCATTGCATCTCAGTCAATCAGTTTTTTTTTTCAGTTCTGTTGCTAATGTCAGGTCCTGGTCTGCCTTTAAATTCTCGTGCGCTGAGCCAACACTATAGTGTGTGTGAGCAGGTGTATTGAATATACTCCAGCAAAAGAGAGAGAGAGAGAGAGAGAGAGAGAGAGAGAGAGAGAGAGAGAGAGAGAGAGAGAGAGAGAGAGAGAGAGAGAGAGAGAGAGAGAGAGAGAGAGAGAGAGAGAGAGAGAGAGAGAGAGAGAGAGAGAGAGAGAGAGAGAGAGAGAGAGAGAGAGAGAGAGAGAGAGAGAGAGAGAGAGCTACTGTTGGTGCAGCACCTGGGAATTATGTGAGGGTAAGTGTAGAGACAGTGTTTGGTCTGTGATTAATAATAATAATAATTTATTAGGAAAAACGTCCCCTTTACAGCGGGGGCACCAACGGAACGGGGAAAATTCCACGATGCATCCAAAATATATACAAATAATCAGGCACCCTTATTATCAATCAAATTATCTTCGTATGTTAAAATAAGTATAGTATCTATATGGAATAATGTATGTCCTCCGCAACAAAACTAGAGATAAACCACTCACTGGGACAAAACTCTAGAAAGCGTAAGGACATGTACATTATACATGTTTCATATACAATGCAGAACATATAGCTTCCAGCGTTATTATTAACAAAAAATCAGGTATTACCACAATATGAATGTACAAGTCTGTTACAAAATTTTCAATTCACCACTATTACATACTCCTAGAGATATGGTTTGTACCTAGGGTACCCTCCCCCCCCCCCCCCCGCAGACTGACGGAGGGGGAGGGGGGGGGGCAATGCCGCGCAGACATAACAAGTACGCCGCAGCGTACTCTGGCTCTATTGGTTTGACTCCATCTGTGAGTTAAGTCAAGAGAACAGCATCACGTGTTATTTCGTTGCGCTACCGAACTTCCCTACAAAATTATATACAGTATATACATTGGAGGAAGTCTATTTACAAGAGGTAAATGTAGAACGATCATACAATCTGTCATTCCGAGAAGTCATTAAGTGACTCTCTCCTGTAATGCCAACCTCAACCAAATTTGTTTTACATGTTTGGTCAAATAATTCACCAATGTCCTGTCCAAGATCATATGCGTGCTTGCCAAGGAACCAACATAACTTATTTTTTCAGCGAGGAGGCGGAAAAACGCTGCCATGCCTGTTTACAATTCTCATTCAGAGAGTTGATTTCCAAATTTCTATATGCCTCTAAAATGATATCATTAAGTGCTGGGCAGACAAATAGAAAATGTGCTAAATCTTCTCTACTATCTTTACGTAAAGGACATCTTCCGTCTGATAAACCCCATCTTTCCAGATCTTCCCCAACACCCAGACACCCAGTACGGGCCAAAAAATTTTGATCGTGCACCGGCAAAGTTATTTACATTAAACAGATAACTTTCACCGAAAGAGGACCGTTTAAACATTTAATAAAATCTTAAAGACTTTTTCAAGTCTATTTCCTGGAAAAAGTCTTATTTATACGCTTCTGAAGATAATTTCAAAAAGCAGCTCAGCCATTCGGGATTCCTTGATTCCAGGACACGGTCCATAGCTACGTTATCAAAGACCTTCTTAATTTCGTCAATATATGGCCAAATCTTTGTAGGTTTGTCATCATTTCTTTGCAAAAGAGTGTCAAAAATTTGCAATTGCTTACATAGCTCTGTGTCTGGCATCTCAAATTTCATTCTGTGGAAGTATTTAATCCTAATGCGATCCTAAATCAGTTTTAGGGGGAGCCATCCTAGTTCACCAAGGATAGCCACTGCTGCAGGTGAAGAGTTGACCTGAAGTATTGCTTTGGCTGTGGTGTATTGAATGGACTTCAGAGAGGCCTCAGACTCTTTAGTATTGCATAACCACACTGCACCGCCATGAGTGAGTGACGGAAGAATAATACTTTTCCATATGCTATTTCCGAAGCCAATACGGTTAACATTATCATGAGAAGACAGTATACTGCATAAGTATCCTTGTAAACGAGAACCTTTTGTCCCTACTATATCTTTCACGTGGGCCGTGTCTGTTAGAGAATTCGGGATCAAAATGCCAAAATCTTTGATTAAAAATAAATGATTCCATTTAACCACTGCTTCGGCATGATCGTCTACCTATCAAATTGTGAAGTCTGCTTCCAGTGATCTGCACGTCGGGGCATGTTGGCTTCAAAGTGCATTTACATTTCGTCAGTGAGCTCATTCTAAGCCTGTTGTGAACCTCCATGCCAGACACAAAGAACACCAAGTTCTAAAATTTATCCCATTTCCAGGACAATCCTCTGTGCTGCACTCAGTCAAACATGAACAAGCGTTCCTTGACCACATTACATAAAATTACAGTGACGCTTCCAATTCCATATTAAACATCGTATTTATCTTATTCCATGTTGAACCAATGGAAGCATTTTCTCTTTCTTTAGCAGGAATATATTTAGAAGAGCCGCTGTAGCCCAACGTAATGTTACACACTTTAACTTTCATTCTTCGTGCCACTTACAGCATTGACTTCATAATCGGGGGTTGACCAGTATGCGTAAGTATGTATCAGGGAAGAAAGTAAAAATTGACAGTGACAAGGTCAGATTAACTTGACAAATCTAGTGACTAATACATGCATGAACTCGGAATGCTCACAAAACTAGAATGTTCTACTGATGGTACGCTCAATATCTTTCCCTATTGATACCCCCTTTTCTTTCCGAATCTTATTCCTTGTTTGCTAAAAGCACAAATCACAACAAAATGTGAAACTGCTCATGCAGACGCCGAACGCGAATCATAGTCGACGAGTTTTGGGGGCAGGGGGTGATAGAAGCCCCTTAGGTACATCTAAGTTTCTTCTCTTTCATGTCACCTCTCAAATCATGATTTTTTTTCTTTTCGGGGTAGGCCTATATACAATAAAGTCTGGTATTTGCTGCGCGCACTTTTGCGAGCTACTGAACCAATTTATTTCATACCTCTGTAAACTTCCCGGTCACCCAAATCAACCAACGATATAACTTCATACATAAATGAAACATAAGCCGTGTCGATGTATAAAACACGATATATAAATATCCTGGGCACGCATAGAGATTGATTGTGGAGACAAACAGGGGTTGAATGATGATAAAGATATTTGGAAATTATTCATCGGAGTAATTTCTCTAAAGGTCAGAATAATAAATTCAAAGTAAAATCACGCAAGAAAAGACTTCACGGCGACCGAGGTGTATCAGGAGTGTTGAACCCCTGCACAGTTAAAGTCATCTAGGAATAGAGCCTGTGATCTCGTTAAGTCATTGCAACACTTGGCATCCCATGTATGGCTTTAATAACATTCTATTTTTTGTACAGTTTTATCAAAACCTAGAGAAGCTTTAATTCAGCAATTTGTCTCATTGCATATTGACATGTCGTCTGCAATGATGTCCCGTTCTGCTTTGACATACAAAGGACAGAATCTTTAATACTTTTGGAAAATCAGCCAAAGTGCCCCGTTGCCAAATGCTTCCTGATTCGGCACTTTATTATTTGGGATCTCGTTAGTAGATTAAAGTACTTTTTTGCATAAACGAGACGGCCTTTAAGGAAGCGTAACGATGGATATCTTTCTCCGATTGGAGCTTATTCCGAGAAGAAAATGGTTAAAAACTATAGGCATATGCTTTAAACTCCTTGACTCCACAATGAATCTGCGAACAGCCAAAGGCAATCTTGCGACTGCATTAGCTTTCTAGACCATTTTACTTGTTCAGATGTAACACGGTCTGGACTTATTTCATATCTCAGGTTGCGTGTTTACAGCTAATTCAACCCGGATTGCAACCTGGTTCTTTTTCCTTGAGGCTGTAAACGTTGTAACACTGCCACAACAATTCAGGCGCATACTGGTCCATGTCAACCGCGAGTTTAGTTGCTTAATTCAAGCCTGTGGGTAATAAAACAAAGGCATCTTTGAACGGGTCAAGTTTTGTTTTTGTTTTTGTTTTCAGTTTTGTTGTTGTTTTGGTTTTTACGCTTAGTACAAATGTATTCTGTGAACAACAGCTATTTCTTAAAAACGAATAAAGTGGTATACAGTCGAGTTGTACATAGTCTTTCTTAAGACCCTTTCGCCAATTCGTTATAAAACAAAATGGCTAACGAGTATTATAAAAATAAATGCGGGGACGATCATTGCGTCGAGCGAGAATAAGCCAGGCCGCGAAGCGGTCCTGGAGAGGAGTGAAGAAAGGGTCTTTTTACATTGACCGATTCCGGTCGCATCCTTTCGGCGGTGCTTCGCTGCCGGTGAAAAAACACACTGGCCAGGCAACAGCCACCCAAAACACGCAGGTACACTTTGATAACACGTCTTGCAGCAAGTCTACGGCCGGGCAACAGTGTCAGAGGACCATGAACTGCGCTGGCAGCTGTGGTACCGTACATAAGTCTGGGCGACATCCAACAGAGGAACAAAGTCGAAATTCATGTTGCTCAGTCGGGCCACAGCCGATCAGGGAACGGATACTCTTTGATGACAGGGGTTGCTGCATGATACGGCAATGACCAAGCAAGGTAGGCCTACTGTCAGAACGGTGTTGTGAAAAGTAGCACAGAAGCTTCGGCAATATGGAACCGAGTAACAAATTTAAGTTGCCTAGTAGGCCTGTAATAAGAAGCTTGTCCATTGGAATTGGAATAGCTTCTGCCAAGTAGAACATAGGAGATGCAAGTAAACTTTATGTGTAAGACCTAGAGTATACTGACAATAAATATGAAAAGACCATAATTATCTATTTTAGACTACTGTATTCTACATGCAGCGTGATGCAATGGATCTATTATCTAGTCCCAGCCGGTAAACTTGCAAATAGCACTGTCGCTGGACGTTGCTAACATTTGGTTGTATGATGCAACATGAATTTCAACTTTGTTCCTCTGTTGGATGTCACCCAGACTCCTGTACCACAGCTGCCAGCGCAGATCATGGTCCTCCGACACTGTTCCCGGCCGTAGACGGTAGACCTGCTGCAAGAAGTGTTATCAAAGTGTACCTGCGTGTTTCGGGTGGCTGTTGCCCGGCCGGTGTGTGTTTTTTTTTTCAACGGCACTGCAGCGCCGCCGAACGGATGCAACCAGAACCCGTTCAAAGTTAAAAGACCCTTTCTTCACTCCTCGCCAGGACTGCTTGGCGGCCTGGCCTGTTCTAGTTCGACGCTCTACAGCCCCCTCATTTATCTCTATCATATTCATTAGCCATTTTGTTTTATAACGAACTAACTAAGAGAGGGTCTTAAGAAAAATTAAGCTGTACAATTTTCCGTGAAATGTTCTGTGCTATGTAATTGCATTCTTTGCAGACTCCAGGCCAACAGCTTACCTTGGCCGGCGCAAAGGAAAGTTGTTGGCTCAGTCTTTGTCTTAACACGAAAGGGTTAAAAGAAATACAATAATCGTAAAAAGATGTAAGGCTTTAAGCTGTATCCATGTTGATGAACCCCCAAATCATCTCGGAAGAGTTCGTGTCAGCCCAATTACCCCATACCTGGTATCAATGTTTGCACTGGACGTGCCTTAGCATTTGTCGTTTGTATATTATGTATGGGTGTAGATTTTTGTGGCTTTGTGATAATATATTTTGTATCCTATTTGTGTTTGGTCATGTATCTCTGTCTATCCATCTGTCGGCTTTCTTTCTCTATCTCACTGCCTGCATGTATGTCTGTCTGGCCGTCCATCCGTCATAGTCATGAATTGCACAATTTTTAAAAAATAACGAAATTTCCCATTTAAAATTATTTGCGACTTATCTGCCTCATTGTTTATGAATTTGCTACAGCTGACATCAGCTTCTGAATGAACTCCCGACGTTTTTAAATGAATATAAACATGCCACTGACACAAAGTTCCTGCTAATCACTCAAGCGTGCTTTTGCACATAAATATATACCACTGTTAGCCGCGTCCTCGTTGATGTTAAAACGACATGACATCTTTCTTACCTGTAAGGCGTGTTTATCAATTTCCAGCAGACGTGGTGCATCCGGCATGACATCTTGCTTCCTGGATTCAGGAGGATGAGGCCGATACCGCTGGAGATGCCATGCACAAGACGCCTCCGTCAGCACCTTCTCCATGGCTTTCTTCTCTTATGATGTGTCCTTGTTGCCGAGTCAGGCGCTCACATGCGCCACCCGGAGATGAGCTTGGCTGTTGCCACGGTGCTTTTACCAACGGCGCTAAAAAACACAAGGGGTCTATTTTTAACACGTATCGCAACTTTGGCAACGGGTGCTGTTCGTTGGTTTACAGAATCCTGCATACAGAGAGATAAGTCGGCAATTTGCGTACATAAATGCGTTTTGTTCCCTCGTGCCCCCCTGCGACTGTAATCATTTCGAACTAACCACTTAAATCCAGTGTCAAGTCCATTTTAACTACAGGGATGTCCGAAGTGCACACAAGTACATCCATATGTAACAGCTACTAGAACTCATTTGTACGTAAATTGTTTATGATTCCTGCCACAGATTGGTCGATTAAATGCTCACAAAAGTAGAAGACAAGCTGCATTTTGTATAATGGGTATTTTCTAGGATCACGTCGCCCTTAACGAGCTCCCCTATCGGATTTACAGTGGCTTCCGTTTGCCCCACTATTCTGCGTGGCTGGCCGATAAAACTAGCATGGATATTGCACAGTCAAGTTATATTGATTATAGGGGGATGAAAATCACGTTGCGTTAACTCTAAAATATCCTAATAAGACATAAGTCAACAGTTTGGTCAATTCTGCGTGCATACGGCCCAGACCGTGCCGGACAGAGTTGCTTACAGCGGTTACTGTGATTAGTGCAATGAGCGACCCAGGCCTATTATCTTGTTTCAGATGGGTGTGAATTTTAATATATCTCGCCTGTTGTTGTTGTTTTGTCTTGTTTTGTCTTTTCTTTGTTTTTGTGTTGTTTTGTTCGTTTATTCACTTATTTTGTTTCTTTCTTATTTTTACTTTTTTTAAGTGACAACAAAACATAAATCTACAGCTTTTCCCTGATTCCCCCCCCCCCCCAAAGTAAGGAGGCGCTTATTAAAGCATGGGAATATTTAATAAGGTATGTCTCTTTGCACATTTTCTCGTTTCATGCAAACGTTTTGTCTTTAAAATCCACATCTGAGCAAACAGCTGATGAAAACAATAGTTGAAACTACCGGTAAAATGTTGTCTACTAGTTAAAGCGGAAAGTGTTAAATTGGCATCTTTCCAGATGATCGAATATCAACCTGATCTTAATAGAACCCACGTCCACGGCAAGTTGTCTGTCAGCTCGAAAAGTATATGGGGTCTAAGCTTCTTGTGTGTAGGAGCTAAACCTAAGCCCGATAAGAATATACTTAATGACAGTAATTTGCATAAGTGGCTCTTGCGCCTGTATAATTACATGCAATGGTTCTTACATCTGCATCAAACAGTGTTCCCGCAGTGTAGTGTTCTGAACTGTGGTTAGCTGCAGATCCAGTAATTTTCTGGTGAGATTCCGTTTATACGCATATCCGCATATGACAAGCAGTTACTAATGTCTGTGTCCCACTGGCGAATTTGGCCAACGACAAGGGACGAATCTAAAATCCGCAATATAGCTTCGACAAGCTGCGATATTTTAGCATACGGTTATTTTCTCATAACCAAGACCTACGATCCTGTACAAATTGGTACGACCATGTATGACATGGGTGTGACTATATACCATAGAACGTCCAATGTAGTAGGCAAATTTAAAACATTTTAATTTTTTTTTCTGCGAGGCAGAGAATAAATGCGAACATAGACGACATCCTAATAAGATCTGTTACGAGGAGCTACGTCTGCCCACGATATTTTCATTCGCCCCTTGCCGCAGACCAAGATTTGCCAGTGGGACACTGGTATGAGGGTTTCCGTATTCCGTTCGGCGAAAAACGATCATCCTTGATCACAGTTTCTGTATCTGTGAGTTACGAATGCAATATACTGAGAGTGTTTGTTTTATGTTTGATTTTATTGATATATTAACACATTGAAAGGAATTATTGACTTTTTTCCATCCAGACTAACGGTTACCTATTGACTTAATTACTACTCATATGGTAAAAAACACTGATGAATGTACATTTATAGATTGTATAGAATTCACTTTTTCTCTGTGGTACGGGAAATCTCATTTGATACATACGCCATGCATTTTGGATAACTTGGGATATAATAATCATAAATAATAATGAACTGAAACATCACGACTTCAACTGGCAATATTTGGCCTACTTAACAAAATAATGTTTATCATAACCGTTGTTTCAGAACCAGAAGTGCATGGCCAATTTATGATCTTGTAGTGGGTGGCAGCTTGTTTCTAATTTGTAAATGTAAATTTATCAAGATGTTACATCGTGTGAGTTATGAGTCCCTAAGGAAATTTAGAACAGTTTCATACACATACATACATGCATGCATACATACATACATACATACATAAAGCGCACCCGACATAATAATGATAATATGCATGGTTTACTTATATAAAGCGTACCCAGTGGATATTCTCGTCTCCGTCGACTGGCAGAGTACTTTGCTACGCGAAAATACCGAAAGTACGCACTTAGATATTCGTATTTTGCGTAGTAAGGGATGTAGATACGCATATGTATCTATTCTTCATGTGCATGCGGGAAACGTACACATGGGATATCACATTGGCGATGGAAACAATCATTGATCTTGGAAAATAGGAAAGGCCTAAAAATAAATGCAATCAAAATAATTCTTTTCTATTAAAAAAGAAGAAGAAGAAGAAGAAGAAGAAGAAGAAGAAGAAGAAGAAGAAGAAGAAGGAGAAGGAGAAGGAGAAGGAGAAGGAGAAGGAGAAGGAGAAGGAGAAGGAGAAGGAGAAGAAGAAGAAGAAGAAGAAGAAGAAGAAGAAGAAGAAGAAGAAGAAGAAGAAGAAGAAGAAGAAGAAGAAGAAGAAGAAGAAGAAGAAGAAGAAGAAGAAGAAGAAAAAAATGTGGTTGTCTAACCTACATGGTTGTAATTATGGACTTTTGCCTTGAACTATTGGATTGATTTGCTGCATCTATATCGTGACATGTCAAACCATTTACCGATTTTCATGACTTAGCGATCGATGCGAATTTTGTTTTGTCGTGTCTTGGTCGTGTTTTATATTCGATTACCGGCCCTTCAGCGTGCTAGTAATTTCATGGAATTCTGCAGCACTGGTCATACTGATCATATCTGCTTATATACCAGTATTCTACCTTCAAGCATGAAAAAAAATGGAAATATATATTTTTCAAGAGGAGCGCTCCTGTTACACCAAGAGTCCTGTCTCTGGGAAATGGAGACTTTTTGTAGCAGGAAAAAGCGCTGTCTGAGTGTGCTGTTTGCGTATGAAGAAAGCTGTACATACTCTCGTTTCTGTCCGAGATTATGTCTGTCCTGGCTCAGTGTTTCATGAATAGACAAACCAGCTTGTGCTGCTTGTGCGTAGGTCGGATCGATAAACTTAATCCAGGGGTCAATATAGATTTTGTTTGAAAATTGAACTAGCTAGCCTTCGTTGCTTCAACCATTTGTTGGTCTTAATCACACTCTTGAGAAAAGCAGCTCTCTGCCTCTGGCTTCTTAACTCGTTTGATGCCTAATACAACAAAAGTTGTGTTCCCTTGAATTATTATGCATATTTTCAGTTTCTAGTTCCCAAACCCCCCCCCCCCCCCAAAAAACCGCCTTCGTTCCAACTTGCATATAATCCAACGAAGATGAGAATGGTCCAGGGCAAGAGATTTACTGGCATGCTTTTGCTGCATTGAGCTGAGGTACACTATTGACTCTATCTCTGATCGAGGAGCAAAAGGGTTAAAACATCATGGGAGTCTCAGTCTTATTTCTTGTCGCTTATTTTATTCGATAGGAATTACAGCTAGGAAGTCTTCTGAATATATTATTTGTGTAAATTTAAGGTTTAAGAGCTACTATGTTCACTTGGAATTTCATTTTGTTCATCACTATTTTAGAAATTTAGCCATAGAAGCCATGATTGATGAAACAAATCATACCCAAGTTGTGATTGGTGTCCTCGTTTGCGTATTTTCATGCGCTGCACGTGAATGACAAGCCAACAGGGCCATAACGCAAAATCTTGTTATTACGACTTTTTCTTGTTATAACGAGAAAGAAGTCGTAATAACAAGATTTTTTCTTGTAATGACAAGAAAAAAGTCGTTGTAACAAGAAAAAAGTTGTAATAACAAGATAAAAAAAAAAGATGAAATAACAAGATCTTTTCTTGTTATAACTAGAAAAAAGTCGTAATAACATGATTTTCTCTTGTAATAACAAGAAAAATTGTCGTCATAACAACATTTTTCTTGTTATAACAAGAAAAAAGTCGTAATAACAAGATTTTATTTTTAATAACAAGAAAAGAGTCGTAATCAGAAGATTTTTTCTTGTTTTAACAAGAAAAACAGTCGTAATAACAATATTTTCTTGTTATAACAAGAAAAAAGTTGAAATAACAAGATTTTTTTTCTTGTTATAACAAGAAAAAATGTGGGTATAAAAGAAAAAAAAAGACATTAGGCTGACACCAATGAGCTTCCGTACTAATCTGACAGGCTAGAGTAGTTGTGACACTTTACTGTGCGGTCTGCTGCAGCTGGTTATGTCTTGGTGCCAACCCAGACATTTTGTTTTTTCAAAAATTGTTTCTGTCTTTGTTGTTGCTTTGTTTGTTTGTTTCCTTCTTTCTTTCGTCCTCCCTTTTTTCTTGTTCTTTCTTTACGACCAAATTTGTCCGGAATTTTTTCAGACATTATTATTCGAAAAAAACACCAAACTTGCCATGGTGACTGATCTACCCGTAAAATTGTGCATATCGTTTGGAATAGTCATGATGTTTAAGGTTATGCAAATTAAGGGCAATTAAAATCTTAAAAGCTCATATCTTCCAAAGTATTGCAGAAAAATTGCAAAATTCAATGTGAATATATGGGTTTGAGGCACCTGCCAATATAATAGACTGTCAGTGAAAGTTGTAAATTTCAAATTATGCTAATGAGGGCATTGAAAAATTTAAAGTTGAATATCTCCAAAACTATTACACGTATAGATGCCATTCCAAATTCAATTAATTGGTTGTGGCAAAGCCGCATCCAGTGAACCATGAACTAAAGTAGTAAGATTTGAATTTATGTGAATTAGGTGAATACGCAAAATTTAACACTTGAATAACTTCCAATCTATTATACATGCAGTGCCATTCCAACTTCAATTTGTAGATATGTGACATAGCCGCATCCAATGAATCATAAACCGAACTTGTAGACTTTTTCAAATTAGGCAGATACAGAAAATTAAAATCTTAAATAGCTTCAAAACTACTAAAGATTGGGGTGTCATTCCAACTTCAATTTGTAGGTATGTTACAAGGCCACATTTAATGAACGATAAACGAAAGTTGCAGGCTTTTAATTTATGCAAATTAGGCAAATACACAAAATCAAAATGTTGACTACCTTTAAAATTATTATAGACAAAGGTGTCATTCAAACTTCAGTTTATAAGTTTGTTACATGGTCATATCCAATGAACCAAGAACCAAAGTTGTAGCATTTCAATTTATGCAAATTAGGCTAATACACAAGATTTAGATTATGTTGAACGGTAGCAAAGTGTAGCATTTCAAACTGTTCTCAGTTTGAAGGCACCCAGACAGTTTGCAGTTAAAATTGCTTCTATACTACGCAAAGCCCAGAAATCCAATGAAATTCATTCTAGGCAACGCATAGCCGAAGCAACCAACACCATCAAACGTATCATCATCATCATCATCATCATCATCATCATCATCATCATCATCATCATCATCATCATCATCATCATCATCATTTTTATTATCATTACTTTGTTAAACCCCCACAAACGAGAAACTAAAAAATAGATCCAAATAATAGCATACATCAAAATGAACTTGCATCACAAACAAGTAAGATAGGAAAATCATATAGTACGTCAAAAATAAAACATATTAATCAAATCAAAATACCATAATCAAATTTGCCATTTACTAAATCGGCAAACCGAACCTGTGTGCAAAAGAGAAGCAACAGTACGTTTCTTTCAGAGTCGGTTTGCGAGAGTTGCGAATGACTGCCTTATACAATGCATTTCTGCGGGGTGGGGGGGGGGGCATAGCGTGATAGTTTCGACTTCTTACACTGAAAAGGGGAATTAAGTGACTTCTGGTCACGTTTGGATATTAAAACATATCATCATAGTCCTACGTAGCAGTGTCTCGACGACACGTTGTCGTGGGGATTGCATATTGATTGGCTGTCCCGCGATGTGTTGTAGATTTTTTTCGCGTTGTAGGGAAGCTTAATCGAGTACGCGTTACGCATCACAGAGAGTCCAGTTTGATTGGCTACCTCGACGACGTGTTTTAGAGAATTTTATTTCTTGGCCACGCTGTCAAGATTCAAATTTGATATCAGTAATGCTGGTAAGATTGATTTATGATTGGCTTGCCTATCTTCCGACAACAAGGACAATAAGTCGCTCCACCACGAAGCTCTGCTACGCGTATTGGAAAACATTCTCGGCAACGTGTAGCAGACTATAACCTGATTGCTTGACTCCACTGCGCGTCGCCGAATCTCGACTATGCGTCGTTCATTAAAAATGTGTTAATATATTCCAAAATATTTTTTGAATCATATATTTGCCTTACATTCAATCGGTAACGTATGGTAAATTATATTCAATTTGCCTGCTGAAACGACTCAGTTTATCAACAATCACTCGAACATGTATTTGAGAGATTCTTTATTATATTACTTTGTATTTTATAACAAAACCGGTACTTAAGACTGGTTGCACATCCAGTTGAAGTTGGGAGTATGTGATAGGTCCTCTTGAATGTTAAGAGAATTACAAGATCCATTGACCACTCTGTTGTCTTTGAAAAGTTTACACTTATTTCTTGAAGTTGCATTGGGGCTATACCTTCTATCTACGTTCGGAAGTCGATTTAAAAGACACCCATTTAGTGGGGAGTCCAATTTAACAGACTTCATTATGTTTCCCAAAACTAAAAAAACACCAATTATTGAAGATCAATTCACCGGACGTTCGGCAAAAGAGACTTTTTGGTTGTCTCTCTTAAAATCTGTTAAATCTACTTTTGACTGTGTTCAGAAACGACAATAAACATATTGTTTAACAACTCTAGGATGGAATTCTCAAATTACAAATTTTTGTCTGATGTATTTTAATTTTGCTCAAGTAAATGCTGTGGTATGACAATATTTATCTAAGAATACTATGTAGTTGTCCTATAGTGGTTTCTTTTGCAGATGCGTACAAGTAAAGCAGATTCGAACAGGAGAAGCAGGTGTTCCAGGAAATAATATAGTACAAAAGCCGCTTATGTTTAGTGGATGAGATATAATATTCATTCCTGGAATGACATAAATAGCCAAGGACAAGGACGGGGGGGGGGGGGGGGGGGGGCAGGCAGACAAAGGGAATATATAATCGGTGGCATAGGAATTAAAACACGACAAAACTAGAATAATCTGTCTCTTAGTTGTTGGATTTAAACAGCTTTAAATGTGGGTCAGCGGGAATTATATAACCTCTCATTATTACGTGTTCTGCAAAACCAAACCCGTTGTCATGAAAAAGACACTGACCTTTTGTGTTTTGTGTCACCCAGGGATGTTTTTCGTATCTAAAGTCTAAATATAAGTGAAACACACATTTGGAGTTATATCCCACTCCTGCCCTGTTAACGCTGTATCGTTCATTGATAAGACACCTGAACCGGATTTCCTATGATAACCCGCGTGCGCACACTTGGATTACCCGCTGCAGAAAACATCCTGGATTCTGGCGTGGAGCTATACCACTTGAAATGGGAATGATATCACTCTAATAAGACCTATTACTTCGTGACAAATATGGAAATGTGGATGTCGCTGACAATCTGGGGTAATAAAGAGACGATAGATATCCCCTTGAGAATTACTGTTTTGTTTACATATCTTCAAATGATAATCTTTTCTGCTGGCCCTAAGCCAACAATATGTGGATTGTTGGTCTTGCATTAATAGCCATGACATTTATTGGATAATAAAAAAAATTATAAGATTATGCCGTAGACTTGTATGGAAATAGCACTTTGTGATACACTTGGCCGTACCAGACAAGCAAGAGTTCGCGCGACACTTTATGGATTTTGTGTCAAAGAAAATTACATCAACCCCGATTTGAGATTTATGGTGGCTGTATAATTGTTTTGAGGGGTCCTTTTATGCAACATAAAGTTGCCATAGCAACTGAATTGAGCAAAATAAACCCAAGCATAAAGTGACATATTAATTTTGTTTCCTATGACAGCTGTCGAACTCATACATTTAATTGATACCCCTGGCGTTTCCCCGAGGCTAAAACGTCATCTATATATTAATACGCTGTGTTGTAAAACGCAGCATCGGTTTCACTCCATATTCATCAGTTGTCTCACTACCTACTCCCAGAGCGTGGGGTTTTTTTTCCGCGAGACTGCTTAGGCACCTTATTTTCTCTTCTCAAACTTTTGAATCGAGCTGTCGCTTCGTTGCAGAAAGGGCGCCATTATTCTGATGACGACAATGTCACGTGTTTGAGATTGTAACATATTGCGCTTGCTTTGTTGTTTTCACAGGTCGGACTTTTCCGACCCTATTGTCTTCAGGCTTCTCCGGCCCTTCTCCGGCAACGCGACGTGCAGAATGAATGAATAATAATAATAATAATAATAATAATAATAATAATAATAATAATAATAATAATAATAGTAATAATAATAATAATAATAATAATAATAATAATAATAATAATAATAATAATAATAATAATAATAATAATAATAACAATAATAATAATAATAATAATAATAATAATATACCTATCACAAGAAACACTAGATTAACTCTTAGTGTACTAAGAGACATTTTCTCAGTTTTGTATTTCTCAGTTACACATTTCTATATTGAGTTTTCCCTACTGACCTGACTACTCAAGCTTCACTAATAATGGTCAGTTGAGATGTCGGTTCAGCACATTATAGTGATATAGGTTTTTTCAGGAAACTCACCAATTTTGTATCAGTGTCCTCATCTATTACGTGAATTTCACGGGTCTATAGCGCCAGTATTCTTTAATTCAAAAACAGTGCCACCTGGATTGTTAAATAAGATGCGTGTGGGAATAAAGTCTCCATACATTTTTAAGTACAATGTCATTTCAAATTGGGGATGGGAAAGGGCTGGCGGCTTCGTGGGTGCCGCTCCTTAAGGTGACCCAGTGTGACGTCAAAAATGAACTACCACATCTCGTTTAAGGTACTGTTCTGCGCGTGCGTATACGCACGCTGACCAGTCATGCATCGCAGAAGGTTCGTATTTGAACAACAGCTATTTACTATCAATTTCAAGACAATACCATGAAAAGTGGTTCAGAGATTTTTTTGACAAGAGCAACTGTGCCTGTGAAACTTGAAGAAATCACGTCCTGCTCCCTGTTATTACAAACATCTGTAACTATTATAGCGCAATTTCTGTGTTCGTTTTACCCCTATCCTGCAAGTTAGAGTGACAATATATGTATTGCATGACCAGGTACGCCTGTGTTTTGATTTGGGCATCGGTACGTTTTCATTGAATCCGTAAGAACAACCAAAAGAAAAAGAAAGCGACTCTAAAATATTCTGTTCATATCATTGCATTCAAAAATTAAAATATAACTGCTCATTTGTGCTTGTAATAAACTCGAGCTTGGTCAACCATATTTGCCATTATGGCAATGCATTTAATTTGAAAGTTCTTGCCCGATGCATACTTTACATCTTGTCTTGAGGTGACAGAAAATATTTTAAAGCTGACAAAATATCTGGAAAATCACTCATTCTACACCATAATATGTCATAAATCCAGAACATGCACAAGTTCACAAGAAGTGTTCGGATTTATGAGGTCCTACTGTAACATATAAAGCAGCCGAATACAATTTTTTTGTCTCACACTCGAACGAAAGTTTCGATATCACACAATTAACAAATTGTCATTTCTAAATTTGAAGCTCGAGCAATATGTTCCGCCCATATTTCTAGGACAGCAAGGTCTGTCAGTTGCACAATTCTCGTCACAAACTTACCCTGGCGTAATGCACCAAAAGCATTAATAAATGCCCTCAAAGCTCATTGAAAAAGAATTACCGTCATGACAGATATACATTTCATGATTCAACAAATTACCTAATGAATATGAAAACATAAACATCAATTTACTGCGTCCTCCATTAGACAGGAGTACTTGAAAAACGAGCCTGGTATGCATTTGTACCTTTTCTTTTTTATTTCCACACGGACGAACAACAATGCGACCTCTTACCACAATGTTAATGATTAAAACTATATTACACTTAATATAAAAGAATATGCACTTCCAATATAGAGCTTTGTATTGCAACGAAAGAAAATTAATGGATTTCGGACACAGAACATAAAATTGCTTATTTATAAACAGTACAAGTTGATCGGGATTTAAAGAACATATTGCGGTTTTTGGTCTGCACCTCAAAAATTGTGCAATAAAGGCAGTTGCAGAATGGATACTCGCAAATAGTTCGCAACTTTATTATTTTAGATTATAACCACTCATGAAAAATGAACATGAAAAACAAATCATACTAAAATTTGCATGATTGTCACTTTGTAACGTTTACCTGAGAGATACTCAGGATAACGTGTTTCCATTACTCATTCAATATTCCTTTTATCGTTTGACACCAAACCGCTATCAGCGGCCATGCATAGCTGCCTTAAAGCCTGCTGCACTGTTTTTTTTTTAATCTACATACATTATTTTAGGTATGGCGGTTTGGTACAGCTGGTATGTGCGCTTAGTATTTTTGGCTACGTGATTGGTGCCGATGGTTGCTGGTTTGAGACCAGCCCGTTCTGTGGTCACAAAATATATATATTTTCGGTTCTTCTTTGATGCTAGCAGACTTACAATTGTAATATGTACAGTCCCCGGACTGGGACAACTCCGAATACAGTACTTCATTTGTACTGGAATAAATACAATGAACTGGGTGGTGTCGATTATAGCATTCACGCATACCTGCCGGCATTGAACCATTCTTTTTAGGAATGGGGATTTGGTACAGCTGGTATGTGGGTTTCCCATTTTCGGCGAGGTTGATTGTTACTGAATGTTGATGGTTCGAGACCCGAATATTCCGTGGTCACAAAACATACACAATGTCATCATCAATGAAAATACATCCTTCTCTTGGTTTTGTTATTCCTTAACAAGTTGGCGGAACTTCAAAAGATGTAGGTCTCCTCATACCAACTGCAAGCTTTTAAATCTCGAGAATATGTTTGCCAACTTGATTCCCGGAATCAAACAAGATATATTTCGCTGTACCCAGCCTCAAATACAGACATAACGTGTCAAACAAATTTGGCATGAGGTTGTAAAATGATGTATGATGAAAACGGATGGCGTTACGAGTTACCATAGACGTCCTAAGTATGCTAAATAGACAGACATACAGATATAGGTTGGAAATGGCAAGACAGCAGATACCTGAAAGGAAAAATGAATAGCCAATTAGAACCAGAAAGAGAAATGGGGAGATGTACATGGCTGAATGCTTACAGTATTAAATATGTAATGTGAATATCAAGTAATATTACTGTGTACAAATAGACCTTCACATATGCCTGCATTGCACTAGGAAGCCATTAATGCACCAACACAGATTATTATTCATGAAATTTCTCCCCGAGACTTCTTGTCTACCGGTTCAGTCAAAATAAAAAGGACATTGCATAACCCAGCAAACTCTGCTTCAAGGGCGCAATATTGATTGAATTCTGCTTTTCCTGATTTCTATAAATGGAAAAGTGATGTAAATTTGGAGTATATCCATGTCTTCAAACAACACAATCTTCCGATTTACGCAACATAGAACTCTTATTTGCATACTGTAATTTCAAACGAACAGGTCCATTTAAATGTACTGCCTTGACTCTTGAGGGCTTTGCCAACATGCAGGCTAATGCGCATCAGGACGATATAGACATTTATCCTCTGTTTGAGTAATTTACAAACACATGGACAGTCTGGCGCTCGTTAAGCTAAATCATTTGTCGTGTTTTAGTAACTTTTGATGCATTTTAGTTTGGTTTTTTTTTTTTCTTTCTTTTTTCAAACTCAGGACTTGGACGTACAATCCTCTCGCATCAGTGTGCACGCCTTGGATTTTGCGACCTTGTGCTTTTGAAATGCATGGTTTAACTGGGGGATTGCAGATGCAGTCTGTTTACAGATGTATGGCTCTTTTGATGTAATCCATTCATGATGGGCCTGCTTTCCACCTTTACAGTGGTTTGGAATTGTCTGGTATTAAAAATATGCTGGTTAAAATAGATTTTGTTTTCACAAATCTACCGTAT